>VWZI01019366.1:0-11595 GCA_013396835.1 Psilopogon haemacephalus
ATGCATTAGTATCCAAATACCCAGAAACTTAGTGATGATGTGTCTAATTCCATCCCACCAGCATGCTAGAAGACTCCTCTTTTTAGCCCATCAGTCATATTAGCACTCCTGTCATGCAAAGTTAGAAGCATACGCATATGCGCAGCCAGGTGAAAATAGGAGAGAACATAGGCAGAGAGATAAGGCTAATAATAAAAAACAACAAAAAAACCCAAACCCAAAGCAAACCATAAAAAAAGGCTAATTTTACGAGTCAATTAGAAGCATAAATAAATATGTAGCTACAGTAAGGTCGAGTATCATTTAGAGTCAGAGCTGTGAATACTGCAGTTACCTAGGCAACATCTGCTTCATTTTCTATTTAGGTTTTCATCCATGTAAAGTGACAGAAAAAGTAATTAACGGGTTTTAGAAATTATTCAGATCTCTTTAATGGAAGCCATATAGTATTGTCTTAAGGGACAAATACAATATTTTATACACCAAAATGTGCATAGACACCTTCCCAAAATATTATTTCATGAATTAAAAGTGGCAAAAGCTTGAAAGCATCTGAAATTAATGCCTAGGCCAAAATGATCAACGAAATTATATCAGTGCAGTGAATAACATTTGAATTATTTATGTCTGATAACTAAAGCCAGCTCATGAATGAGTTTTAGTCATCTCATCATTTTAGAGCTCTGAAAATAAAGAAATTTCAAAACAAGAAATACGGTTATTGCATCATGAAAATCTGTTAAGAGCTTCCAAGAATGTATCATATTGGCAAGACCTAATCAGCTTCAAAATTCAATGGTTATGCACCAAAACACTTCAGACTTAATGGAACGGTCAAATCAACCACCTCTTGTAACTTGTGCTGCAGGGAGGAAAGATATGATTGAATTTAGTTTCCTCTGATGGTAATATTTACTACTGTTAAAAACTTTCAGCTGAAAAAGAAAATGCTTACAGGCAAATTGGTATCTGGCAAGAGAGATTACTGCATTAATTGAGACTCACTAGTTTGCTCATGATATAAAATGTGAAGAACAGTTATTGGATGAGAACAAAATTACATCCCTAGGATATTAATCTTTACAAGATGTTAAATTACTTGTAAAAGAAAAAAAAAAAAAGGAATTAGACTATTGTTTGCTCAAGAAATGAGAGTGACTGAGCTAAGTGGATCATGTAACATACTTAGGAACCAATTCTTCAGTAAATCTGGTGAATTACTGAGGTTCAACAAGGACAATCGTCTTGACATAGACAATAAATAAAAATAAAACTCAGGGGTTTTTTTCCCCACATTTGTTAATTTTCCATGTTTTATTTCCAGCCACGTCTTGAGCAAGACTTGGTGATCCTGAAAAGCGTATGAACAGAGTGAGTGCATGGGCATTTGGAGCAAGGTGAGAGGAAGGATTTGATTGCATAAATTTATAGAAAAGTCTCCCTGATTATGTGGAAAATAGAACAGCTAATTCCATATTGATATTTAAAAAGGTAGATACTTGGCTTGTAGCTATACTGGTGATATCAGCCCATTTGGATAATCACCATGCATACTCTAAATCCAGGATAATCAATTCCATTGTCTAACTGTACTTCTAAACCTTATTCATAACATTCAAATGACACTATTAAAGTCTTCTCTCAATCATTATGACCTGGTTTTATTTTGCCATTATGAAAAGATGACCCACCAGTCCTTTTTATCTCTTCGAAAGAATTTGAAAATATCTCATTTGTTGTTACCCATGTGTGAATTACGGTTTTGAAATTGTCTTGTAATAATTTTCTAGCAGCCCTGTTTCATAATTTACTGATTGTTGAACAAAGACTTTTCTAGACTTTTTTTAATGGCAAGAGCATCTTTTCCTCACTAAGTCTGTTTTCTTGAGACCTTTCATTAAGTATCTTCCTCACATAACTGTGTCATAACTTCCTCTCAGTGTCAACTATTAAAATGCCACTAGTCACAACAGAAATAGCCCTCTCTGGAACAAAACTGGTGGCTTTGTTATTTGTTTTCATAGTATATAAGAGGGGAAAAAAGAGAATCAAAGAGGAGTGAGGAGTAACTCTCCCTAGTTATCTTATGACCAATAGTACATACAATGAAGCCAGAGCCAGGTGGTGAAGATACCATCTGCTATTTCCCCCCCAAACCACTTTCCAACAGCAGTTGTATTACATCAGCTGACAGCACAAAAACATGTTAAAGTATATCATAGGGTTTTGATCAACAGCATAGAGCCTCTTTGGAGGCTTGTAGCCAGTGGTGTTCCCCAGAGGTCAGTTCTGGGTCCAGCCTTGTTCAACATATTCATCAATGACCTGAATGAGGGAATAGAGTGTACCTTCAGCAAGTTTGCCAACACAAAACTGGGAGGAGGGACTGATGCACAAGAAGGTTGTGGTGCTGTTCAGCAAAACCTGAACAGGCTGGAGAGTTGGATAGAGAAGAAAGTAATAAAGTCCAATAAAGGAAAACATACAGTCCTGTAGCTAGAAAAGAGTAACCCCTTCCATCAGTACAGGCAAGATACTCACCTGCTGGAAAGCAGCTCTGCAGAGTAGAATCTGAGAGTTCTAGTGGACAAGTTAACCATAATCCAGAAAAAAAGGCCAATAGTATCCTGGGGTGCATAAAGAAAAGTATGACCAGCAGGTCAAGGGAGGTTCTCTTCCGCCCTCCATTCTGCCCTATGGAGGCCACATCTAGAGTACTGAGTCCAGTTCTGGACTCTCCAGTTCAAGAGAGACAAGGAGAGAGTCCAGTGGAGGGTTACAAAGATGATGAGGGGACTGAAGCATCTCTCTGAGGAGTAAGGCCTGGGGCTGTTCAGCCTTGAAAAGAGAATACTTAAAGGCTCTCAGTAGTTACCAGAATCTAAAAGATGGATGTCAACAGGATGGGAAAAATACTATTATCTGTGTTGGCCAGTGACAGGGCAGGGGGCTATGGGCACAAACTAGAAACACAGGAAGTTCCAGTGAGCATGAGAAAAAAACTTTACTTTGATGGCCTGTTTTGGTGGACCTGAAGGTTCAAAAATAAGCCTATACATGTGCTGGCTTGCCCAGACATATTTTTCTGCTCTCTTTCCTTCTGTTTGGGGAAAAGCAACCACGAGAAAATGACTTGGAGCCATGGAGTCTGAGCCTTCTGGCTTACCCAACTTGTTTTGTCCCTGCTTGTACCCTGTGGTAAACAAGTTACATGTGCTTGATGTGTGCTAAGCTCATGCTAGGCCTATGTGTCTTCCCAAATATGGGCATAGCAGACCTGTGTTTTCACTCAAATGTGGTAAACCCTGGCTTACTGCCACGCTGATTGTCCAAAGGCCCAACCAATCTCAGGCATTGACATAAAAACAGATAAGCAGGTAACACAATGTGCTTTGCCATTGTCCTGTGCTTTACTGTTATTCTGTGCTCTATTGCTGTATCCTTACTATTGTCTACAGGTAATGCTAATGCCCTTTTATATATAGCAATATAAGCTATAGTCCAGCTTGGAACTGCTTCGGGTTTACCAGGAGCAACTCTAATTGCTTTCACACGATAGCTGCATACAACAGCCAGCATGACACATCGTGCTGAGACACATCACAAGACATCTGCCTGCATCTCCTGAGACAAGCCCTGGAGGCACACAGATTTTCCAAAGTCAGGACCAGGTCAGTGATCTCTGTGCCTTGCCCCAGCAGCCTGTGGAGCTGGGAAAGGAACTCCAAAGTCTCAGTAGCGGCCAGACCAGCCAGAATGCCAATGTACAGAACTCCCCACAACTGTTTTGGATACTGTCTCAATTTATTGCTAGCCTTGCAAGTCGAGAAATAATATTTGTGACTAAATACCTTAAGCTTTTTCATTTGCCTAGCTTCTGCCCTGTGCAGAGGGGCCATGAGTCCATCTAATGGCCAAGTGGGATAACTAACAGCAAGAAACCTTCTCTTCCAGTTTCACTGATTTCAATAGGATTTAATAATTTATGCATATTAATAGTTAATACTAGATCTAGATATCATTTATGTAATGTATTCCATGACCGTTACAATCAAACCAGTTTATTGTTAAAATTAGTGGTCGGGGCTGGAAAAGTCTGAATCTCAAAACTAATAAACAATATTAATTTTGGAAAAATCATGTCACATTAATGACTCAAACCCTTATTCCATCACATGGCCACACAGCACTGGAAGAGGCTGTTCAGAAGTCATGGACTCTCCTTCTCTGAATACTTTCAAAACCCAACTAAACACAATCCTGACTGACCTGCTCTAGACAAATCTGCTTTAGCAGTTTGGTTGATCTAGATGTTCAGATGTCCCTTCCAACTCCTACCCTTCTGTGAAAAAATACCTTGAGCATAGCCATATCTAAAGGAAGACACTTAGTGCCTTCCCTAATCTGCATTTGCTCATGAATCCGCTTCATTATCCAGCCTGAAGCTAAGCCATGGCTGTCTTGAGGACCTCTGTTAAACCACCAGACTCCATGGTTATTTCCAAAGAAAATCCAGTAAGCACTTGGGCAATCTAGTAACATTTCAGAGATCTAAACAAACCAAACCTTCAGCTCCTGAATTGCACCTAAAATGCTTTGTACTTCTATATAAAATTCTTCATCCCTTGAGAATGAGTGTATTATGTCACATCTCAGACAAGTTTGGCTTTAGTCATCTGATGAAAGTACCATCCACATGGCCAAAACACAGCTAACAAAGTTCAGATTTTTTATCAGTGATCATACTGACAGAAACCAGACCAAGGGAAGTGAAAAATGTGTCTTATTGAATGTAGCTGACCTTCAAGTATAGCTGCCCTTCCTCCTCACATGCCTGGAGTTTTAACTTTGGCTCTTAGATGTTTGTATTTTTACAGTTAAGATCTTATGACACTTCATGAGAAAAGTGGCAAAGGAATCATACTCTTCATGCAAACATCATGTGTATCAGCAAATAACTTTGTACTGCAGACTGCCACATTCCAAGGATACGGTTGTTACTCCACTTTCAGGCTGCTTGCATCAAAGGAATTACAAAATTAAACAGGTTTGACAGAAACGTTAACAGAAACCCACACTCAAAGTCACCAAAGGATCCTTCAATTCCCCAAGTCATTTACACTTTATGCCATTGTTTTAAGCACGTTACTTCCAGTGAAAAAACATGTGTTTCAAGTGCCCCCCTACATTATAGTGTTCTCAGCCAGCCCTTTTACAAGCAAACAGAAATTGCTTTGTCTTCTCAAATTCGCCACCAGCTGATTCAGCAAACCTCAGGGTCACCTTTGATGTAGGCAGCCTGTCATTTGACCTCCTCTGATCCACCTACGTGGCATCGGGCCAGCCTGCCAGCCTCTACACTCCCCTAGCTTCCACACTCGAGCCCTTAGGAGCAAAAGCACAACAAGCTAAATACACATTCTCCAGTATTTCTTGCTGCCTTCACCTTATCAGCTACACTGGGGATGAGATCAAATGTCTGTGAACTGTACTAAAAACAGCTGATTGACATGATCACAAAATTTGTTTCCAGTTACATTTACATGAGAAAAAGTAAACGAAGAATCTTTGTTTAATATTTGCTTAAACTCATATCCTTTTATGTCTTAACAGCCCCATAACATTTACTTACACATTTAAAAATCTGCTTGCTGAAATACAGACAAAACTAACATATTGCAGTTATGGATGCTGGAAGATCAACAAAAATTGAATGTTGTTCTTAGTCAAGTATTTGCTTCCACAGTACTGAACACATAGCCGAAAACTCTAGGAGAAGCACTTGGGATATTCAACTGCTGCAGAATTAACTGTTCTTTAAAACCACTCACTACAGTTCTTATGTAAGCAAAGCACTCTTTGAAGTGAAATAAAATTTTACAAAGCACAGGCTAAATAAAGATTAGAGAACTTGAAAACTCTTCAGTATTTTTATCTCTTTCTGCACCATGGAAGATAAAGCCTACATCAGAAGTCTCTTCAATAACCTCCCAGACAGACAGCAGAAACACATTACAGGTGAGGAAAAACATTAACCTCTTGAGAAAAAGAAGATTTAATAAAAGATGGAAAGAAGAAAACAGGCACCCAGCTCTTACCCAGTAGAGTACTGAAGCTGCACTGGTTCATTTAACATCTCCAGCAAGCAGAGGCCCAAATTTGCAGTCAGTGGTGCAGACCTCCACCAGCACCTGCTACTCATGGTCTTCATTTTTCACCCCCCACAGCATGAAGAGGACAGCACATGCTTTCATACCACACATCCCTTCTCTCCAGCCACAGATCTATCTAGCTGCTACCTTCAGCTATCCTTAATATCTCTCAAATCATTGTCACCAATGCCTGAAAAACTTCTCAAGTCTCAATGCAGAGACATCTGTGAAGTCTCACACCTTTAATGAATTTACCTCAGTGTATGATTCTGCTGAGTTCATAATAACAGAGCCCAGTTCACTTCCCATATTTGCCCCTAGCAATCTGTGAGGTGAGTCTCTTTTGACTAAAAGTGAGAGAAAGGAACTTTGTCATCTTTTATGTTCTTCTACTTAAACCAGAAAGAATCCAAAGTCACAGCATAATCTCTACATAAACTGCCTTTTAAAGCAGTTGAGCTGTTTAATTTGCCAAAGCTAAAATGTTTTACTACTGTTTAGATCCAGCACTTTGTTGAATAAACGAAAGAATCCATTTTTGAAATTAAAACAAACAAAACCGACCAAAACCAAACCCCAAACCTGCAAGTATTTTTCTGCAAAAAATCAATGGAACAATTGCATCTACTATCAGTTTCCCATCCTCTCAGCTGGTTCTATCACTGAGTGTTTTACCAGTTCCCCACAGTCTGGAAGGCCCTTTCATAATGCAGCTCACATGATGTGTTTTCATTAAACATTTTGAAACTTTTTTTTTTTTTTTTTTTAAGAGAAAGAAAGCCAAGAAAGAAAAGTATCAGTTTATAATGCTTACATCCCTATCTCATGGCACACACTGACACAAATAGTACAAGTGAACCACCCCAGTGAGTGAGGATCACCCAAGCATGGTGAGATCAAGCTGCCTTGACAAACCGGTATGCTGAGTGTAGGAATTAATGGCCGGAGTGCTGCCTATAGGAGAGACATCACCCTGCTCCCTAAACAAGCTAGGGCAGTTTGTGCTGGTACAACAAAGTACTCTAACATCCATGTATGAGATACAATTTGCAGGCTGTCTCTCAACTATAAAGCCACTGCTAGGCAATTTTTCACATACTAGGAGAAACTGCTTTTTAGTCATGTATCAGATGATGTCAGATGAAAGGTATAGACTGCTTCTGTAAATTGCTGTGTTTGCCCTGCACTTGATAGATTATAGCGTTAAGAACTGTAATGCCAATTGGCTTGCATTACAGATACTCCCAGCTCCCTCACAAGAGTTGATAATTCCTTGATGTTGAGGGCAGGGCCAGAGTGTACCAGACTTTTTCATCCTCAGGCCTGCTCTGGGCTTCAGCAGAAGTATGCATGTCCTATCCTCATGTAGAAAAGTGTCAGCTACATGAAGGACAGCATCAGTCTGGAGCATATTCTCATTGCCAAGAGTCATTGTGTAGTCTCTCTATGCCCTTCAGAGAAAGGTACAGAGCAATGGACTAAAATTCTTAAGACATCAGTGCATAATATACAGAACAAATCTGGCAGAATATCTTCTGCAAACCAAAAAGCACTCAAGGAGATGTTTTAAGAAGCATGAACAAAATAATTTCAACATTGCATCCGAGTCTGGTTTGAATTGAGACTTGCCTCTTCAATTGAATGCCAGTGAAATTTCACTTGATTCTTTGATTAGCATTTCCAAAAGCACCAAGAACCTGTCAGAGGTAGAGACAATACTAACAAGAAAAATATAGTTTGCAGTAGTGCACCTTGGAGCCAATAAAAGAAGTTACTTTTCCTTTGCCTGCACATGTACATATATCACATTGACCAGGCCGTCAAGACACATAACCAACTTTGGCCAAACACTCTATAGGCCAGCAGAAGTCTTTATGAGGAATATCACACTGACACTCATCTCCTCTGTCTTTTAGGTGACTCATTTTATTTGTGGAAGGTTTAAATCGAATTATTTAAAAAACCAACGAAACAAAACAGAACAACAACAAAAACCCAACCCAAAACCAATCAACCAACAAGAAACAACCCAGTTGTACCTGGTGTCATTGAAATAAGGCAAATTCAGTGTCAGGATTCTCAAATTATGAAATATCACTAATAGGAATTATAGATAATGATTAAAAAAAAAAAAAAGGTGCCAAGCTTGGAAAGCATGGACAGCTTCCAGACTTGTAAAGTATGACACTAGTTACAGCCACTTTCAAATAATTTCACCTGAATTTGAGTTCGGACTGCTTCTTTCTATCTTCCATGGCACAAAGTGAAATTCTCCCAAAGATCCAATTATACCGTATAGTGCAGCAGCTATAATTAACTGAGCTGAAGCTTGATCTGTGATCCTTGACACTGGGTTGTTTAAAAGATTTGTGAGTAATTGGCTTAACTGAGAAACAGCTGTAAAATTATACTAACAAATCAGAGCAAAGATTTGACTATCACAATGGAATTTGGAGTTTAAATGTATTTTTCTTCCCCAAATGCACATCTGAGTTAAAAAGAAATTTCCAATAAATCTTACCCATAAACTTCCTCAGATTATCACCTTCTGACACAACATCTTCCAGAAATCCTTTTTTTCCACTCATTAGTGGAAACCAGGATACCAAATTATGTGAAAGAGTTTTGCTGAGAGCTGGGACTCTCCTAGATTTTTCAAAGATAGCCTTATGTGGGTTTTCTAGGAGTTTTAGGTAAAATAAACCAAATACTTCCAGAAGTAACAAATGTAGTAACACTATACTTTTTATCTTTTTTTTTTTAACCCCAAAATAGATATTTTACACTATATTTTTGTAAGTTTTCTAAGAGAAAGGTGTTAACCAAGGTGCACTTCTCACTATACATCATATTGTAAGGGAATTCAAGACAAAAAAGTGCTTTAGACACAAATAGCATAAAGACAGATAAAATAAGCTGCAAATCCCTCACTGATGCAAGGCTTTGCATCGTAATTTTATTTGTCTACCACTTAATGCAGGCTTCTAAAGGGGAAAGGAAATGGGCTGAGATTAAAACAAAGCCGTATGATCTCTTCTGGAATATTTTTGCTTGTAGATTTAAGCAAAGGTCCACACCAGGGACAGTTCCTACATCCATTGTTCTGTGGGCACTAATGTGTTTGCCTTTCAAGTCCTCAAATAAAACAGCAACCATCAGTATCTGGGTCGAGTGGACGGTTCTTGGCTTAAATTCAGAGTAAGGCTGTAGTGTAAGGCACTGCAGTTGTTCTTTCCACCACTCCAACTACCTGTTGGTGCAACCAAGAAGTAAAGCCTGTAACCGGGAAGGAGTATATCTATCCCATCCCCAAAGATTCTAAGGGTTCAATCACTCAGCCAAGTGTCATCAGGTGCCTCCTTGTTTTGTTTGCAGTTTCAGTGTACTTTGCCTGAAACAAAAACTGCATTTGAAGGAAAGGCTTTTCTTCACAGACTTTAATGCAATTTCTGCCTCCTTTTGCATAGTTGTGCTCTTGATTTTTGGCCAGTAAAATAAAAACAAAGAACGATTACACTGATGATTACACAACATAATTTGTCTGGGATCCCCAAAAGAGTTTGCTAAACATTAGATTAGCAGTTCTTACTTACCCTAGTGACAAAAACCTGCCTTCAGCCCTGATAAGTATTCAGAGACTATTACCTGCTGACTGCTTGCTGCATTTCCACAGAACTGCATGGATTAGCTCCATAGCAGGTCTGAAAGAACACAAGCTTAGGTTTCATAAATTCTGAGGTTTCAGTATGCTGCAGGGACTGAGCAAGCCACAAGTTTAAGAATTTCAGGGAGACTTCTCCCTGAAACAGAGCAGCAGTTCAGATTCTCCCCAAAACAGTTAGGAGGGGTGGTTCAGATGCTCCATTCTCACAATAATGTACCATAATCTACTGCTCTTTTTTGTTCATAGTTTTATTTCTATTCATATAGTGTTTCCATAGACTTACCAAGGTATCAATACTTACCTGAAGATTGTAAAAACAGATGTTGCTGTCTACCTCCACTTCAGAAAGAGTATTATAGGGTATCAGCTGCTCCAAGTAAGCCTGGAGCACCTTAGCTACTTAGAAACATAATTTTTATTAACTATTTTATCACTGAGCACCTTTTTAGCCTCCAGTTAGAATTATTGTCTGTATTTCCAACTGTCTTAAAATAACTCTTTAGAAAGTACAGGGCACAAATAGTCATCCGCCACCAAGAAATGAAGAGTGAAAATACTTATTGTCTTTTTTTTGGATGAAACTGTTACTGAAATTCTGATGTGAGTCAATGCAGATATCTCCAGAGAGACCACACAGACAGAAATATAAACCCAAAGATGAAAAATCAGCTCAGCCTGTCAGAAGGGGCAAGAGCATGGGTAATAGACAGACCACATAATAACTTTCCAGGGAAATGTTCTTTCCACTATCTTCAGTATACCCAATGCATACTAAGAAAAGGCTGCTAAGGCTGAAAGAGGAGTGTTAGCTTTCACAGTAAACATGACTAGTACAGGGTAATACCTACATTACTCCTACTCCTCTTCCTCCTCCTGCTCTCTGGCTTTTTCATCCCCTTTACATTTCATATCATTTGCTCCCTCATCAGGCTAGATATGCCTCTGTTGCTGGCTATAATAGTCTGTGAAACTCCATCCCTAATTCAGAAGCAGAACTCAGTATTGATGGAAAGGAGGAGACACCTTGGCTTTTTTCTCCTGCACTCCTGGCTGCACCCCTCTCACATCACCTGCGGGGTCCTGTCACCCGCTGATACTGCTCACTACATCAGCAGAAACCCACACCTTATGCAACAACTCCCACAACAGACTATTAGCTGAAACATCTTGAATCTCAAATGTGACAAAATCAAGGTTTGCTTTGTAGGAGCACACTACAGCTGCCCAGAAACATTTATAGTGAGCCCACTACACGTTCTGTGTTGGAAAGAGAAGATGTAACATTTGTAATACTGTTTCATCACTCATCTTCAGATGAAGCTGTTTTTTGAGGCAGAATATTGTGGACCAAGATTTCAGCTGTAAAAAGGTGACTGACTCCTAGAACAGTCTGGTGATAGCATTTGCTGAGAACTGATTTTTTCCTAATGAAAAAAAAATGACCCTATGTTCCACCTGCAATGGCATGAGCACATCTCCCAACAATTTTTTTTTTTTTTTTTGGTCTCTCTACAGAGCAAAATTATGTTCACACAAAGTAAAAAGTTACCTCTTGATCAGGAGATATTTTTAATGTTGATTTATAGATTTTTATTTACTATTATGTATCCACGGAGAGCTTGGAATCTCAGATGAAAATTACTTTCTTAACTTTTGTTCTTCCTAGCATGTAAATTTTGTTCCACCTTCCAAACGGTTGTCTCTAGAGAAAACACATTTCCACTGCAATTGCAAAATCTCCACTAAAGCAAGAAGCTATTCTACCACACCCAAAACGAC
>VWZI01019366.1:18491-114700 GCA_013396835.1 Psilopogon haemacephalus
CTTGAACACCTCCAGGGATGGTGACTGCACCACCTCCCTGGGCATCCCATTCCAATGCCAATCACTCTCTCGGTGAAAAACTTCTTCCTAATATCCAACCTATACCTCCTCCAGCACAACTTGAGACTGTGTCCCCTCGTTCTGTTGCTGGTTACCTGGGAGAAGAGACCAATCCCCACCTGGCCACGAGCTCCTTTTAGGTAGTTGTACACAGCAATAAGGTTCCCCCTGAGCCTCCTCTTCTCCAGGCTAAACAACCCCAGCTCCCTCAGCCTCTCCTCACAGGGCTGTGCTCCAGGCCCCTCACCAGCTTTGTCGCCCTTCTCTGGACATGTTCCAGTACCTCAACATCTCTCTTGAATTGAGGGACCCAGANCACGAGCTCCTTTTAGGTAGTTGTACACAGCAATAAGGTTCCCCCTGAGCCTCCTCTTCTCCAGGCTAAACAACCCCAGCTCCCTCAGCCTCTCCTCACAGGGCTGTGCTCCAGGCCCCTCACCAGCTTTGTCGCCCTTCTCTGGACATGTTCCAGTACCTCAACATCTCTCTTGAATTGAGGGACCCAGACCCGGACACAGTACTCAACACGTGGCCTGACCAATGCCAAGTAAAGGGGAAGGATAACCTCCCTTGTCCTGCTGGCCACACTATTCCTGGTACAGGCCAGGAAACCATAAAAAGGAACATCATGTTAAATGCTGAAAGTCTGGTGTAGCTGGGAGTAAGTGCACATACTTATCACTGAGCAATAGGGAGCTCAGAGTGTTTGCAGAAATCATAAGCCAGTTGTGGGGGGATAGGAATTTTCCTCTCCCCCCCACTATTGGAATTTACCAGACTAGTTCAGATAGCTTGGAAGTAAGATGAAGCTATATTTACAGCAAAGCAAAATTTACAAGAATATATATACACAACATATTTACAAGTATTTACAATTATACATGAATTAGAAATAATACAGAAATCCAAATTTCCTCCCACACAGAGAAACTGCCCAGAAGGGGCTCAAAGTTACCCTCCCCCCTACTTTCCCAGGCAGACAAACAAAACAACCAGCAAAGCTTATGTTGCCTTCTGGTAGCTGAGATTGATGGAAATATATTAGAGCTGAGTTAAGAGGACGTGAACAGATCCAGTGACAAAGAGCAGAGTGGCTGAAATTGTTTACATTTTAGCTTTTTATCTCCCTCAGCAAACCAATTAATGACATAGACTTCTTAATTATTTTCTTTTCACAACCAGTGATCTAATTTCTCTCATTAAGATATTCCAATTAGCCTCAAACCAGCATAGCAGTGAATGTATCTGTTCCTTAGCTAACTGCTAGGTGGAGCCCATGGCTCAGCTCCCAGCATTCCAGAAGGCTGTAGACAAGCCAGAAGTTTAGCTTGCTAGGAACATCTAGTAGCAAGAGAGCAATACTAAAAAGTCAAATAATAATAACATTTCACTTGCCTTCATTACCTCGCAATGCCTCAGCTTCAGTGGAACTCTCTGACCAAGCACCTTCCCAAGGTGTCCTACTGAGGTGGTGGTGAAATGTCACATAACACAAAGTGATAAGACTGCTCTGTTACATTTCAGTTACTTTAAGTGAAAGAGCTTATTTTCACTGCCTGTTGTGCATTATAAAAATGCAGACAGATAAGTCTGAAACTCATGAAACACTGTAATATTTTATAAAAGGTCAAATTTGTAGCAGCAAAGCAGAAAATCAGTACAGTAAATGCATTGGGTTGTTGGCTTCTTAGGTTTTGGTTTTTTTTTTGTATGGTGGAAGCTAGCAATTAGGCTGTTCTCATCAACATGCTGTGTTTTTAAAAAAAAACAAAAACCAGTTCTTCTGTGATATAATTGCACATTGCAAAATGATGCCCGATATGGATGAAACTCCTGTTAACATCTCTTGTTGCAAGCTGCTCACTGTCAGCCTTTTCCATACCTTTGCCTCCAAGGTCACATGATCAATACCTTGCAGCTTTCTGGAAATATTTGCTCAAGTCATTTCTAGGTTGCAGTTAATCAGAGTCAGCGTCATTGGCCTTATTGATCATTTCAGGCAATAGCATTCCATTTTGCAAGCTGATGCTGAGACAGACGTTCTGCTCTTTACCGGAAGCATTTGATCCTACAGTTGTGTCTGGTTAATACAAAGCAGGTAAACTTCCACAGTTCAAGGTTTTTAGGAAATCAGATTTAACACATAATTTCTGTGGTTTTCCACCCCCCCCCTCCCCCCCATAATTTTCTTTAAAGCACAAACTTGAGTATCACTAATCTTCACGCAAGAAAAAAAAGCTTATTTTATACAGCAAAATATACTGACTCTCGCTTCAAGAAAAAACAAATAAACAAACCAACATATATTTCTATTGCTTTTGAGACAATTCACTTCTGTCAAGTACTCTCACAAGTACTCACTCCTGTCAGCTTCCTTCCGCACTTCCATCGTTTGAGCAATTGAATCCATAGGAGATTGCATGGGTACATATTTCCAGCCAAGAACCCTTCAACAGGGTTCTACATCCAAAATTTTAAAGGTCACAGAGGTGAATACTGGTATTTGGATTTTGCACAGAGGCTGTGTAATCATTTTGATATTGCTTTGGGGCATTAAGATGTGACACCAGCCAGAGCAGAATTACTGCTTAAGGGCTGTTAACCACAGATGACAAGCAAAGAACATCTAAATCTTCATTGATTAGTCATGCACGCAGAAGCTGGATAGCTTTCTCCAAACAAACAATCAGAATTTCCACTTTCTACAAAGTCTCCAAGATAATGAATTATACCTACTCATAAAGGTACAACAAGAAGATCTAAAATAGACATGCTGTTAAATGCACAGAGGTGTTTTATTGACACATACTGCCTCTTCCTCAGGCACGTAGGGTTTTTTTTAGCCAGAATTTTCCAATCTGACGTGAGACAGCATCGATACATCACATCAGCAACGCATCTGTGATTGAAAGGACTCCTTTTGAAATGCATAGCACACTCTAAAGGAGGTGCAAGTTCACATTACCTAAGCCTTCTAGTTATTTAACAAGCTGAAAAAGCTAGACTTACAGTTACGCTCCAAAACCCTGTCTTTTCTCCTGGATAAGAGTTTTAGAATTAATCTTTCAGCAGCAATCTGAAAGCAGGTGGAGGCTTCAATGCACAGCAGGAAGGGTACAATGTGGCATTTTAACATGACAAGTCAAAGCTTGCTTCTCATTTGTTATTTTCATTGATCATAAAAAAATCAAAACAATATTTTAGCACCTGCACAAGTGTATTCCATATCTATATAGTTTAATATTGGTTTTATTTAATATCAGCATTTTTAGAAGTAAGTTCGCAGATGACACCAAGCTAGGAGCAAGTGTCAATATGTTGGAGGGTAGGAGGGCCCTGCAGAGGGACCTTGACAGGCTGGAGGGGTGGGCAGAGGCCAATAGGATGAGATTTAACAAGGCTAACTGTAGGGTCCTATACTTTGGCCACATCACCAAGCAGCACTACAGGGCTGGGGACAGCCCTGGAGAGCTGGGGACAGCTGGAGAGCAGCCAGACGGAAAGGGAGCTGGGGGTGCTAGTAGATAGTTGGTTGAATGTAAGCCAGCATTATGCCCAGGTGGCCAGGAGAACCAGTGGCATCTTGGCCTGGGTCAGGAATAGTGTTGCCAGCAGGACAAGGGAGGTCATTCTGCCCCTGTACTTGGCGCTGGTCAGGCCACACTTTGAGGCCTCTGTCCACTTCTGGTCCACTCACTTCAGAGAAATGTTGAGGTAGTGGAAGACATCCAGAGGCCAATGAAGCTGGTAAGGGGCCTGGAGCAGAAGCCCTATGAGCAGAGGCTGAGGAAGCTGGGGTTGTTTAGCTCAGAGGCTCAGGGGTAGTCTTATCACTGTCTCTAATTGAAGGAAGGTTGCAGCCAGCTGGGGGTTGATCTCCTCTCCCAGGCAACCAGAAAGAGAACAAGGGTACACAGGCTCAAGTTGTGGCCAAGAGGTATAGGCTGGGGAGGAGGAAGTTTTTCACAGTGATTTGTCAGTTAAAGGGCTGCCCAGGGGCGTGGTGGACACCTAGTGGCATTGGATAGGGGTGGGTGATAAGTTGGACTGGATGAGCATGGAGGTACCTTCCAAGCTGGTTGATTGTGTTTCTCTAGGGAATTATTTCCCAAGGGAAAGTAGCCTTTGTATTAATATAAAAAAAAGTATGTAAACTTCTGTGAAATGTTACAGTGCAGCAACAAAGAAACAGGTTACATCTGCGAATAGCAAAGCACCCTCCCTTTTTCAGAATGCTAACCAAAACACCAAATTCTGCATGACAGAGGTGCATTACTTGTGACTAAGAATTTGCCAAAAGAATATTGTGTAGCAAGGTCCCTTTCTGACAGTTGTATGAAGCTTAGCTAAATGGGACAAAAAGGGAGTGAGCTCAAAACTAAGAAAATTATTTGTGTTCCTGCAGCTCTCAGGTGAAGTCGTCAGCTTGGATAAATGAGACGTGAAGCAGGGGCTCAGCGCCATCTCCTGGGCGTTTTGCAAGTGATGAGAAAAATTTCTCCAGAGGGTGCCAATTCTTCAGTTCTGTCCCTACATAGTTTTTTCTGAAATTCTTGGAAGGGTGCAAGAGTTTTGAAGCATATTCCATTTCTTTGCCACCTGAATAAAAGCTACTGAAATAATTTCCCACAAGCCTGTTCATAATGCAGTGAGAACCACTTCCAACGACATCAGGCCTAAGAGACTCAGACAAGCTTTTGTGAACAGTAGTGCAGCTTTAATGGAGATAGAGCTGGAAATAATCAGAACAAATCCATACATCTATATACAGACTTGGAAGCATGACTAAGTATCTACTGCTACCTATATACAATCAGCTGAAATATACAATGGAAATATGCATTAATTAGGAATTATGAACAGGCTTCTGTAAAATTATTTAGCTTGTTTTGATCGTAGTCTTCGCTTGATAATTTGATGATCACTTTCCTTCTCTTCCTTTTCTACAAAGATCTGAAAGAGACAATGTTTCAAGAGTTACTCAGCATTTCTTCAGAGACAAACTACATGCTTTTTCCCAGAAGTTGCTTTTAGAATAAAATTTGCCTACTGTGTTTTAGTTAGAAGTCTCCCAGAATGGAGCCCATTTTAGCGTATCACAATAAGCAACAAATACTGGGAACACTTTGGTTTTTTGTCCTGAAACAATTTTTTTTTCCCTAGTCGAAACGTATTCTTAGCTTAAACTCCTTTAGCTTTCTCTGATATCCTGGGATTCAGTCTTTTGCTTAAGCCTCTCTGCTTCTTTTGCTCTACACGTGTAATTTTCTTCATCCTCCTTTGCAGAGCATTTTGGTTTTTACCACATCCATTCATACATTACTGAATTTTCTGTAAATTACATCTCACTACAGGCAAACACTTGTCCTAGAGAAGAAACAGAACAAGGAGATGTACTTCCAAGCAAGCAACAGTACACTCAGCACTACAGCTACTGTCAAAACCTTAATGTTGCATTTCACAAAGTCCTCCCTATTAGACAGTTAATAGTCCAGCTTACACCGGGCAACACAATTCAAACACACCCAGAAGGCTATCTAAACTGTGCTTTGGAAAAGCAGAGATGTATCCACATAGTAAAGTAACCCAAATACCAGCTGGGCATAAACAGAATCAGAAATCCTCAGATGACTACTTGCCCTGCAAAATTAATTGTAAAAACAGATCTTTCTTTCTAGTGTTTCAACCATACTGTTCCAAATCTATGGGTCAATTAATGGCATCTATTTCTCTTCTCCCTTTAGCCTACACTTAAAGGAACATCTACCAGAATAACAAAATTACTGCTCAACTGCTGTTGGTAGAGGAAATAGTAATCCTCCACATACCACAGCTAAGATGCCTAAAATTTTAAAATATCTCTGCTGTATCACCTGTACAGTAAGTCATCAGAGTACAGGTGAGAAAACAGAAAATAAGTGAAATGGCAAAAAGACCAAAAGGAATAATTAGGCAGAATCAAGAAACAAGTCAGTAATTTCAAACCACATCAACAACATAATCAGACCTCTGGGTCTTTTCTGTCCTCCTGATTTGATTTCAAGCCAAGATTACAGAAATACATTACAGTGGGCAGGATGATAACCTGTAATCATTTACCGAGGAAGCAGGGATATCTATAGGGCAAGAAATGTCAGTGGTATAGAGTTTTCTCTTAGCTCGCTTTGGCTTGAGCCTGGTTTCTTTGACACCTTCTGCTTCTGCAGACTTGGGAGAACTTATTGTTGCCATCAGCTTCTTTGCTAGAAGGAAATAATTTACAGTAAATCAATGTCTTTCTGATTTTATGAACCACTAAGTTTAATAAAGCAAGCTTTAGTAAGAGTTTAAAAAATAAACAGATGAACTCTAAAGTGTAAATGTAAAAATTCAGACATAAAAGCTGAAAGGATATATTTAAAGAGAACATTAATAATCAGTTCAGATTTAGATTTCACTGGAAGTTAAGCACTCCAAGAGTTGAAGAACAGGCTTAACTTCTGTGTGTGTTGGCAACAAGCATGGGATAGAGAATTTTCTATGTACACCTGTATTGTTTTATCTAACTAGAATTAGCTCTATAAAGAGATGAATGTATGCATATTATGAGCTAGAATAAAAGAAGAAATTCCAAACAGTACAAATTTGTGTAAAAGAAGGAAAAATATAGGCCATGGTAACAAAGATGAAACACTAGAACTCATTTGCTCAAATTAAGTATTTTCCAAGTGAAATTTTGAGTAGTCTGAATTTAGCTTCCATTGATAATGACATGCTATCCTCATGGAACCAATCTGACAAAGTTGGATGTTTGTTAAATTAGCACAAAGTTCTTAATTTTACCTGTGCACACTGAATGACCAACCTTGTTTCAACCAACCAAATAGTGTCTTTTAGAATTTAATGCTGGCAATTTCTTGTGGCCTCTGCTAATGGTAGTTTTTAGCTTTCTTTTTTTTTTATACATAGTAATTCAAATACGTCTCACTGCAGGAAAGAATAAGAATACATTCTTCAATGGAAATTCACATCAGTTAATCTTCCCAAGGCTGTGCTTAAGTTCATATTCAGCTCTTGACTTATTTTTGGAGCAGTAGGGCAAGTTTCTGAAATTGCCTTTGTTTTACTGTTAAAAAAACTTAAAGCAACTCAGATATTTTGAGCCTAACAGTTATCACTGCTTTTATAATAACCATACATGCACATATTCCACACTGAGTCCTTTCATTCCACCTGGTTTACCTTTCACACTTAACCTAATTTTCAGAAGCATGTAGTTCTTGCAATCAAAGCAGCCTTCTTTTACACTACCAGAATCAGTACAGCAGGCCCCAGTTTAGACTCATTTTCATAACTGAAAGAACAACTTCATTCAGCAAACATGTCCTTTAACATCCACATTGGTAGTTTATAGTAGAAGCAAAAGCATTTTACAACACCCAGAGAACATGGAATAAGCCTTATTTGTTCTTTACAAACCTTTAGAGTGAAAAATTGTAGGAGAACTTTGAAAAAAGTCTCCAATTTTTTGCAGTGTTCCATCTTTCTTTTTAGATGACTTTATACTTGAAGTAGATTCTTGCTTTCTTAAGGAGTATTCTTTTCTATACGATGTCTGTACAGAAATACAAGAAAACCAACTTAAAGTTTACTTACATTTTATTTGACTTCAATATTATTTCAAACTGACATGTTGAACATTGCTAATGACATATCAGTTCATTATACTAATGATAACTATCACAGCAAGTGATGTAGACAATCTCACTTTATACACCCAAGAGACTCAAAATTGTCAAAGTTGCACAGGATACATCTAAGGGTATGAGCAACACAGGAAACAATTTCTTAGAAAAGCAACCAACCAGTATATTCAAAGTTGTAGAGTACTTAGACAAGCTCATTTATTTATAAATAAAACAGAAGGCAACTGACAGGGGAAGTAAATATACCACTCATCCTCTCTGCACATGCCCAAGTTAATACTAAGGCCTAAACCCATTTTTTCATAACTGTTATGCATATAGATGACAGAAACCTTAGTCTTATTTAGGAAGTATTGCCTGTAGCATCACATGTACTAGCAGTGTATTCAAACTAGTCTTTCTAACTATTCCTTCATTTAGCATCATTGTACACTGTAGCTAGTACATTCTTAGTAAGTACAGGCTTACTCTCAGTGGTTTGCTTGTGGAGCTTAGTAGGAAGACAATGTAAGTGTTTAAGAATCATATTCAAGTACATGGGTAAAGATAAGATACTACTGCATAAGAATGGTCACCGCTTTCACAAGTCCACCTTTACAGAAAAGGCCAAGCTTCAAAATTAGAATTAAAAAATCAAACCATTTTCTTGTTGCTTGTAGAAGGTGAATTCATCATAGCAGGTCTTGCATTTTTCTTGTTCTCATTTTTAACAAAGTCCTAAGAAAACAAATATGACATTATTTTCTATCATGGGAATGACTGAATGAGAAATGCTCAAAGAGTAACAGGTATTTCACTCTTAATCTGAAAGAAGCTCACTAACTGAGATTACTTGCCACCTACCTAACATCTTCCACAGGTCATCTCACTCACATTCACCTGTTAGCTTTAAAAGTACTGAGAAGTACAAAGATTCATAAACCCTATAAGAAGGATCCCAAGTACTTTAGAGTTTCATAGACTAAATGTCTTAAAGGTAGCTGTGTTTGTGCTAATCATAGTAAAAGGCAGAGGAAAGAAACATGCAGTTCAGGCAGGAGTAGTGAAGATTTTTACCACCATGACATGCTGTGAAGCCTTAGTTTCACAGCATGTTAAGAAAGCTGGATCATATAACCTCACACTGAAGGAATTAGAGAGCAGTTAAGATCTACAGAAAACAGAGGTTTTTCTGCTGATGCATTAGTTCCATACATTCCCTTCAAGTACCAAAAGATCAGAGAAAACATCAGAAGGAAGAGGTCTTGAAACACTCTAAGGCCAGGATCTTAATTTGCAATTGCCTGTTAGAAGAGATTATAATTAGTATCAGTGTCTGCTTAAACCAAAAGAAGCAATTCTATAGAACTGATCTGTAACCTAATATATCAAAGCTGGCAATAAGAGCAAGGAGTATGAGCAGGGAGAAATACAAAACAAACAAAACACACAAGTCAGGGATATGGGTTCAGATCCTGGATAAACTATGACCTTAATTAACAGAAGCCAGGGATGCCCTATTCACAGTAGGGGGACCCACTATTTATTTAGAGGGGAAGGAAAGAGGTTTAAGTATACCCTAGATACATCCTTAAGGTCTCAGTGAGAGCCAGGAGATAACAGAATCTTAAGTTACCTGAGTAATGCCTTGAAAAACTGCATAATACATTTTGTCAGTTGTTCCAGGACATACCTCATCCATGTCTTCACTCTTCCTTTTCTTTCTTGGCTTGATTGTTTTAACTGTAAGTGGTAAGGTACTGCCCTGGTGCTTCACCTCCATCTTATTGGGTTTTAGAGGTGTGAACTGGATTTCCATCTCTGGTTTGGGGAATCGACTTGTTTTTCCACTTTCTGTGGACACTTCGGAAGAGTCAAGGACAATTTCTGAATGGTCCTGCAAGCATATAGAAATCAAGAAAACAAGTTTTAAAGTGAGTCAGAAAGCCTCTTGTAACAAGTGTGCCGTGCCATGAATTGGCAAAGTAAGCATTCCATTTCCTGGCTGCCACCTTTTGAACCAGTTACAATAGCAGTTCTGAAATCTACTTCAACTATAGCAGAGTAACTCATTTTCTAACAATTTAAGTTTTACAAGTTAACATTTCTACTGATAACCACAGAATTTAGTTTTCCCTGGTGATGTCAGTCCTACACTTGTTTTTTGTTTTGTTTTCCAAATAGTTTTCCTGTGAGGTAGGGACAGCTAGTCCCTTTTCACACAACTGGCAGTAGTCGAATTATCATCATCTTAACTCTGCTGTTCCTTAGATGTAAGTAGTAACAGAAGCTTGAAAGACAAGACCATAGTCTTTCTCTAGCTTATCTTCAGGGAGCTTTCCCTTCCCCCTTTCTACACTAGAGGAGTTGATTGTGTAACTAACAATGTTCAACTGACAAGCCATAAGCCAGATCTAGCCTGTGTGAGACTTGTACATGACTATGTTCTCTGGAGGTAAAGCAGGAATTACCATTGCTTGAAAGCTGGGGGACTTGTCTTGCATCTAGTTATAGTCAGCCTGCAAGACCAGCAGAGTGCCCACGGGACAGAAAGGTCACTTCACAGAATTCTTCCTCTGCAGCACTCACTTTCAACCATCCACTCGACCCTATTTCTCTTAGTGAAGTCAGCAAGAAAGTCAGAGCTGTGGTCTACCTGTTTTCTGCATCTCTGTGGCAGCAGTTCAGCTGCTGGCTAGCATACAAAGTCAATTCAGCAGTTGTTTGAATGGAAACTAGAAGACAGCTGTTGAGGTCATGCAGGTGGCTACTATTTCTGCTATTCATCCTGAAGGGTATCTTCTCTCAAAAGTGAAAAATGATCAAAGGCCATGGAAAGCCAAAAGGTAATCAACTTCAACAGGCTCTGTTGGAATTCTGAGTGGGAATACCTGCACCATTGCATTCTCAAGAATGAATTAGGCTAATAAAAACATTTTTCTTTACAACTGCTACTTCATGAAAGAGTTAGCAATCAAAAAGTTACATATGAACAGTTAGTGTCATTAACTATCTACACTACCTGCAGGAATCCTGCAGTGGAAGAAAGCAAATCCAATTTGTCTTGATATTGCTCATCCCTTCAAAATGAGCTTATTTATTGAGTGGTTTTTTTTGGGTAACTTCTCACTTCAAAACTGCCAGTAAGAGGTAAGTTTTCAGAGCATGCAGTTGAAGTCAGATAAAATTATTCACATGACTATCTGAGACAGCTTTTATTTCTACCAAAAGTCACTAATTCAGGTGATCTAACCTTCATTAGAGATTTGCAGCATTAAGCTTTATAATTGTTCAGATAAAATATAAATTTCTTCACTATTCTGTATTTAGTAAAATCCATACAACTGCATAAAAAATTCACATTTGAAGTTTTGTACCAACCTCACTTAATGAAGAAACACTACTAGGACATCGAGATAAGGAACAAATCTCTTTAACTTCATCTCTTACTGGAATACTTTGTCCGATTAAAGGATTAGTCTTGCTTTGTTTTTCCATGAACTGTAAATATTGAAAATAAAGATTATGCCGGACCATAAACATCAAAATACTGATTTTTCTGAAGCTGCAGCACAAACCCCCAAGTCTAGACAGCTAATGAGCACCTGGACTGTAAGACAACACAAGTTAAGGCAGTCATGATAGAATTATAAAACGTGCCCTGCTGAGTCTCACCAACAGTCAATCTAGTTCAATATTCTACCTCCAAGAGTGCTAAAAGGTTGTTATTTAAGGACAGCCTGTGTGGATCCTGATCTGTTCATTCCATAATCTACCAGCAGTTTCAGTTGTTGCACTGCAAGTATCAGCAGGTGCACTTCTGCCTAATCCTCAGAGTATCCATCTGTGAATACATTTATGGATTTCTACTATTTTTTGTAATCCCTATTGACAGCACTTGTTTCCACCATCTCCAGGAGATTACTAGTTACTTAATATAAAAATGTGTTACTTGAATTTCTTTAAAATTATCTCCTAATAGTTTCAACAAGTGCTGCCCAGGGTTTGCAGGATGTTACAGAAGGACAGCTCTACCTTCTGTTCACCCTCCACAGCCATGACTTTGTCAGCCTCAGCTCCATAACCCTCTGGGTTTCCTTAACCTCTCCTCACAATGCAGGAGAGACATTACCTTGATTACTTCAGTTTTTGTTCTTTCTCTCCACTATGCATTTCCTGATAATTATTTGACTTCCCCTAAACTTACCTCATTCACTTCAACACGATCATAACAGTTTCTCATAAAATAATCCTGTTAAAAGCCTCTCCTTAGTCATAACATCAAACATTATTACTACTGGCTTCAGGTAAGTACTTCAGCACTAGTTTTCCACAACAATTCTTTTATAGCAAAACAAATTTATGCTGCTATTACAAAGCAGTAACCCTTCTGAGAGCTATTTTGTCCTCCTTTTAAATCACAAACTTGATCTACATGGTACCAGCTGAACTGTTGAAGTAGCGAACAGTCTTATTTTGCAGTAGGCAGGAGAGATAAAAAAATACATTTTGGCATTTAGTCCAGTTGCGCAACAAGAGAAGTGCATTTTCTAACAGCCAAGGGAAGGACTGATAGAAAAATCTGTGTTGAGCCCTGTTTATTACTAATTAGTAATGGAGCCACATAGCTTTAATTCAATTTAGCAGAACTATCTCATTAGATACTGTTCATGTAGCACAATGACTTGGTTGGAACCATAGGTCTCAGCAGTTGCTAGCTCTAATTTTTGTTTAGGAAATATGCAAAGCTGATCTTTTCATAGCATAAATTTCCAGCACTGGTTTGGTTTGGTTTGAAGTGGGATGAAAGATACTGCTTTTTTGTCTTGTGAACACCTCCTTGGGCTTGCATCTCTTGGTACAGAATCATCTCCACTACCAGACTGCAGGTGCTATCATGAAAGCTACGCTGAAATCTCGTTACATAATCAAACTGGAATGACAACTATAAATATTATGTCATCAAATCTCTGTAACCTGAATTAATAATTTCTTCCTTTGTGTATGTAAGTTGTATAATAGAATGCCATCCCTTTCTATGCTAACTAAAGTACTTTTTTCCTGAAACAGTATGAAAGGCAGAGAGAGAATGAAGGAAAACTCGGAACTGAAGATACAGTTGAAGTAGGAAGAACTATGAAAAGTAACTTTCAGGAGATTTCTGACATTGTTGAAATATACACGGAGAACACAACAAAATAGAAGTTCATAATAACACATTAGTATACACTTCCTATAAGTGTAACAAACATACCTCTTTCTTTACAGACTGATCTATTTCATCTTCAGGTAAAGGTACTTCTGCCAAGGACTGAAGACATCCACAGTTAAGTTTTTGCTTCAGTTCCTTTATAAAGGAATCTTTCTCAGCCAGCTCTTTTCTTAGTTCCTCTATATCAGTTTCTTTATCCTAATAAACACAGCAAAAATTGCCATAAATTGTAGAATGGGGAAATTAGCATACAAGCATCATTAGCATTATTTAGTAGTGTAACTTTTAGAAGTGTAGGCTAACATAGTCAGATATCCAATAAGAAGTCAGTAATTTCATATATAAACCTTCCCATTACATCCTCGGGAGGTTTAATGCAAAACTTTAGATTGTATTCTACTTGTGTATACTTATGAGAAGTCCACCTCCTTAATAGTTCATGAAGTCTTTGCTGTGGCGGATTTCCAGTCCAACTTTGCAATAGAATGATCAAAACAGACTTGATTGTTTATTTGAACTACTAAATATTGTAACGCCTCAGTTGCTGTTACAAATTCAGTTTCGAAGGAACATAAAGCTTAAAAAAAAAAAAAAGCACTGCATAACATTTAAGAAATAAAGCCAAAACACAGAGTGCCAGTATAATGTTTTAGAGTTGACAAATAACAAAACAACAAAGAAAAAACCCACTGCACACAACAAAAGAATAACCACACAAGAACAAGAAAGAAAGATCACCTGTCCTGAATCCTTTACTGCAGCCTGCTTCAGTTCTGTTATTTCTTTATCCTTTTGTATCATGTTAGAAGCCAAAGTCTTTAGCTGTATTTCCAAAGCTTCTACTAATTCATCTCTCTCTTCACGCCACTTTTCAAGATTGCTCTCCTTTTCTATCAGCTGTGCATTAAGTCTTTCCTACATGGGAATAAAGAAAGTTAGAATTGAGCATCACTTCTACACCCTGCCTTAACTGTTAAGATAGTTTGGTTTTGCGTAGTTAATGCTATTTTAAGGGCTTAGTAAACTCACAACCCTATGTAGATCGCAAGGCTCACACAAAACTAGTTCCACTACAAACAAGCAAAAGCAAACCATGCTTCAATTCAGAAGTCCGTTTTTAAAAAAAATATACTACTTGCAAAGAATTTTTGGTAAGAACCACTACTTCTGCCTGTTTGCTTTGAAAGTTTATTATAAAAAAGTTTCAAGTAAGCAAAGTCACAAAGAGTAAGTCATCTTAAGCTCCTAACATCCCCCTGTACTAATTGCAGGTCTGGAAAGTCATTGTTAAGTATTTCTATATTGAAATATAGTTTTATACTATACAGATTCATAAGAATTGCATGTTTAAGAAATTATAATCTTGATGCAGCCCAGTGAACTACAAGGTATGTTATTAACTGTCAGTAGACTGTACTTTGAGAGCCTTTCACTGGCACTTTGACCAAGTACTTTTACTCTGTATCTGGAAAGCTCTTCTGTCACCTTCTGCTTGCCTTTTCTTTCTAAAGCCTCATAGGCTTTTTCATTTATAACTCATCTATTCTTCCCTTTTCATACTGGGAAGATCTCACCTAGGCATTGTCATGTGATAAAGCCAGGGAATTTTGACAAAAGCCAGCAACCCTCAAGCACCCTCACTGTTAAATGCTTGATATGAGTTTCGCTCTGTACTAGAATCATAGAATCAGTCAGGGTTGTAAGAGACCACAAGGATCATCTAGTTCCAATTCCCCTGCCATGGGCAGGGACACCCTACCCTAGATACAGGCTGGACAGAGCCTCATCTAGCCTGGCCTTAAACACCTCCAGGGATGTGGCCCCAGCCATCCCCCTGGGCAGCCTGTTCCAGGGCCTCACCACTCTCATGCTGAAGAACTTTTTCCTCACATCTGATCTGAATCTCCCCACCTCCAGCTTTGCTCCATGACCTACTACTAGACCCACTACAGGACTTTGACAAGAGTCACTTACAATTTCTGCCTGTTGCTCTGCATGATGTTTTCTGCCCTCTGCAAAATTTCGTATTTCTCTGTTGCGATGGCTCTCAGCTTCTTTTACTTGATTTACAAGTCTCATTCTTTCCTCCAACCATTTTGTTCTATCTGTTTGATACTTTGCTTGATTTTCCTAATTTAATGAGAACAGAAATAACACATTAAGCAAAATCTTAACATGTAGGTTACCGTTAAATGCATTAATTTAAAAAAAAAGCAGAAATACTTGCACAGTTTTAATCCAGCATGTTCACAAGTGTTCTCATTTGTTCTCCATTGAAAAAAAAAAATTAGCTACTTTCAGCACTTCTAATTCAGAGTGGCAATTCTTCATGGAACACTACTTCCCCTCCCCCCATAAAAATGTTACTACATATATCTCACAAACACTAATAAAGTTACATCAAAAGTAACAGTAAAAATCTCCCTTCAGCTTAGAAAAATTCTTAATCTTCTACATTGCCTTACAGGACATGTTAGAAAACTTACTTCTACTTCAAGACTGAAAGGCAAAGAATGTTACAGAATTTGAATGGTAGGCAAAGATAGTGCACACCCAAGGGTACCACTTCAATTCACAGCAACTTTGTCTCCTCTTCTATCACGAGCAAATATCTGTCAGGCATTCTCCTACACAAGATATAAGGCTCTAGAAAAGATACTTGGAACAAAAGCCTACTTTCTAATCCCAGAATAATTCATAGCAAATAATTAGCATAACAAAGACCTTACAGGTCATACAACAAACAAGATATTAAGAGTTTGATTTAGTTGCTCAAACAACTGACAGAAGAGTTCAGAACATGTATCAGGAGTTGTATTGGTTAAGATAACTGTAAGAGCAGCCCAGCTACAGAAGCACTGCCCAAGGTAACATAAAAGAGCAAAGGGTGCATTCCACTATGGGGCATCAGTGATGCTGAATATTAAAGACACTGCATGTAGACTTTAATATACTAATGTAAATAAAGCCTCCCCAGAAAGGCACAGTGCAAGGGTTACAACTGTAGCATGCACTAGCTCTTGAAGATACAACAAAAAAAAAAAAGTAGACTCCTAACAGAAATTATGGCTTTAAACCCAAGTATGATTTACATCACCATATTTTACCTCCAGTTCTCTTTGCAATTTTATTAATTCTTTGTTTCCATTTACATTTTTCTCCTCGTTTTTGCTAGTTGGCTGGAAGTTGCTATCACTCTGGTTATTCAGCTCTCCATATTTCTGCTTCCATGCTTCCAGTTCTAGTCAGTACACAACATAAAGTTATATAACATATAGTTTCAAATGCATATTTGACTGCATTCACATCTTTCTGCTAAAGTTACTTGGATTTTTCAGCTATAACAGCAAAGGGACAGTGAAAGCCTTTAAGTGCCACAAGTTTGTTATATGATCAGGCATTAATTTCATGTAGTAATAACAAAACAAATTTACAGCAGCTATGACAATACATCCAAAACAATTATGCCTCCTTGCTATATTTCCATGGAAAGTTTACCCTGAACTAGTACGTTGTTCTCTTCTAATTTGGCTTCAAGCACTTGGTCTTGTTCAATCTGAGTCTGTTCCTGTTCTTTTAACGTCATCCGCATATCTTCAATTATTTTCTCCTTTGCACGCAGATCTAAAGGTTTGAAAATAAGTAGACAGATGAAGCCTCCCCTCATTCCCATCATTTTCTCCCAAAGTGCTCTCATCACACATCGCTCCCTCTATTTCCTGAGATCAAAAGTTCTCCTAGAATGAAATAGAGCATCTCTACTGAACTATCCAAATCCAAACTTCTTAACTGATTCTCAACAACTTGATTTAGCTGTTTCAGTGTTAACATCAGTCAGACTATGGCCTGCACGAATAACTAATCCTTTCTGAACTGCTAAATGTTAACCCAACTTGCTCTTGTAGTTAGCATTCCAGTGTTTCATTTTGCTAAAAAGGCCAAGTAAATTTGCAAATAAATACAGCAAATCCATGCTTTCTCTGAAGCTTATGCTTCATACACGAAGACTGTTTCTTTACTTTTGAACACATCTACCATTCACGATTGAATAAAACCTAGCTTCTGACTTAAACACTTGAATACCTAGTTTGAAGCTCTTTGCATTTTAAAACATAAATATACAAATCTCTGTGAAGTCACTAACAACATGACAACTCATGTCACCATGTCAAAAAACCCAACTCCCCAGTAAATGGAACAAAAAGGCCTGCCCTCCACCCCCCCCAACAAAGTCCTCCAAACTCAATAATGGCTTTTTTTCCCCTCACCTTTACATGTTTTCTCATACTGTTTGGAGACTTCTTTCAATTTCTCATTATTTAGCTGCTCCTAAATATAACATTGAAAGCATTAGGAGAAAAAACAGTGAAAGAAATGAACATTCATGCTGGAAATGAGCAGCTTTTCATTCTGAGATTTAACAAGCACTGAACGCAGTATTTAACAGAAGCAGCCTATAAAAACTAAGTTTTCCAATATAAAGGAGCATTCAAGCTGACAGGAAGAAAGAGATTTAGAGGAAGGTGGTGCAATTAACATTATCTAAGCACCACTAATCAGAATCAGATATTAAGCATGTATTTACTAGGCAGGGAAATGTTCTTTATTAAAAAAAAAAATCTTTCATTCTTTCATTAGAACTATTTCACCTAGCTACTCTTGTTTCACTCCAATTTCTGTGAGCTTTCTCCAGTTGCTTGGAAAATTTGCTTCATAAATGGCTTAGGTACAACAGTTAATAACAATTAAAAAAATAAGGTACCTTTTGAAGCTGCAGGATTGTGCGCTGTTTGGTTTCCAGTTGTTCACTCAAGTTGCTTTTAGCTTTCTGAAGTTCATTAATTTTATCCCTCAGGGCTTTCTCTTCAGATCGCATTGTACATACCTGCAATGATGTACAAATACGGCAAACAAAGCTAACATTGAGCTATCACACTTTTACAATCCCTGTAAGTTATCTAAATAATGTAAAATTTTTACAAGCATCTTAGCTAAATTTCAGGGGCTAAAAGAACACTGTATATCTGTTCCAGGGAAGGATTTTCACCATAGAAGAGAGCATTATATTTGGAGGGGAAAAAAAAAAAAAAAAACAACAAACACCAACAGAAACTCAAAAGGAAGCCAAGAACACCTACCAGGAAATAACCTAATCAAACTACAAATGCAGTCAGACTTCTTTAAAACATAACTAAACACAACCATGCCCACCCCAACCCCCCTCCCCCTTCCAGTTCCTGACACCTAATGTTCCTGCTTTTTCTCAAGTAGAGGATATACACTGAATGATGAGAAGGATATGGTCCTTAAATATTAAGCTGCTGGGAAAGATGTTAATGTTTTTAAGGCTTAACTTTCAAGCCCAAACTCTTGCAAGTCTTTTGGATTTCAGAGATGTGATATCCCATAAGGTTCTAAGAAATCTTACTACTTGCTAACTAAATAGTAGGAATAAAAATTCATAAAAGCAGTTCCAATTTTTTTCATTTCTTCTCCTCAAGAGAACATCACTCACATTTTCTGATTAACCCATCTTTTGCTCAGATATCAGTATTCTCCACAAATCTGAGGCTCTGAGGCCAGCACAAGTAATGCAAGGCTACTATTGTTATAAAGATAAGGTCCTTCTCCTCAACCAGATTACCCTTAGTTTTCACAAACCCTTTTCAAGTTTATCAGTAAATTTTAATACCTCTCTGCAGCATCAATACTAATCTGTGTTTCAACATGCAGTCTTTAGTTTACTGCTCCAATAGCAACGTAACTTAAGACTCACTGTTGTTCTAAATGCATGACTGAAAATAGCCTTACTCCATCGCTCCTAACAGTCGTAACTTGAGATTTGTGAAGAGATTTTAGTAGCAGAACCTCAACCTTGCAAAAGAAACATTGAGCCTGTAGTTACCAACCTCTTTTTGTACTTGCTGAATTTGCTTCTTTGCATCAGAAAACTTCTCCTTCAAATCCATATATTCTTCTTCTTTCCTCTGCAAGTCTTTTTTTAAATTCTGTACAAGGGCAGAGCTCTCAGAAAGATCTTTATGTAGCCTAGTGTTAAAAATTGACAGACAAATTAGTGTTACACACCTCAAAGAAACAGCTTTCACACCTCAAGTCAGATACTGATTATATCACTCATTAATACAACCTTGGATCTATCAGATCTATGACAATCTTAGATTTACTTCTGGATTTCAACTTCTTGCTACAGAAGTAACAACTCAAATTTGAAGCACATCAAGAAACCCTTTTTATCGTTAGGCATGCTTACAAAATAAGAACAGAAAATGAGGTAAGTTTAAACTTGATATGTACATCTCACACCTTGCAAATATTGAAATAAAGTAAATTAAAACAGAGTAACATTGCAACAGGTACTCTTGCTGCAGCTGCTATGAAATAATCTAAAAAATCCTGTCAAATTTCTTTTAAGTGTCACTTAATAAAAGTTACTGTAAAACACCTTTTTACTTTAATAGTAACTAATAGAAAATTTTAAAAGTTCTGTAATTGACAACACAAAACATGCCTCACAAAAGGAAAACCTTTCAAAGCTTTACAAGCATGAGGTTGGGGATCTCCAGATCTTAATGTACTTCAAAATATATGCAGGTACTACAGATAGCCCTTCTGATTAGACTTTGTGTTTTATCTTGCGTAGCTTAAAACCATTTTAATATGACTGTCATTTCCTTATCATCTAATCTCTCAGATTCATCTCATCTATTTCTTAAGGATTTTAAAAGTAGGAGGCTGGGGGAAGTTCTACTCTCCTACACCCATTACACCTTCAATTTCTCATAGCAGATTGTGCTCACCTTGAAGGCCCATCACCAAACCAGCTGTTTAATCCCTAGACTACTTTTTCTTTCTTCTCTTCCCTTTTTTACCATTCGGACCTTTCCAAAGAAAACACTACCTATTTTTATACACTCTACAGGATATAATATTAAATTTTATAAATGTTATTACAATACATGTACTTTTCCTAAGAAGAGTAGACAACAACAAAAAACAAAAACAAAAAAACCCAAAACTCTCAATACTTCTTTATTTCCCTGCACGCTCCTGTTTTCTCCTAAAATAGTTACACATCATTTAGGTATTTCTGACAGACTATACAAACACCTGAGGAAAACAGTCAGCAAAATATGCAAATATAAAATTTAAGCACTGTATTAAGACTTCTTAGAGAAAGGGTTTGCTTAACAGTCAACAAATATGCACATGCATTGCATCAAAATAAACTGACATTCAGAGAAGGTAGTTTTAATGAGTCTTTCTCAAAGGGCTGTAAGTTATTTACTTACAATGCTACAGATTGTGTTTGCTCATGCTCAGTTCTCTCCTTTTCCTGAAGGGACTGTTTCATATTCTCCAAGCTGTTTGTCAACTGCAGAACTTCCCCCTTCCAATTTGCTTCTTGGTCATTTAACTCTTTCAGTTTTCTGTCTAAATCAGCACATTTCTCTTGCAAAAATTCTGCATTATTTTCTGCGCTTAAAATAATAGACTCTTTTTCATGAAGGGCTTCTTCTAACTTTGTTATGCTGACATTTTTAGCTCTAAAAGTCTCCAAGAGGCATTCAAGCTCTCTGATCTTTCCCTTGTAACTGGCAATTTCCTCCTCAAACCGTGCAATTACTCTGTGATCTTCTGCAGCCTGCTTTTCAAAAGCCTGGTTTTTCTGGATTTGCTCTTGTAACTGGCTCATAAGATCTTTTTCCTTTATTGACTGATTTTCCATCTCATTCAGTTTTAGTTTTAGTTCATTATTACAGTTCTCAGTATCATCAAGTCTCTTCTTTAAGTCTCCAATTTGCTGAAGTAGCTCCTGAATCTGATGACTTTTTTGTGAAGAAGCTTTAATAATATTTTTGCATTCTTCCCAAATACTTTCAACACTGCAATGGAAGGAGCATTCTCGTCTTGGATCTGCTGTAGCAGCACTTTGGGACTGCATACATGCAGGATTCATTTGAATTGTGTGTGATTCATCTTTTTGAGATTCTACAGGATCTTTTAGATTAACTACATCAACATCCATAGCATAAGACTCTAAATGACCTTTATACAACTCATCTACTTTGGACTGCATTGTTCTAATTTTTGAAACTTTATCAATTATACTTCTTTTTGCACATTCTACTTCATTATTTAGCTGAACAATTTGTTCCTCTTGTTTCTTGTTTGTATTTTTTTGTTTGTCCAGTTCTGAAACAACATCCTGATAGTCAGCTCGACATTGCTGAAGGTCTTCACTTAAGCTGGAAGCCCTTTCTTCAGAAACAGAGATCTTAAGGTGCAAGTTTGTTATCTGCCCACTGAACTCCTCATTTTTGGCTTTTTCTCTTCTGCATTCGTCTTCAAGTGCAGCTAGCTGACATTCCAATGTTTTAATTCTTTCCTTCAGCATTAATATTTCTTCATTGTTTTCAGGATTATTTCTTTTCACATATTCAGTTCTCTTCTGCTCTAGAGAATCATCTTCCCAACTCTCCTTCATATCTCCTAAAAAGAAGAAACAAACGTAGAAAAATGTAATGAAGCACCCCATACAGCTCAGGTTGATTAAGATCAGTATCACAAGTCATTAACAGCACCCTAATAGCAATTACCACACAGAAAATAGTCACCATATGAAAGCTACACTCATATCACTGCATTTTGAACTTCTTTTTTAAATTGGTTTCTAAACTATATATAAGGATAACTATTTAGGTGTCATAGGGGTTTTATGTAAAGATCTCTCAGCAAGATCTACCACATTCCACCATAAAAAATACATTTCTGGAAATGTGAGGTTATTAGCTTCAGACTGCTTTTTTTCTCTCCTCAAGTAACAAGCAATTCTAACTGAAGTCACATGCATTTTGAAATTTACTCCAGCTGTACTTCACACAAGTGTTTAGAATGCAGTTGTGCCCATTAAGAAACATGCACATTATGCGTTAGTATTAAAGTCATGCCTGATTATCTCCACGAATTAGGTCATCACAACTACACATCCGAAGGAGATACTATGGATTCTTGTGAGTACTCCAAATACAGTATGGTTGAGTTCAGCAGTCATGCCAATTTGGGAGCATTAAGCACATGGGTCCACGTGTACCACATGAAAACATCCTTTGAAGGGATCCAACAAGTTCTACAGTCACTGATTTTTGACTAACAGTCATATCAAAGCATTACCAACAGTGTTTTCCATCTCCGTTTTTAAGTTAGAGTTAGTAAGTAGCACAGACACTTCTCCTGCTTTTCTGTAGCTTTTTTGTCGTAACTAGACCTATCAGGTGCTCCTGCTGGGTCAGACAACACAGCAACTTTACTTTAAGTGGTAGAAGTATACTTCTAAATCCTACAAAATTAAAAACTTTCAACTGGAAGATGGTTTATCTCTGAAGTCCCAGTTGAATAGTCCCAAGAAAACATCAGAAAAAAAAAAACCAAACCAAAAAACCACTATTTATTCCTCACTCTGGATAAATTTTACATAGTTGACTAAAAGGAGAGGTGCTGAGGTATCTTTCTCCTCACAATGCAACCTTTATACTTCAACTTTTTCTTCTTTTCTTGAACAGTAATCAAGTATTTTTTGAAGACCCTCTGTCAAGCAATGGTAGAAATCATACCTTTTTTCGCAGGTGGCTCTTCCACAGTAGGCTTATTTTCAAAGCAACGTTTTCTTCCCATTTCCAATGGTGTTTCCTCACAGTCCTCAAACTGGCTGCTTTTAACTGCTACGCTAGAGTTGTTTTTTACCAACTTCCTTTTAAGGGTTGTTACAGTCTCATCCTGTATTAAAATAAATTATTACTTTGAATCTTCACAAAAGGAGCACTTAAGTCTTTGTAATATTTTTGTATGCAAATATGTTAAAAATCCTATGCAGGTCACCTATATAATGGTTTGTCAGAGGAACAAGTCAGTTAAAGGCCAGTTACTTAATCAAAAGCAAGTACAGCTTCAGATACTAAAAAGCACAACATTTTGCACTGAATAGAATGCAGTGCAAGAGACAAGGCCAATACAAAATAAAAGAGTCATAAGTCTCCACTGTCAAAGGAGTTGATGAAATGCCTAATTTCTTCAAAGGGGAAATAGCCATCTCTAAGTTCCTCATTTTGTCTTAATTGGTAGAGTTGCAAGTGTTAAAGTGCCTTTAATAAAGTCACAGATAATTTTTGACATATCTGATGCAATTTAAAATCCCAATCAGTTCTACTACATATGCTTTAGTCTCTATCTAACCAAGATTAAAGTTTCTCTACTTGCAAGATGACAGAATGGTAACTCATGCTGGTTGCCAAGAACCAATTACTCATTTTTAAGTATTTCATTAAAAAAATAAAAGAAAGAAAAAAGTCTGTAGAAGAGACTTGATGTTTGTGGTCACGCTAAGTTCTGTGCCACGGTCTTGTGGAAACACTGGACAGTTGGAGCTTTGCTCCTGGAAGAAGTAACAGGAAGGAGCCACAACTCTTAGTACTTTCAGAGCATTCATACTATTGAAAGGCTAAGTTGCTCTGGGGTGCAGAGAGTGAATAGAAGATGAAATACAGTCAAAGTCTTAACTTTAAATAAATGTTCTATTTCTCTTGTCCACTATAAAGTTCTCAGAGCTACTTCAGGTTACTGGACAGCAGGCTTGGAAAAAACAAAACTGTATGTTTTCATTTTTATAATGGTATACATGTAGCCAAGCAAGTTTTTGGTATTCAGCAGCCAGCAGCACAGTAGCCAGCTACAAATTTTATTAACAACATAAAAAGCAGATACCCTGGCCATCAGCTCTTAGTTCAAACTATTCATCTTCCTCTGAAAGTGTGTGTGCATAGCGCTGATGAGCAGAACACTGATTTTTGTGGCAAGTTTACACAATTACTGTCCTTCTCTAACTTCAAATACATGCAACCTTTTGATGCAGCAAAAACTCTTTTCCTTTCTCTTCCCCACTCAAACAAAGACAGCAACATAATCCCTCTTGTCCCATTGCTTAAGTCCTCCCTCAGAAGTTTCTTCCCCCTTCTTCAAAGTGGCTCTTTATAGCCTTATATGCAGCCCTTTGATAATTTCAGATCACTGCTTCCAAAAGTTATATTTTTCACTCTGCCCCCATTTTTCTGTAATTTCAGTTTCAATGCCAACTTCATTTGCTGCCCTTTGAAGGAAGTAGCAGTTAAAGAAAATGTTAGGTTTCAAAGTAAAGTCCATTATAAGCATAAAAGTAGATTCTTTTATTTGCATAAAAAAAATTAAGATGTTTAAGACTTACATAGTTTTTTATGGTTTCTTCAAAATCAGATATCAAATCTTGTAGCCTCATAATATCATCACCTTTTTGCTCCACAATGTCCATGAGTTCTTGAATCCTTTTATTCTGTATATTCATTTTCTTGGAAAATAAAAAATAGTAGTCCAGTCAGTGTTAAACTGTTGAACTATACCATGTATCTAGAAGTAAGATCATTTAAGCTAAACAGATACATATGCACACTTCAAAGAGCTTGAAACATATTATAATGAGATTTAAAGCCATCAGAACTTTGTCTTGAAGCACATAATTTTGCACAAGTTTTTGCTTGAGGAAGTTACCTCAGTTGCTTCTTTAAGCTGTTCAGCGGACTCATCCATTTTAATCTTCTGTGTTTCCAAATCTGTAACAACAAAAGAAGCCAACATCAAGTAAGCAGCCATGTCATAGTTTACTCTGCAATCCATTTTCCCAGATCTTCTGGTACCTCACCAGGTTTTCAAAATATTTGGCCTTGCAATCCATGAAAAACAAAATTCCGTATTCAGAAAAAAATGAACAGCTTATAATATCAAGTACTACTTACAGCAGATATTTTTATCTTAGAGACTTCTCCTGAAACCTTATTATGAGGCATTGCTGAATTTTCCTCTATGAATATTCCCCATAGTAAGTGAAAACACTGCATTAGTAAAACATAAAGAAGCGTGACTGTACTGTAATACCCAAGAAATCAACACTCAGTCAGGTCAATATTTTAACCCACAATTTGGAAGTCTACAACTGATCATTTTAAGGTTTGTCTTAAAAATTAAATGATCAAGGCCTGCAGATTTGTTGAAACTGACATATGTACCAAGGTGGTGAACAATTATTTTGCATACACTTTTGGTTCACAAATACAGCTCAACTAAATTATTTCTATTTTACAGTAGTCATTAATTTCCTTTTCCTGCCTTTCACATGACACATCCATCTCACCTTTGTTTTTCCGTGTCAGGTCTTCTTCAGTTTTGAGTAGCTCACTGGTTTTCTTCGTCAAATCTTCTCTGGTCTTAGTTAGTTCAGCAGTAACTTTTCCCAGCTGTTTTTCAAGCCAAACTATAGCTTCATGTGGGTCCTCTACGGATGCAAAGTAGCTATGTACTACTTCTGCCTGCTTTTTGATGTCGACAACATCATTCTGCAGAGAAGTAATAATGCCCTCAAAATCAACACAGGTGCCTGACCCTGTGACATATTCTTCACCCTGAAAGGTAATTTATATCAATTTAGAAATACCAAATAATTGCACAATACCCATCAGTTGTAAAAAAAAAAATTTAAAAAAAAAAAATTAAGACCGTTATGAATTCAAATACAGGTATAATTAATTTTGGCTTCAAAGTAGCCTTGAGGATTTATAGCCAATTTAATTGCCAGTTCATTGTCTATCTTCAAACACATCTCCAGTATCACATAACTGCTACTTCATTTTAATAGCATTTAATGACCCACAGTCACATTACCTTTTATACCACCACAAAAGCTTCCCCTCCAAATTCAATATAAATTACTTTAATCGGTTCAAATATCACATGAGCACACCAAACAGTTTTAGAAGGAACTAGAAGTGAAATGTTTTTAGTAACTTATCAAATAAAGTTTTATTCAACATGCTGAAACTTCGTTCTTTAGGTATTTTACTTTTTTTTGAAGTCACAGTCACTGGAGTCAGCCTCAAGCTAAGAATGTAATTAGGCTGTGGTATATGTACAGTTCCTCCTCACTGGAAACTACAACAGACTTGAGCAGAGAAAAGTCTGTAGCATCGTTCCATCACAATCTAGGTTATGAGGCCTAAAAAAACCATCTCCCAATACTTGAAATAGGCACTTAAGACAGAAGAGTTCATATCATAATTGAAGCTTATGCTCCAATGTCTTCACATACAGTTTGTGTTGTAGAAATGCAGAAAACCCCTGTAGATTCCTAAATACATAACTGAGCGTTAGCAACTACTCTTATTAAATACCATAAATATATCTTGCTGAGAACACAGTTACACAGCATGCAATTCCTTGAAACCACAATCATCTAATCCTTGAGACATAACATCACCACAACAGGTAGTTAGTAAAAGGTATGTTATCAGGGGGAAAGGGTAAAGATAAAAATACCAGGGGTCCAGCTTGTTCACTGCAAGGCTGACATTCCAATCTACTTTTTTCATCTTCACTTTCTGTACAACCATTTATAAGTTCCTTGAAGATTTCCAGGCGCCTTTCAGAATTTTCCTCAAGCTGTTCTCGCTCATAAGACAGGTGTTCTCTACAGTAGGAAAAAAATACCATCTAGAAGTTAAGCACAGCATGAGCTACTGAAGGTGTTAATACAGCTATCTATAAAGAGATAGTTTTTAGTACAATAGAACTATTCATTAAAAAAAAACAAAAACTTTGTTACACCAAAATAGAAATATATTTCCACAACATACACCTCCCTTCAAAAAGGAGACAGTAACTGATCTATTAAGAGAAGCAGTAAGAAGAGTGTGGTCTCAGATTGCAGAAATAAATTAGTTTAAATTTCAATTTTTAACTAGTAACTTCTAAACCACTTAAATGTAACTTACTTGAAGTTAATTTCCCGCTCAGCAAAATATTTGGTAAATTCTCTTGTCACTTCTTCACGGATTTTTAGCTCCAGCAGTGCCTTGTCCTTTTTCTCAGTAATAAGTTTGTCCTTCAGTGTTTCTAGGAGACCTATCAGCTTCTAAAATAATTATTTTTTCATTAATAAAATAGCTTCCCAGAAGTGGTATTTTTTCCCATTCCTTAAACTCTACAAGGCTTTACTCCTCCAGCTGGCAAAAGGTTTTTTTGGTTCTGTTATTAGCTTGTTCATAAACAAGAGTATTCATGGAATAGACTGAAATACTTATTTGGTACTAGCACAGTAATTTAAAAATTTACACAAAGTAAGCATTTACATAGAACATCAAGTTTATTACAAGAAGTCTTATAGTTGTCTTTAAAATTTGACTTAAACACCACAGGATGCTCATTTTTGAGGCAATATTAATGAAGCCTTCATAAATCAATCTCTAGTTCTCCTTTGCCACTTCATCTTTTCTAGAAGTAACTAAAATGGTTTCTCCTTAAAGAATGGTTTTCAGAGATTTCTTGGGTCTAGAACACAAACCAACAGTCTTCTGCACTGCTAAAAAGCAGATAACCTATGGTCAATGTGCAGCAAGTTAACTTACTGCTCAGGCTATATTTTCGTAGTTTTACCATAATAAACACTAAATCATGAGTAATTATACTTTTAGTTCTTAATGCAGGATTTAGATGGAATAAGTGTGATCAGAAAGAGAACAATAATAAGAGAAACTGGGAGAAAAACTTTCTTCAAAACTCAATGCCACACTAATTCTTGAAATATCCTTGGCACATACCATATATTCTTCTTTTTTAAGAATAACTTCTTCATGTTGCTGCACTGCTTTTTCTGTTGATGTAGTATACTGTTCCTCCATCTCATCACCATCATCTTCAATAACATCTTCTAAGCTTCTGTCCCATAGAACAGTAGCTCTTTTCCTTGGGATGGGCATTTTTGCATAACCAGGTAGTGATTCACTTGCTGATTTTTGCCCAAATAACTGATCTTGGGGAAGAACAGATGTGTCCATAACTAAAACCTATCCAGAAAGAGCAAAATCATCAGTACTGGCACTTGCAAGAGATACTTGTTCCATTTTCCTACGGCTATCCTGAGAGAGTACTCCCCCAACCTATCCTCAGAGTCACTACTTAGATCAGGTACCAGCTACAGTGTAAAGGAGGCCCTTCATAGTCTAACTTTTTCTGAACCCAGGAACACCAAGTTTCACAAGCTACCTACAAGTTTCACCTACAAGACAGTTGTCATTTAACACACCAATAGAAATAGATGTATTTCCCACACTGAGCTTCTAGTTTGAAAGATGACATTCACAAAATACAACTATTTCTTGAACAGCTGCATTATTCACAGCCTGCTTATTAAGTAAAATAGAAAGTACTTAGCCTCCTTTGGCAAGCCCATATTCTCTACTGTCCTTTGAACATATGTAACTATTAACGGAAGTTCTGCATACCTTCCAGTAAGACCACAGCATTGATCTCCAATACTTTCATCCTCCTGCTTCAGAGTTATATCACTTACTTCCACCCCCTCTACTTAACTTTTACCTTCTCATCAAAGCCTCTATGGACATAGAGGCCTTTCAAATTCTGTTTAGTGCTCTACTAATTTGATCAATATTCTGAATTAAAAACATTCAGAGTTCAAAACTACAGTAGAACAAGGGGGCAGTTATGTTTGCTCCAATGAGAGCATGTTACAAGTACAGAACTAAAATTTAGTCATAAGAAGAAATTAACTGAGATCTAGGTGGATAGTGTCTCTAAGCTGGACGTTTTGTAAGAACTATGAATTTTCAGTAGGAGATGGTCCTGCCCCCATTTTCCCTGGGAGCAAGTCACAACAAAGCATCTTTGAAAACTTTGAGGAAATAAAGCCTAGGTAGTTAGAAAACACGATTGGAACATGAGGCAGAAAAAGACAGTAACAGAATTAATATTCTTACAAGTAAGAAAATTTGCTCTTTAAATGCAGATAAGTACTGATTAACAAGATAAACAACATCACACTTACCTTTTGTGCAATGGCTGAAAATTTTAGCACATTGAGTGTTTCATCATATGCTGAAGCACACTGGCTTATGTTTACTATCATGTATACTTTCCCCTTTCCACTGAAAAATCCTTGCAGGAAATGAGTTAATTTACTTTCACGAAAGGGTATGTGTTGCTGTAGCCTTTAAAGACAAAAGAACAATAACCAGAAATTTTAAGATATTGCAAGTTATCCAACCTGAAGACTAACTATTAAAGACTGCTGGCTTTGTAAAACCAGTTAAAATTGTTTTGGACTAGATACAGCTGTTTATGAAGAGATTGCATGGCCATTGAGACTGCTGCGTTAGCCCCTACCTCAGATGGGCTATTGCAACTCAATCAATAAGCACACTTAAAATCAATAGCACATTCAGCATGTAGTCTAGGGTAGGTCAAATAACCTCATGCTACATCAAATGACACTCTCTCTCTTTTGGTTTTGACCTTGACATATCTAGTTCCGTTACTGGTGATCTCTCACCCATTATCCTGCCTCTGAGAAAAGACCTTGGCAAGAAAACAAGTATACACTTAACACGTGGAGATACTTTTTCCCTCATCCCCCTTAAGAGTCCAACATCTAAATCAGAAGTTGGGCTATTGAATTCAACAGCTAGTACTGTGTAGGGTTTTTTTAATGCTTACAGGAAATTGTGAGAATTCCTAAACCTAAATGCATTCTCGCCACTTCTAAGTTCCCCCCAGCTATTCATTATGGGAATGATTCTACAGGAGACAGCAAGATAGTGATGCTCTTGCCAGAACAGTTATGGTTCACACATAGATTAATTGCAGGATTGATAAACAAGAATATATTTTTTAAAAGTTATAGGTTTCTATTCAACTTGTAATGGCCATCTATTAACACTTCAAGAGATCATCACTTTAAAGTGTGACACACTTTAAATAGGCTGTCAGGAACAGTGTTACAGCATAAATGAATTTGGTAGAAGCACATCCAGGCATTATCAATCAGCACATGGAGATAGTCTTAATTCTGGGACGGAAATAAATCTTCAGGTACAAAACCTGTGGACATTTCCATCTATCTGTGATTATGTAGTGTATTGGCTTCACAGAAAGCCAACTTCTTGTATTATTTTATGCTTACTTAGATCCACCAGCTAGGAAATAAATAGTGGGGAAACTACTTTTGTTTGCATATGGTTAGCTAGATCAGGAGGAGACTGTTAAAGTTACAGCAAGATTTAGAATAACAGACAAGTTTCATCAATGAGTACACAGTTCTGACAGCACAGTAATATCCTGCTGATGAGAAATGTTATGCTAAAAATACATAGAAAATGTGGTTTACAAAGGAGTAACAAATGGTCGAAAATTTGACACTTGAAAAACGGATTTTAAACTTATCCCAAAGTTTGTCTTATAAGGCAGTTCATAAGTTCAATTCATAAAACTGTTTACTGAGATCACTTAAATTCTAGCATTTAAAAAGCAAAACAAAGCAAATTTAAGGTAAGTCTTTGCAATATAAGACTTCATAACATCAACTTTACAGGTCCACACATACAATACTAACTTGTTTTTTATTTAAAAAACTGTATTTTAAAATATAGCTTTCAAACATTGTAGGCAATACTTAAAAACCCCAACTAATTTGCAATTCATAAAAGGACTTACTTTGACTGTTGGCAGTTTTTGAGTGCATTAATGCACTTGCCTAGAATCAGAAGAGAGGTGTTTATATTTCCGCTCTCTTTTAATCTATCACCTTCATTGCGAGTCTTGGTCCATCTTTCTGAGCCAGCAAGATCACACATTGTCAATCTGAAAGCAAATAAAGAAAACTCACTTGATATACTTCAAAACACGAATGAACTTTTTAGATCATTTTTCTTAGAAGAATTTGCTGATCTTCATCTGCACAAAGACTTCATCCTTTTCAATGATTTTTTGCTCAAAGAAGTTCTGTACTACTTCTTGAAATACCCCGTCCCAACATGCTTCCCATTTCCCTCCTGCCCTTGTCCTCCTTGTTCTGAGAATTTACACAAGCTCAAGAGCATAGAAGGGTACTAGAAGGTTGTACTGAACAGAAGGAACAAGATACAGAAGAGCACAGCAAACCAATGACTTGAAATAGAGGGCCAGGTTCTGTATGAGTACAAGAAGTGGAGAAACCACTATAGACACATGAGGCTCTACAAGGGAATGCTGGGTGTATAGTGCATTATCAGTACATCAAGATGGAAGATTATAATAAAAAATGTCAAAACAAAAGGTGACAACTCTCCAAACTTACTCGTTGACTTGAACCACTCGTGGTGTTCCTGCGTCTTCAATTTTTAGCATCTTAACTGTGAAGACTCTGTGACTAAAACAAGAAGTTTAAATCAGCAGAGAAGTGACAAAATAGGCCAATATCTTCCAAATATTTTTAGCCTCAACATCATCTGTTCAAAGTATTGTTGAACCTGTCAACATGTCTAAGCGTATGGTCTATCAGTTAACTGCCTCTTTTGAATTTTGTACATAGCACTTTGCATTTCAATTAGACCTTTAAACAAGAAAAAGCTTGAAGACTATTTGATAAGATGAAAATGCATGAAAGGAACAGGATTTTATTGAAGGAATGAATCCTTCTGGTTTAAAGCATTGGGCTCACAGGTCACATGTGGCTTAGGGATACCAAAACTGCAATGTAGATGTCTAGATTTTTTTTAAAGCTTTTTGCCCTCCTGAAAGCCACAAGTCATATTTTAGTTTCTTCTTCCTCCCACACACCATCCTCTGCTCAGTGTTATTCAAATCCTTTCTCACCTTCTGCTGGAGCAAACATTTTGTTTTGTGCTTGCAGTACTCTGGTATTTCAATCCTAGTTGTAGAAGCCTAACAGCTTCTTTGGAATTGAAAATCTGAATCCACTGAAGATCTTTAGGCAGAAAAAACATAATAATCTCATAAATATCATTATTGAAAAGAAATAATGTATTAGTAGATAATATATGTACACCAAAATTAATATATTCACTCAAGATATACAAACATTTTACTAAGCTTTTAAAATGATAGAAGAACATCGAAATTTCCCCTTCCAAGGGAAAGCAAGGACAATTCCATCCTATTAACACACTAAAGCCTGTTCAATCCAAATTAAGTGAGCAAACGTAGCCTGAGCACTGAAAAACCAAAAACAATGTCCAATGAGAATATGAAATCCTTATGTTCATATTCATCCAGGCAAAACCCTGTCTGGATAGCTTCTCAGTTTTACCCTATCATGTTGAGAGGGGAAAAAAAAAAAAAAAAAAAAATCTGGACATAAACAGAATAAATACCTACAATCCTAACAGAATTACATGAACATTATGGCCTATATCGAACTAGGGGTCACTGAAATTGCACCAGCAAAAACACCAGCTGTGACCAAGAAAAATCAAGAAACCTGTTCCACCTCAATAACATCAAGAGCAGCCTTACACTTCCAAACTTTGTAAAAATGTTATGCAGAAGCATAGCTCAAAGCAGACTATTTCCTACAACGCACATTTTCTAGTCTTTGAAGAAATTAGAGTTTGGTTTATCATCTAATTCATCTTTTTGAATTTATGGTGTGGCATAAGAAAGACAAAGGCGGTAATCAAACATCTACAAAAATGCCTTTGGCCTAGAACTGGTGTCATGATTGTCCAAAGAACCTATGAAAATCAAATGGATTTCAAATCCTAATTTTTCCATGGCCAGAAAAACATTTAACTATTAACTCCCCACCCAAAACCAGCTACTTTACTGGTTTGATTCAACTACAGTACTGGAAAAATTTAATCTGTAGTCAGGCTGAGTTCTCTCACATTCTCTGAAGTCTGTTTCTCTATATGAAACCCTTCACATACAAAAAAACCCACCCAAAAACCACAAAACACCAAATCCAACCCTAAAACTACAAGTGCTGACCCAATAACTACAGTTGAGTCTTGTTTTCATTTTCTTGAGAAAACAAACCATGGACAATATTTGTCAAAGGGTTTTTTTTTCAATATTTTATCCTGTTTCAAAGTGGAGGGCACACAAGACTAAGTTACAGTCAAGAATAATTAAAAAAAGCCATTAAAAGGTAAATACCACCATGAACATAGACTTTTGTCATATTCGTAGCAGATATTTCCAATGCCACAGTGAAGGCAGACTGGGGTTTGTTAATCTAAAAAGAAAATTACAGGAACTCTGACTTTCCAAATTACATGCTTTGCAATTTGCTATGGATTCTAATTACCTCTGACATAAGAACATCCTTTGATGTCTTGAGCAAGACGCAGTGGTTTTCGCTTCTTATCATTTGACGTAGGACTTAGTAGATCATAAAAACATTCATTATAAATCTCAAAAAATGAGATCCAAACAGAAAACTTAGGGTAATTATTCACAGTTGTACTAGATGGCTCTTGTAAGAATTCTTCCAAGTCTGCCAAGCACAAAATATTACAAGTAAATATAAGCCTATTAAGATTAATTTCTTGAAAAAATGTGAATAAATCAAAATTGGTACTATAGCAGCCTTTTACAAAACACTTATCCCAGACAAAAACTTAAAATTTCCCCATCCCCCCTTTAAGTATCTAGAAGTCACATGTTTTCAAGAGATATCTACTCTAATACTTCCTTCTCCACTTGCAAATTCTATCAAACACATTCAGCTTTATTAGAATTACTCAGGTGTCATTCTGACTTTCTAAAGCAAACCTAGTATTTAGGTAACTCTTAAATGACAGAATTAGGTTTTATCTAAGTACATAGAGGATGTCAGGATACCACTAGGGCTCACAGCATAAGTGGTACTACTCTTAATTGCATCTCATTTTATGCATATTCATGTATTCTATTCATTTCACTTTAGTATTTTATGCCCAGCTAACCTATTCAATATGCAAGTCACAACTATAAAAAAATGTCAACTAGTTAATGTATTATTAACCTAGACCAGAAGTCAGTTACTGATAACAAGAAAGATTCTTTGCCAGCTTTAACCGCAATTAATACAGAACATACCATTCAAATCAACTGCTGCTTTGTTATCACTATTTTGATGGTCTACCTACAGAAGAGAAGAGAAACTTTAAGATACATTGACAGTGAACCACCGGTTACTTTTCTAATATCTCTACTGATACACAGAAGTAGATTTCATATATGCCTGGGTTTTCAAGTGTTGAAGAATTTTGCTGCCACCTGCCTTCCACACTGAAGAAGTCCAGTTAACCAACTTCAGATAAAGATCAAGGCAACATCCCACAATAGCTGGAGAGCCCATTATAACCTAGCATATAATCATCAGGGAAGTGTTTAATTCTCTTCATCAAAATTTTTTAAAGCACAGAGTTTCTAGTTCAGACACCAAGAAAAAGGCATGTTTATACAAAATACAAATACCCCATAAGTGTAATTGTACAAAATATCTTTAGAATTCCAAACAACTCAGGCAAGTAAAGTATATTTCTGGACTGCTGGACAGTGATTTGTTTATTAATGAAGTCCAGCAGAAATTAATTTTAATTTAGACCTGTAGAAGGTCCACTGCTTTATTGAGCTCTCCTCTTTTTAAAACAATAAATAAAATTCTGCTTCCTTTGAGTATACTTTCCAAACTAGGAAAGAACATATACAAAATCACTTACTTTCAAGTATGCTAAAAGACAGGAAACTGGTTAATGGAGCAGACCTATTAGCATCCCCATGGACTAAGAGACCATGTGCACCAGTAGCCTGAGAGAATAAACGGTAGGTGCCCAAGCAGTGGAAAAACAGCATACAGTTTACATCCTATCGAGTATTCAGCGGTAAGACAAATTCATAGGCCAACAGTTCATTAGCTCTATTACTCCCTTTACTGTTCATCTTACAATAAATGCATACATTCACACTTAAATACAGATCATAGCCTTCTCCCACAAAAAAATAAACAGAGCTATCTAATGATGTGTGTACTCATTAGTATAGGAAATGCTCCTATACCTCTTTTGTTAAGCGAAGCACAGAATTTTTAATAGCACTTTCTTCTCTCACTTGCTCCTTATTCAGCTTTATATAATCTCTACACCGATGGGGCTTAAGATCCATCGCTGTGTACAGTTTTCCTTGAATAGTTTTAAACACCAAATCCATAGTCCTTGGTAGAATACCACCATCAACTTCTGTTCCTGAAAGCAACATACAAAAGATCTTGATTATTACTGTGAAAAAGTTATACAGAGAAATGAAAGCAGAAAGAAATACTTCTACATCTCAAGACATACATGAGGAACCCGGAGGCTGCTTACAGCATCAGATAGCAGAGGTTTTTGTATTCTCAAGTTAACAAAAACAGTCATTAGAATGTTTTTAAAAGTTACTTGGTTTTCAGCAAAAGCCCCTTAGATAATAAGGGGCATAACGTAAAATAAACAAAATAAACCAAATGAGCCAAGTTATAAACAACAGACATTTAATACTTTCAGATTTTCAGTCATATTTCACAGGCTGCCTTCAGATTCTCTTTCCAGAAACTAGTTTTAAAATACAGCTCATGACTTCTCTCAGCTACACACCTGTACTAATTGCAAACCCCGTAAAAAGAAAGTTCTAGAAGCCATGTGAAGACTCACTCCTTCCTCTGCCCCAGAACTTCTTTCAGAGCACAATACTTCAGCATGCAAAATTACACCCTCAGTGCATGCTGGGCCTTTCTGGATCTAGATGCAAATTTTAAAAAGTTCACTTAACTTTTATTTATAAACCAGAAGGGGAGAAAGGAGAGAGTGGAAGAGACAGTGCTATCCCATCTCAGACTTTGACAGCATCATCTTCCAGCCTTTGATAATTTTTCCTACTCTGGAGACAGATGAGCTTTTACTAGTCATAGCACTAGCTGTAGAGCCCAATTCAAAATTTATGTAAAATCTGCTACTAGTTTGGTATCTGAGTGCAAATCAATGTAACACCATGTTTAAAATTCTCTATTACATTTTTTTTTCCTCCTCTCCAATCATTTTTTCGTTATTGAAGTGCCACTTGAATTCAACTTAACATAAACAAGTTGTTGGCAAGCAACAATCCTATATGTCTCTTAAATACTTTCCCATCTACCAAATACAGATCTCTATGCAAAGCTAAAGCAGAAAGGATGTACTAACAACACTGGGCACAGAACCAAACCACAGCACCCTGTAGCCAATCTACTGCCCTACCAATAACTATAACTTAGTGATAAGTATGTTCTAAGAATGTAACACTATGTTAGATCATCCAACACCTGAAAAGATGCAAAACAAATATTCTTGAAAAACCACACTACAATACACTCTGAAGTAGCCAAGCATGGCAGACTGTACACTCCTGGAATTTTATTTTCTGGTATTTTATTTACTAGGACAGGAAAGAGTATCCCATTATTACCCCAGCCTAGCAATAACGAAAGTACTGGCAGTAGTTTTCAGTTAAAATCTACCTAACAAAGTCATAGGTTGGGAACTACAGGGTTAAAAAAAATTTAAATCCTAAAGCAACTAGAGGAGTCATAAAATTGTTATTCAATCCCATCATTCTGCTATCTCTTTATAAAGCTCAAAGCTAGGCCAGTTCACCCTCCTTTCCTCTCCCTCCAGCCTGCTGTGTCTGGCAGGAGCTACTTATTGGGACAAACACAAAGAGTAGGCCTGTTTTGGGGCCTCCAGAGGCTTTGTTTGGGCTTATGGATGGCAGAGGCATTTGTGGTAGAGGATTGGAACACTGGTGATTATAGATTCAGTTTTGGGTATGGGAAAGATTTAAGGGGATTGCTATGATGTGCTGTGTATGCTCTATAATTTTCCTGTATCTTTATTTTCAAATACAGTTCTGCCTTTCTTTCCAATTAATCTGAGAGTCTAATTCTGTCGGTTCTTTAAAAAAAAGTGACACAAAAGAACACTTAAACCATAACAGTATGTTTCATACAGCACAAAAATCTCATTTTCTTCTACTACTATCTTGCTTAAAGTATAGTTGTTTCCACATGGATCAAATCACCTTGTTAAAGTGCTTTGGAAAATAATTAAAGAATTACATCTGATCTGTACCGCTAATGCACAATTTCAGAACAGAGCTTTAAGAGACAAAGTCTCCTAGGATATTAATAAGCTTGAAAACTTGACTCGGTACAAATACTTCAAAGTAATCAAATATGCTTTTAAATTTTTTTATTCTCTGCATGTAGTACAGGAAATGCTATTCCTTAGCTGAAAGCATATAAAATGCATGTGACTTTAAATAATTAAATTACACAATACTAGTCTGGTGTAAAGTGACTTGCACACTGTTGATATGCTGATATGTGTAAGTATTTTCCTAATTCCACCTCCCTAGAAGATTCTAGATACTTGGAGGAAGAAGGCCACACACTCCTGGCTGAAGTTATTACAGCCTTACAAAGCAGTGTCACTATATGTTTATGTAAACTCTGGCTTTCTTGGTAGTTTCATGATATGTTACAGAAGAAGACTTTCAAAGGCTATTTAATATTTGTGAGAAACTAAATTTATAAGGCCTTATGGTACTTTAAGGCTAACTGGAAAATTCCAGTAAGAGAAACTGGGACTTTCAGGAAAGTTCAGTGCAGAATCTGAAAGAGCAGGGCATCAGCTGTAGAAAGAAAATAATGACGGAGTCTGTATCATTCATTGGCCAACTGGTATGAATAGCCAATGAATAAACAATTTTGTTCTGTAGGCTTTGGGGAACAAGCCCTACTCACTGTTCCTTCACCCTTCTCTACCTCCTCCAGTAACATTTTCCAGGTAACACATGAACCTCTATGACTGTTTTCTGTCTGGGGACAGAGGGTGGCTTTGGCCCCTTCTGGGCTTTTTCTTTGTCAGGGTGAGGGGCAGGGGGAAATACTAGATTTCTGTATTATTTCTAAATTGTATATAACTGTAAATACATTTTGTATATATACTTATAAATTTAGCTTTGCTGTAAGTACAGCTTTATCTTCCTTCCAAGCCATCTGAACTGGTCTGGTACACATGAATTTGGGAGGTTGATTTCCTAAAACACACTACAGGCCTACAGTTTAAAGAAAATAAGAAAGTCATTGTATTTCTGCCAGAAATAAAAGACAATTAAAAAAATTAATTCACTCAATGAGAACACATTTCTACTCATACCTTGGAAAGTGTAGGTTTTCCCAGCATTTGTAACACCATATGTAAAAATAAGACGGTTGTATCCATCTAAGAAATCTTGGACTGGTTGCTTGACAGTACCTTCAAAGAATTCTTCTTGAGTTGTTTCAGGTCCAAACACCTGAACGTTACCAAGAAAAAAACCCAAACTTTATTAAGCAATCATTAGAGATATTCAAAGAATCTTTAGGATTGTAGGCATAAAATGTAAAAGAATATTTAGTTTAAAAATCTAGATTATTTAATACCAAGCAAGCTAAACTTCAGGAATGCATGGAAAAAAAAAAAAAAACCCAAACAACTTTTAAAGACAATTATTTTACTTGTGAAAAAGTGAACTTCTGCCCAGTGGTTTTTTCACTTAGTCGACTCCAGGAATTTTTGGGGGGCTTCATTATGATGCTTTTTGAGTCTTCAAATGAAACACAGTCCTATTAAAATGGAGTAAAAGCAATGCAGGCATGAGTATAAAAAACTCAGCTTACAGGAAATAAAATAACCAAGCATACACTTAAAGTATTTTTTTATGCTAAATATCACACCTGTGATTCATTTTCTCTTTCCGATGATGTAAATGGTCTAACACGCAGGCAAACTTGTATGTGTCCCTTAGACTCCAAACTGCTCCTCTTGAAACAAAAACAAAGTTATGGAAATTAGAAATTTGACTATACTGTTCAACAACTAACATGTTATGGCAGTTTTATTTTCATCAAGGTATTTTGAACAGTCATATTTCATGATATGGAAAGTAAATTAAGTTACTACATGATGTTTTACAAGTACTTAGGTCCCTGCAGAAAGCTTGCTGTGATAGCTTAAGAGTTAATCATGCAGTAACACATTCAAGCCACCTATAAAATTCTGGTCATTAATACCGATGAAAGAATTAAGCTTATTAAAAACAAAAATCTAAACAATGGGAACGTTAAAACTTTCTTACCTGACTTGTGTCTGAGATTGAAGCCGAAGAAAATTCTGAAGAGAGATCTGCTTTAATATCTTCCACATCTACCGGACTTGTTCTTTGAACCTCAACACTAGTAATATAGGACAGTCTCAAATGTCTCTCATTATCCAAAGTCTCTTCCATACTGCAAAATAAAACATTTTTGTTTGCTTTCTGATCATATAACATAGAGCTTCTGATGTCCTAGAGAACAAGTCAATTTGAGATCAGTAACTGCAATTTCTTCATATAAATAGTATGAAGAAAGCTTTTTACAAGTTACATAGCAAGTTTCCAACACCTGGGAAGTGGATCTGTAGAGAAATTTGTATTACCATGAAACAAGAACAGCCATTCTTATTTCAACAAAAAAAAAATATTTACCAGGTGTCATGGTCTGGAGAAGAGAGACTAAAAAATGTTTCTGTCCAAAGGAATGAGATTTTTTTTCTTATATATTTCTGCACTGTGGAATGAATTTACAAGCAAGACCATATATCACTGTGGGACTATTTATTAAAAAAGGATAAAGTGAAACAGAGGAAGAGAGAGAAGGGGGGTGGGGAAGAGAGAGAGGGAGAAACAGAAAAAGTACATTTCCACCCCTCAACACACAACCTGAAATATGCCTGCACTTCAGTGTCAAGACACTAAATAGCTCAGCCTTCCTACCTAGCGTATAAAAAGCAGACACATAATTTCATTAAACTAGACAAATGTCACCATGCTGCAAAGAAACAAAAGCCATACATGAACTTATCACCAACCACTAGTTTGTTTCTTCTAATCTACAGGGCTTTTCCTGTCAGGCAACTATATGAAAACCAGGAACAACTTGGCTTGCAATATTATCACAGTTTCAACAAACACTGGCCTGCAAATGAGCTACTACTGGTAAGAAATACACATGTGCCACAATGGTCTAGAAGTCTTAACCATCATCTACTCAAAATCACACTGTAACTCTTTATCAGGCCTTGAGAGGAAAAATATTTGTTCCATAACTGACATTTCAATTGCTTTAAAAAAAGCATACTTGAAAGCATGACTTATCAAGATTGTACTGTCATTCTGTGCCTTTTTACATTAGAGGCAAAAGACAAGCAGCACTATACCTTTAAGTTGGAGCTGAAAGCGTTTGCGTGAGCCTGGCATTCAGCAGTACGGACACTCACAGCACAAAACCCCAAGATGCAGACTGTCCATCTGTCTCCACTTTGTGTCATATAGCACCACAATTACCTTCGACATTCTAGTGTAAATATGTAGATGCCCCGTCCGAAGGTTTAAAGGAAATTTGTCCCTCTGGAAACACTCATCTTTCGCGTCAAGGCCTTGCACGATTTTCCCGTTCTTACGGGACACTGCCTTATGGCTTGGTCTGCATCACAGCCCCTGCCCGGCCGTTACCCGCAACAGTACCTAAGTTTTCACAGACCTTCAGTGACTTTTCACTCACCGTAAGGCTAATAACGACGATAGCGAGGGGACGACACCTCAGCGCTGTCCTCCACGAAGGCCACCCACACTGCTTCCTAGTTCCCCCACACAACGCCCACCACCCAACGTCCGCAACCTTCACCCACCTCCCTGCCTCTTCAAACGAAAACCCGATAGCCCCACAAACTGCCGCAGCCTTACCTGAAGGCTGCGCCACACTAAACAGGCACAGCCGTAGCTGCTGGTGGGAAAAGGCGGCGTCGCTGCTCTCCCCGTGCAGACAGACACGACCGCTCACAGCCACCGCACGGCCGCGGCTTCTTTTCAAATCCGGCCAATGGCACTGCGCGGCGCCGCGCGGCCCCCTGGGAGTGCGGATGTTGCTGCTGCGGCCAAAGGCCCGATGGGAAGTGTAGTTTCGGTGGCACGGTGGTAGTGGAGTCTGCTCGCCTGCCTTCCTGGGCAGGCGGCAGCTGAGCTCTGTTGTGGGCGTGGGTACAGAGAAATGCTTACTAAGACTTCTGTATCGTACGCTTCCGGAGCTTTCAGGGCCTCTCCCCTCTCACTAGACCTCGACTGCCACGGGAAGGCGCCCTGGCTTTTCCTGGCTTCTCCGGGCTGCCCGCGGCCCGCCCGCAACCGCCCGCCTGGCCGTCTGCAGTGCCTGGGCTTTGCCGGTTTGGCAGATGGCTACACGTAAGTTAAAGCTTGTCAATGCGCCGGGTGATTATAGTGTTGCTATTTCCACGGGCGTTTTGGAGGCCCAGAAGCAAGCTGAGGCTTTGCAATCTATGCAGTCTGTATATAAACAAGGTAATAGCTATTTGCAGGTAGTGAAATGGAAGAGGCCATTTGCTGCTCTAGCTGCATATGCCCTATATCAGAACGGGGATTGAGAAACTCCGGCTTTAAATTCAGGCAATGGTTTGTTCCACACCCCGGGTTGCAATACTGATAGAGTGACAGCTGTGGAATGCACTTAGTATGGTATCTTTGTTTAGCACCTTCCCCAGGTGGAAATTCTTGTTTGAAAGCAGGTTTACTTGATTTAATATCTTAAACACCACTCACAGGTATTTGCAAAGCAAAATCAAAGATATCATCCTTTTCTAGAATGTCAGGCTATGGAAATGTACAGGGTTTGGTAACAGCAATTGCAATGAGTTTCTTTTGAGACTTCGTCAGGAAGTCTTTGAACTTTAATAAAGAACGTCTGCTAGGTTTAAATGAAAATAGAAGTACAAGTAACGTGAAAGTAGTAACTATCAAAGCCAAAGGTTTGTTTTTCATCTGAAGAAAAGTGTGCTAATAGATCTTGTATCAGCTGCTTTGATGAGTTTGTCTTTAAGTTGCATTTTTCTTTAAACAAAGGCTAAGTAATAACAATAAAAAATGTGTACTTGATTTCAGTTTGAATGAATGTTGCAAGAGTTGGTCTATTTTAACAGCAGAAAATGGTGCACCTTTGAAAAGGGGAATAGGATTCTAGTTGATGGGAGGTTGGCCATAAGCCAGCAGTGTGCTGTACTGGTCAAGAGGGCCAATGCCATTCCGGAGTGTATTAGAAGGGCTGTGGCTAGTAGATCGAGAGAGGTTCTCCTGGCCCTCTGCTCTGCCCTGGTGAGGCCACATCTGGAATACTGTGTTCAGTTTTGGACCCCCTGGTTCAAGAGAGACACAGAACTGCTTGAGAGTGTCCAGCACAAAGCCACAAAGATGATTAAGAGAGTGGAGCATCTCTCTTACAAGGAGAGACTGAGGGAGCTGGGGCTCTTTAGCTTGGAGGAGACTGAGGGATGACCTCATCAGTGTTTTTAAATATGTAAAGGGTGAGTGGCAGGAGGATGGAGCCAGGCTCTGCTCAGTGATGCCCAGTGACAGGACAAGGGGCAATGGGTGGAAGTTGAGGCATAGGAATTTTCATGGAAACACGAGGAGGAATTTTTTCCCTGTTAGAGTGACAGAACACTGGAACAGGCTGCCCAAAGGGATTGTGGAGTCTTCCTCTCTGGAGATATTAAAAACCCGCCTGGACACATTCCTGTGTGATGTGGTATAGGTGATCCTGCTCTGGCAGGAGGGTTTGACTGGATGATCTTTTGAGATCCCTTCCAGCCTCTGACATTCTGTGATTTTGTGAATCTGAAATTTTTGGACAAACAAAACTGAAAACCTGTGTAGATGTTCTTTCACACTTAAGATAACTTTTTTAAAAGTATCTTAATTTATCTCCTGAAGTAATCTTAATTTCACTCCTGAGCAGAGAATCCAAGCTACTGAACTAACCTAATACTAAAACACCTTTTTCATACTGAGGGGGGCTGTGAATGGCTCTCAAAGGGAAAAAAAATCTTTGGTAAACAAACCTGAAAGCTGTTTTCTTCCCATGTGTGGGATAGGAAAATTGTAGATCTTCTCAAAATATTTTGCAAGTCATATTCCTAAAAAGGTTGGGGTCTATCTCCTGCAGAAATTTTTTGCTAAGTTGAGGAATTTTGTGCTTATAGCACAAGAAATATTTTAGGTTTGTTTGAATATTAGATTTAGAATCATAGAATGGTTTAAGTTGGAAGGGACCTCAAAGATTATCCAGTTCCAACCCCCCGCCATAGGCAGGGACACCTCCCACTAGAACAGGTTGCTCATGGCCTCATCTAAACTGGCATTGAACACCTCCAGGGAGGGAGCAGCCACAACCTCCCTGGGCAACCCCTTCCAGTGTCTCATACCCTCACTGTAAAGAACTTCCTCCTAACATCCTGTTCAAATCTCCCCTCTTCCAGTTTAAACCCATTACCCCTTGTCCTGTCATTACAAGACCTTGTGAACAGTCCCTCCCCAGCCTTCTTGTAGGCCCTCTTCAGATACTAGAAGGCTACTATAAGGTCTCCTCGAAGCCTTCTCTTCTCCAGGCTGAAAAGTCCCAACTCTTTCAGCCTGTCCTCATAGCAGAGGTGCTCCAGCCCTCTGATCATCTTCATGGACAAAGATCCATGAAGATGATCAGAGGGCTGGAGCAAAATCCATCCACTGGACTTGCTCCAACAGTTCCATGTCCTTCTTGTGTTGGAGGCTCCACCATTCACCACCCAGCCTGGATTTGTGCTTGGGATTGTGCCCACCCAGATGCAGGACCTTACACTTGGTCTTGTTGAATTTCATGAGGTTGGCCTGGGCCCACCTCTCCAGCCTGTCCAGGTCCCTCTGGATGGCATCCCTGCACTCTAGCAAGTCGACTGTACCACACAGCTTGGTGTCATCTGCAAACTTGCTGAGGATGCACTCGACTCCTCTCAGAGTCAGGGCTGGCTGCTCCAGCAAGTAAGGTGTTGCCAGTGCTCTGAGGTCATGGTTTAAAAAGTCATTCACTGAGGAGAGACAGGGAGCTCACAGCTGAGAAATGGTTGTGTTAAGAAGGCTTGTAGTGTGTGTGTGTTTTTCATGGATGAGGTGAGGCCACTTGGGCTCACCCGAGTGTTCCATATAATGAAAATGTGCTACATGTGTTCAGCACATAATTTTTAAGTCTTCGTAATTTCATTTGAAAGCCTGTGTATGGCAAACAGTATTCCTCCTTGAGCAAGAGCTGCATTGTTTTATATAGGAAAAGATTTGAAATATATTTACTGAAGTAGATTTTTTTCAATTTACAGAACTCAAGACTTAGTCTTTGGAAGGAGCACAACTGAAACTAAAGAAACTATCAGTGTTTCTTCCTCCTTCTCTTTCAGCTCTCTGGCTATTCCTTCTCACCCTCTTTGAATTATTTCATAATTCTCTGATGAGCTAAAGGGATAATTTCAGCTGTAATCAACTTTTCAATCTTCATATTAAAAAAGTTTCAAAATCAAATTTTCTTGTAATACGGTAATATAAATAATTACTGTTTTGAAGGTCAAATGTAGGATTTTGGAATTGGAACCTTCTACCTCTCATCAACAAGCTAAAACATACCTGAAGATGTAGTTGTGTGTCTTGGATCATTTTAATTACCATGTGTGTAAGTGTAGCTACAGTCTCAGATTCTTTTAATTTGAACAGCTCTTTAATAAGTATACATAATGAAGCACCTCATAGTGATAGTCTTCCATATTGGTTCTGGCAACTAAAGCAAGTAAATGGCTTGGATATTCTGAGGAATTGGTAATTCAGTTTGGTTTTGTTGTTGTTGTTTGGTGTTTTTTATTCCCAGTCTTCTGGTATTATGAACAGGAAGCTGTTCAAGGCAGGATCATTAGGCCCTTCCATTAGGGCAGTTGTACTCACATTTTCCTAGTAACATTTCCTTTGTAACATTGTCACAGCATAAATTAGGACAAAATATATTTCTTAAATGTTTCTATGATATACCTTAAACTCACAATTTGGTGCAAAATGTAATAGGCTGCCAACGTGAATAATAATTGAGAAGTATTTTGTGTATATATATGTTTTACTATTAAAGGAAACTGAAGCTTTACTAACTGGAGGGCAAAAATAAAAATTACTTTTTTTTTTTCCTTCTACTTTTTCTAAGGTCTTTCTGTAACTCTGGCAACAGATGTTATAAGACCACTAGTGATGACCAAATATCTTGCTGCTTTTTTACTGAAAGAGACTGAAGCATTTAGACATGACTTGGCTGATCAGGTCCAACAACACAGTATCAGTCAATGTAACAGCAAAAGTGACCTCCATTGGAGAGGATGGTAAGAACTTTTTTCACTTTGTGACATTAGTATTTGTCCTATGAAACCTATCAGCTGTTCTGTCTGACTTAGTTATGTAGAGAACAGTGTAGTTAGTTATCAGGTGTTTAAGATACGTGTAGTAAAACTATTGTTTAAAAAACACAAAGTCAAAGGATGAAAGTGTTTTTATTTGTCAAAAAAGATTCCTACTCTTAAATTGTGTGCTGTATTATTTTTAAGAACAAGTCTGTGTACATGGCTTTTCCATAGAACTGGTTACTAATTACTTTTTCTGGAGCACCTGTGATATGCCCCAGAAAATTAACTCAATGCCAGCCAGACCCAGTACACTGTTTCGCTTTGGGCTGTAATCATGCTGACTTGTGTAACTAGACACTTTTGAGCTGCTGGTAATCACATAATTAGAAATCTTGACAGAGAATCTACAAGCAGATAGTTGGTATTGACTAGGTATGTAATATTCTTTCTTCCTAGTAGGCATTATACTGATGTCTCAGAACGGTGTTAGAAGTGCTCAGCAACTAGAATAATAAATTGAATCCTGTACTTAGTGAAGTCAGTTTGAGTTTCGCCACTGTTTGTTTTCACATATCCAGAATCTTGCGTCTTAGTATTCCTATGGATTTCAAATTCTTATATCCTTTGGACCTAAAAATAAAGTATTATTGTTGATATAGAAAGGCAGATGCAGACCGGAAACACTGACTGCTTTAGAAAAGGGGCTTTTATTTTTTCTGCTGTTTTTTCCCCCTTTTTACTTTTTTTTTCTTTTCCTTTTCTCTCTCTTTTGTTTTATCTCTCAGTTTTAAAAAATACTTTTTAAACTTGCGCTTACATTCTGCAAATGTTTGCATAATGTCTTTTTAGCTCTAAGTCTGGGACTAGGCCGGTTGATGCTTTTTGTTGTACAAGATATTAAGTATTTTCTTTTTAGACAGACTGTTAGCTTGTAACCTCCAGGTCAAGACTGGGTATGAATTCCAGATCCTTTTAGTAAAACTTTATTTCTTTCCATGTGTTGTTGATTTTTTTTCAATCATCTACAGATCTGTATAAATACCACCATGAGTAAGTGTAATTTAAAGGTAAAATCTCAGGATGGGCTTTCCTAAAATGAAACATATGTTTGAGTTTTATTTCAATTGAGGTTTCAGAAATTTTATTTCAGTTTCAGGCTGCTTGTGGAAGTTTTTCTTGGTGTAAGAAATTCAATCTTTAATCCTTAGGATTACTTTTTTTGAGAATATGGTTTCTTCTTTTTAGTGTTACATAAAGTAAAAGCTACAAATAGCTTTCTGATGGTTCCAGAGCCCTTAAAACAGCCCCAGAAAATTTTGCCAAAGACATTGTATTGATCATTACATTCTCAACTGTTGCACTGTTTTTTTATTAGAAACTTTACAAGATAAATTGGAACATTAAGTCAATATGTATCTAGAGTAATGCAATTCTGAAGTGGGAAACTGGCCAAGATACTGAGGTATATCTAAATATATCAGATTTATAGCTGATACCCAAAGTAATGGGAAGAATTTCACTAAAGAGTGGGGTGTGTGTATATTTATGTGCTGTGCAGAAGCCAGAAGACTGAATGCTTCTGTCTCAAAAGATGCCTTAAAAAGATGTGGTTCAAGAGCAAGGAGCTTACTGCTCATGTAACATGGACTAAATCCAAGAAGGAGGATATGTTGCAGTGTAGCCATTACAGTGGTTCAGCATAGTATTACTCATCTTTCTTGCTCTGACACACAAGACAGAGCTTCTTTTATTCTTGGCAAGTGTTAACTGGCTGTCTTTGACCTCAGACACTAGTCCCATTCTCTGATGTTGTGTACTGTTCCTTGGAATGTCATTGTGGCTTTGGGAACTAGAGGTTTCACCTTGAACTTGTGAAGATGAAGTTAGAGGAGGATAGTCATGCTACTGATATTCAGATATTTTAACTTGGGCCTCCTGTAGAGCCAGTGGCAAGAAATGCTCAGAATAGTTTCAGACTGAAGTAAAAATTTTTATTCTGGAAATACAGTTATGCTATGTGGTACAGCTAAGTGATAGAACCATAATCTGGATTGCCTTCTGGAGGAAACAGACTTTATTCACAAGTATCTTGGTTTAGATATTGATATGTCTAGTTCTGGGTAATACAGTTATCCTACAGTGTGATAAAAGAGCAAGGAAGGAGCATTTAGAAAATAAATTTCTTAACCAGTGACTAATCTTTACAGGACTTGAAAATAGTAGCTCTTTGACAATAGCAGATGGCCCAGGGCATTTCCTGTTTTGATCTGAATTATTATCGCTATTATTATTGTTGTTGTTATTACTGCTACCATTACTGCTATTATTATTATTTTATTGTAAGCTTATATTTTATTATTATTTCAAACTCTTGGCTGTTTGTCCTGTAGGAAAAACAGAAGGCAGGGAGCTTAATACATACTAGATATCTGCCCTGCAGAGTCATGCTAGAATGAAGTCATGCTCCTGAAAGAAAAAGCCTATATTTATGAATTGAACTATAGTGCTTTTTGCAGTCATAGAATCATAAAATGATTTGGGTTGGAAAGGACCTTAAACCTCACCTAGTTCCAACCCCCCTGCCACGGGCAAGGGATACATTCTACTAGTTCAAAGCTTCATGCAATCTGACTTTGAACACTTACAGGAGGTTGCATCCACAACTTCTTTGGGCAACACAGCCCAGACCTCACCACCCTCCCACTAAAGAATTTCTTTCTAATATCTAATCTAAATCTACTTTTTCAATTTGAAATCATGGTCCCTTGTCTTGTTACTACACTCTCTGATAAACAGTCCCTCTCTATCTTTTCTGAACCTCCTTTAAGTACCGAAAGGTTGCTGTAAAGTCTCCCTGGAGCCATCTCTTCTCCAGGCTGAATAGTCCCAACTCTCTCAACCTATCCCCATACAGGAGGTGCTTCAGCTCTTTGATCATCTTCATGGGCCTTCTATGAATCAGTTGGAGCACATCCATATCTGTCTTACACTGGATGGCTCTTGAAGAGAAACACAGTCTTCGCTGAAAGCGACACAGCAGACAAAGTATCATCATAACTAATAAAGTTTCATTTGCTTCTCAAAGGGTGGATTCATGAGCAGCTAATTTTTGTAACACTTTTTTATACCATTATTTTCAGCCAAATCAGTAAGTAGATCTACATCCCCAAACAGGTGCTGAGACAGCAGAAGAGCAGGCAGAAATGCTGGTGGGACAAAAGGTCAGAGCTGCTGTTAGGCAGTCTTAGATTGGCTAAATTGCTTGTGAAATTGCATCTTTGGCGGTTCTTCAGCAAGGAGTTAAATATGCAGATAGATGGATGGATTGCAGCTATGGGCATATCTAGACTTGTAGAGTTAGTATTTCCAAACATAGTTGACATATAGTTCACAATTTGATGCTGCCCTGCCTGATGTTGTCACAGCACACTGCAGCCAAGGATAAGCAGAGTTTTGAAACAGGCCAGGCTTCCGTACTGAAACTTTACTTACAGGTGGAATCTGGTGAAATCAAAAGTTTTCAACTGAAATGAATGTTAACAAGCACTTATTGTTCTGTCCTTCTGTGGTCACAGTAAATCCCATTTTGCAAAAACTGGGATGTGAATGGCAAACTTCTATTGTTAATAATTCAGTTTTGTGCATCTGAATTACCATTCACTGTTTCAACAGATGATAGGGATCTGACTGTAGTTCAGTCAGGTGCTTTTGTGCAGTGTTGGCAGGTACTGTCATATTACCACACTTGACTGAAGAATACAGACATTTGCAAGGCATTGTGACATTTTTTTTTAGGTGAAGACCCTTGTAAAAAGAAGATAATTATTCCAACAATTAATCCAAATATTCTATATAGAGCAGACTGGGGCACTGTGAAAACAGCCAAAACAAATTAGGGTAAGGGAGGAATCCTTTTATTGTAAGTATAATATTAGTATAAAGTTAGAAATGAGTCATTCTCTAACTCATTTCTAACTGGATGATTCATGCTCTTGGCAAATGAATTAACCAAGATAAATTATTAAAAAATAGATGCTATAGTTTTATTACTGTTCTAATCAGATGGCTGTTGCTGGTACAAACAAACATGAGTCTTGATTTCAGGTGTAACAAATACAGCTTTATCCCTTAAATTATGCCACAGTGCTTCTTGAGGATGTGTTACACATGCCATTTTTTTTTCTCTCATCTGATGTTTTCAGTTCTAGGTGGATAGTGTAGTTGGCTGCTGGGTGTCTGTATCAGCTGTGGCCATGAAGAATCTCAGCGATGAACCTGAGCAAATGTTGATACAGGGATGATAGGAGGATTCATGCAGCTTCGCTTGAGATGGATATAGCACCATATTGTGGCAACCCTCTCTCTCTATTTTGTTTCTTTTTCTCTCTGCCTCCTCACTTGGGGAGATTAATAATATCACAAGTGAGGCCAGACTTGATGAAATCACACCTAATGTCAGTACTTGCCTTTGATGGGAAGAGGACACAGACCACAAACTTGGGATTTCTGGCTTCTTTTTAGGCAAGTCTGTTGCTCATATTTCCCTTTCCTACCAGTTACCATTGTACTTGACCTTCTTCTGTATCATTAACTTCTATTGAGAAGTTCAGTGTCACTGGTTGCTGAGAACTCAGTTTCAGCTGACTATACGTACACTCTTCCCTAAATAAATCTTACATTACCTCTGTGTGGACATTGATCATGCAATAAAAATACAGAACAGAATTTTTGTTTTGATAGTTCTGAATTATTTTCACCTGAAGTAATAAAGAGGAAATAATTCTCAAGTAATTGGCAGTGTAACTTGTAACTTAAAAATTATTCATGTGCATTGCAGATATTTATACTTCTTTATTCTTAAAAAGTAGTCTATATGCTAGTATAGGTAAAATTATTCCTGTACCAAAACATATCTTAAGAAAGTTTCACTTAAGCTTAAAAAAGCTTCTCTTTATTAAGTTGTAAATATAGCAAACAACAGATGAAATAACCTTCAACGTAGAGAATAACACAAATTATGTCAAACAAGGACTTCAAACTGTGTTTAGAGGTCAATAACCTGTGTATCTAGAACTTCAATCACCTTCGTAATAGCCAAATGATATGGACGTACATGCAAGGATTAATAGGTGGCTTTCCATTGAATTTTACAAGCAGAAAGGTCAATGAAAACGTATGTTTCCAACAGGCCAAAAAAGCTTCAACAGAGAAGGCTAATGCTCATGAGTTAAGCTGCTAAAACTGCAAGCAGGGGTTCTCTTTTTTTGCTTGCTTGTTTGTTTTTGAAACCTAAATAGGTCCTGTTTTTTTGTAAAGCGACATGAAGGAGGAGTCTTTCCAGGGCCCTGCCATATCAAATAAAAGACAGCATGTTCTGTCTGATGAAATGTTAAATTTGACTGCTAAATGGCTAGTCCAAAGCACTGCTGGATTAATATTCAGTTTTGCTAGGAATACTACTACTGGGGAACTGTAGCTGTTTCTTGAATCTATGACGGGCTCAGGGAAATGGGAATTCCTTTTAAGAAGATTAACATATTCTGATGCTTCAGAAATTTGAAGTCTTTGAAATTTCTATTTAGCATGGATCCTGCATAGGCAAATGAGTTAAAAATCTGTGAATTACTCTGGAATACAGCAACTCATTTTTCCAGTTGGGAAGCATGGGTATTTTAATTTCCATTTTGGGTCAAACAGATCCCAACATAGGTTTCTGTCTGGTGGTGAGGCCTGTCTTCAAGTCCTGTCTCGGATCTCTCACTACTTTTTGGTTTAACATTGTTGCTTTTGTTTCATTAAATGGGGAGTGGAAGAGTGGCTGTTCAAGTCACGAATTCCCAATAGACCAAGTATGTGTTTGTATTAGTTATGTTTTCTTGCAAAAAAAATGAATACTTTGCTAACATTAAGGATGCTGCAGTGAAATTCAAATTGCCCTCTATGCTGGAGAGACCCTGGAAGTTACTTTCTATTGTAAGGTTTTTTCGATAGTGTATCTAATGAGAAGACATAAGTCTATGATTATAGATCTGTTTTTCTTTTTTTCTGTGTACATAAGTTGTTAAAACCTGGAAGTTCTAAACTGGTCTCTTGACAAAAACAAAATACATTGCACAGAACAGAGTCTTCACTGTAATATTTACTCTGAAAGGTCACCAGTCCCACAAATATCAGAGGGTGTAATGACAGCAGATAAACTCAATGTTAGCATAATGTTTGGGTGCTTCTCTTTGTTACTAGGTAGTTGGAACCTTTAGGAACAAATTTGACCACTTACAACACAGCCTCTCCTACACAAGGCTCTTACTCTTTGCAAGCATGGATAAAAATATTTTTTTTTAAGGTTTAACATTTGAGTTTTATTTCCTGTGGTTTCACCTTAATCTCACAAGGATATATTAAGTGTTTTACAGCATCAGTCCTAAGCAAAACTTTGGTTTCATCTATCTGAAAACAAAGTGATATTGTTCAGGTCCTAAAGTTTTAACTCCAGATGAGTTGTGGTGTTTGGACTTAACCCTGGTCTTAAATGCTCTTCTGGATATACACTTCTTTGCTGCTGGTTAAGGAGAAATATGAAGTGTGGTGTTTTTAGTTTTGCACTCGTTTCCATCTGTGGACTAGTTTGGATAGACGAAAGTAAAAGCTCCGTATCCATTCTATACTCTAATGGACACTGTGTTCCTCCTGGGTTAGAAGAGTAAGCCAATTTGCAGGTGTGAATGTCTAGAATAGATCAAAAAGGTGCCTTTTATTCCTTTTCCACAAATGGGCATAGAGTGTTTCCTTGCTAACTCATTTGTAATCATTCATATTCGTTGGAATTTCATGTTAGCATTTGAGCTCTGGCAATACAGACCAATGCAAGTGACAAATCTGTGCAGCTGAGTATTGACAGAAGAACCAGTTTCTTCTCCTCTTCAGATGGGCAGTGCCAAATGAGGAAGGAGAGTCTTTTGTAATTGTTAGCCACTCTGTTGCCTTTCAAAGGGCTGGTTTCGAAACTGTCACTTCCCTCCTGATAGTACTATAAAGGTCCATATATAAAAACGCTGAGTTGGAAAATAAAGTTGAAACACTCATCCAAGCAAAACCAGTATGCGTGCATACATGAGGGTAATTGTCTGTGGGGGAGCAATATATCAAATGCTCTGCATCTTGTTGCAATAATTTTTTATGGTGATGAACAGTATTTCTCAACAGTGAGTTGTGAACTTGCATGTTTCCCAATTTCATTTTGTGTATGTAAGTCTTCTATTTAAACATAAGTAGCAGTATACTGTGCCAAATACTTAGGTAGGAGACAGAGTGAATGGAGGAAAAGGAGTGTGTATTTGAAATTAGAGTTTTAGGGATTTTTACATACCTAATAGCATGAATTTATTACTCTGCTCTTCCCTTTTTACAAACTGCAGAATAGAAACTGTGGCATGAAAAAGATGATTCACTTCCAACAACTATTTTGTCTTCACTGGCTTGTACTTCTAAATTAATCAAGGACTAGATTTTAAATGTTGACCAATTTAGGGAACTTTATTTGGAATAACTGAAATAAGGCACTAATTTTTTGTTTCCTGTCAAAGATGGGCACCAACAGCTCTGCCATGATGCGATAAGTAAGTGTGTTGGTTTGAGCTAATTGGAGAATTTGAGTGAGAAATTAGACTATTGGCTGAGAGAGAGTTAAACACATTGTGTCACTTCACCAAGTTTCACTGAGAAAGGGAAAAAAAATTGTTTTAAGAGATGTTCTCAAAACAATGAGATAGGCAGAGGGCTTCTGTCCGTTAGGCACTGTGGCTGCTTTCTCCTTTGTCTTTTGGTCTTGGTGGCTAAATTCAGAGTAAAATCACTAAAACGACTAACTTTTTCTCCTATCACTAATCTCTCTGATCTTCAGCTTATCTGCAGCATCATCAGGTGGTGAGATAAGGCTGGGGAAGGGGGGAAAGGTGGTAGGGGGGAGTTTGGTTACCCTCTCTTGGGGATTTTGGTCTCTGGGAGGGGTGTGGTGTGTGTATTACTTTTTTTACTGTATATTTCGGTAAATATCTGTTATACCTTGTAAATATTTGCTTGTATATTTGCATTGCTGTAAATATAAAGCTTCATTTATTAACTTCCAGTGTTTTTCTGAGTTTTAGCTGGGGTTTTAAAAAGATGGGGGGGCAGGTAACTGCAAACCCACTACAGTAAGTGTAACAAATTAAGTTGTAATTGTCTAGTTGGACACAGAGAAACAAAGGAGTTAGAAAGGAAAGCTTTAGAAAGAAAATGTTCTGCTGTTTTGTGACCACTCTGTATTTGTTTGGTTTTTTTCAGTGGCGGTAGAATATGGCAACTACAATCTCTAAACTCATCTCAGAGCTGCGAAATGGTAACTGTAGAAACTGCCTGAGCAACTGCAAAGTGCGGCTACAAGGATGGGTAGGCTGGTAAGACCAAGCTCCATCTATGTACTCTTCTGTTACTCCCTAGTCTTGGCTGTCGTTGTTAGGTATGTTAGTCACGTCCTAGACCAGACTTTATTCCAGGCAGCATTCATACTCTCTTGCCTGGACACTAAGCTTGGTGATTAGGCCAGGAAATCTGTCTATTCTCTGCTTGTCATCAATGAAGTAAGTTCCTCCTTAGGGCAATTCATATCACCAAAGCAAAGTTCCTGCTTATACAGAGTGTTTTTCTCCATCTTTCTTGGTGAAAAGCAAAGAGGAGAAGAGTTTCAACTCTTTGAAGAGGAACACGGCTTTCCCTCATTAAATCAATAGATTTTGTTTAAGTGTCACAGAAGGCATAATTGAAAGGAGCCTGCACCAGGAGGTGAGTAGAGAGGGAAGGAACTGGTGGGCTCAATAGAATCTTTCTTGGCTTCAATCTGGCAAAGATTCAGGCATACGACTAAATTTTTGCCCTTCATTTTCTCCATCATCTGAAATCAGTTTCCCTTCTCAGATGCATCAGTGTTGGGGAAAGCAGACCTCTAATGCCAGTTAGTTGTTGTCATAGTAAGGCTTAGCTTTCTTGTGATCACTAGAGCCTTTTGTGTCCCTTTTAAAATACTTTGTCATTGCATTTTCTAGATAAGGCTTGTACACAGTTTTAGAGCTGTTTTGTTCCATATGATTTACCTTTCTATCATATGCCATTATAGAGTTGTGTTTGACTGTTGGTTTTCTAGCTCTGCAATTTAAGGTAAGGGAAGAAGGCATTAAAATGTTAACTCAAGGCTCTGCATACACCAAAAACTATGAGTGAAAAAGCAATAGGGAAGAAATCCTGCCTGGACTCTTAGACTTGGCACTTTCTTTTTGATATTTGATAGGTGAATATACCTATAACAAATCAAAAGTATCTGATCTTTTCAAAGAATGTTCTTACTGTTTTTATGTTAATTTATCAAGATGCACTGTATTTTCAAGGGGAAAAACTGAGTAAGAACTAGTATGACTTTCCTGTAATACAGAAACAAGATAGACATAGAAGTAACCTGAATAGAAATATAAACAGAAATGGCAGTGTTCCAGCAACCCCTTGACCATAAATCTGCAGGCAGCTATGCCATTACACTCTTTGCATTACTTAATATAGTTTGTGTAAACTGAGACATGCACATGCTCCTCATTACCACTTCCCTCCAAAAAATTACTAAAGCTTTGTAGCTGACTGCTTTGAATTAGAATAACACCACTGGTGCTGTGCAAGATTTTTTTTTTTTCAATTCCTGAATAATGGATTTACATGTGGACTGCACCTGTTTGGTGCTTAGCCTCAGACCAGGGATATAGGAGCCCCAAAAAATGAGGGAGGGGGGAGCTAATCCTCATAGGTTACTGAGAATTTCAGGCCAGGTTGCCCGATAACATACCTGAACGGTTTCTTTGGTTTGGTTTGTTTGGTTGTTATTTCATTGTGGGGGGATTTTTTTGTTTGTTTTTTGTTTGTTTTTTGTTTGGTTGTTTTTTTTAGAATTCATAGCATTGGTTGTAAAACTGTACGGGCTGGAACACAGCACCACTCATCCTGTGGCAGAGTATTTTAACCACAGTTAATTAGTTGTTAGTTTGCTGAAACTGACTCACAGAGTTACACACAGAATTGCAGCCTGCCTCTCTTTATTTATAAATAAATAAATAAACAGAGGTGATAGAAAGCTGGGTGTCTGAAGTGCAAGTGGTTCTGGAACAATCCATAAAGTGTTTGCCATGCAAAGGTGTTCTGTGCAGTGAACACCTGCAATATAGCAGAGTTGTTTGTGGAGTCCATTTGTGTCCTGTGTGTAGGAGAATATTTTTAATTAAACAAATAATTTCTACCTATTCCTGTTCAGAAAGGAAGACAGAAATACTGAGTAAATGTTGGTACTGAAAGAACCAAGCAGACAACAGGTCTTAAGTCAACTTCTCAACTGTGAGAATAGCAGAATAGTTTACTTCTACTTACTGTCCTGTTTTGAAGAGATGACATTATCACTTCTGTTTTCTAAGACATTTGAGCTTTTCAAATACTAAGGATAACGTGGGACCTACAGATAACCAATATAGCCCCCTTGCAGAATATTAGAAGTGCACAGACTGTCTACATCAGGCAATGAGTTCATGTGTGTTGTGGCTCACAGCTGGTGCAGGATAGGATGAACAGGAAGTCTGCTCCCAGTTTCAGCTTTATTAATGCAAAAGGCTCAAGTGTTTTTCCAGTGTCAGATGGCACTGTAATTTGCCTTGTGACCAAAATAAGCAGTTATGTGCACCTGAGGACTTGAGATTCCTTCATTTAAAACCCCTACAGATGAACACACAATACATTAAGCACTCTAGTTGTATTTTTGTTGCTTAGATTACAAAACAGTTAAAAGAATTCTGAAATCCAAAATGAAGAGAGTATGTAAAACCTTTCTAAAAGCTCATTCCAAAGTTAAACAAGTGTAAACAAAAATAATTTTAAAAAATTCTGCAGTGCAGAAATTGGTTCACATGATATTTATCACAAGAGTCTGAAATGGTTTTGATAAAGCAGCACAGTTTGAAGCTTAATCTTTCCACAACACAAAAGTTTTGAAGAGTGTTTTCCTTCATTCCTGCCAGAGATCTTACAAAGGCAGGAAAACTTGCGCACTTAGAAGTGAAATCTGTTCTTGTGTCAATTAGTTTGGACTTTCTTTAACATTTCTTCATTTTTATGTTTTCTCTAGCATTATTTGAGGTGACATTTATTGTTATATGTCATTGGACTGCACTGTCCTGAAATTGCCAGTGATTTTGATCATATCCTAACAGTGTTTTGAGCAACCTGATCTAGCAGGAGGTGTCCCATTCTATGATTCTATTTAGCAGAGTCTAGTTCACTTCTATCCTGGGCATGATTATGCAATATTTACAGCAACATATTAGGGAAATATTTAATTAGAAATAAAAGATTGGAAAGAATCTCATACAGGTGTTGAGGCCATGCTTTCTCCTCACTCTTAAGTCAGGATCAGCTCTACCTAGACTGTTCCTCACAGATACTTAACTTCTAGAAACTTGTAGCAGTGAATAGTTCAGTCTTCCAGTGCACTCTAAATGCTTGTCGAACTCAATTTTAGGAAATGCCTCAAATGTAAAGTGAAATTGTCTTACTGCAGTTATCTGTTATGAATTCTTTCACACTTGCTGAGAAATAAGACATATCTCCTTTGCTATTACCTTTTCCAGGTTTGAATATCCCTTCAAATCTTCATTTTCTGGACTAATGCATGGTGTTTTAATTTAATTCTTTGTTAGTTATTCCAGAAGTTTAGTGCGTAATACTTGGCCCAATACCAGGTACCGTATTCCATTACAGCCAGTGGAAGGACTGCTATCCTACTACAAGGAGATCTAAGCTTACAATTAAAGGTGGTCATGCTTTTGTTGGAGTATGGTAAAAAGCTGACACCTTTCAGGTGAGATGTAGTAACTGCTCATGTGTCTGCTTTCAGTTCTCCTGCAACTGCGGAGAAAAACAGATTTGCAGGAACAATTACCCTCTTCTCCATTGGGCTGGCTGTATGTGCAGTCAGTTTCCCTCTCAGGGATGGAGAAAGGGACAACCATTGCCTACTAAGGATAGTACCAGTAAGGATTCCTCATGTCTTCATAAAACCTAACCAGCCAGCTGCATCAAACTGCCATGTGGTATAGAGGTTCTTGCCAGTCCAGGCAGCAGCCTTCTGATTTGTAGTTTAAACATAATTCCAGTAGGTTAGGGAGTTGTCAAAGAATTTCATAGCTTCTTCTAGCAGTAAATATATAGTCTGCCTATCTTACTGATCTCTGGGTAATCACTTTTGGGATGGCAATTACAGCAGTTGCTTATGCATTAGGATATGAATTAAAACCTGAGTGTTTTAATCATCTTCAGAACATTGGTGGCTCTTTTTTAGGAGGAAAATTTTACTTGGTCTTTTTTTCCTTCATTTCCCCAACTTAATGTGCATGTTCTGCTGTAGCTTGCTCCCAGTTAGCTAAATGTAACGTTCTTGTCCCAAGTCAGGAAGTGGGGAGAATGTCACCCTTACTTCCCAGGCTAACCTCATGAAATTTAACAAGGCCAAATGTAAGGTCCTGCACCTGGGGCGCTGCAATCCCAAGCACAAATCCAGGCTGGGTGGTCAGTGGCTGGAGAGCAGCTCTGAGGAAAAGGACCGGGGCGTCTGGGTAGCTCAACATGAGCCGACAGTGTGCACACGTGGCTCAGGCAGCAACTGTGTGCTGGGCTGCATTAAGAGAAGCATTACAGGCAGGGCAAGAGAGGGGATTCTCCCCCTTTACTCTGCTCTCATCAAACCCCACCTGGAGTACTGTGTGCAGTTCTGGAGCCCCCAGCACAGGAAGGACATGGAACTGTTGGAGAGAGTCCAGAGGAGGGCCACAAAGATGATCAGAGGGCTGGAGCACCTCTGCTATGAGGACAGGCTGAGAGAGTTGGGGCTTTTCAGCCTGGAGAAGAGAAGGCTTCGAGGAGACCTTATAGCAGCCTTCCAGTATCTGAAGGGGGCCTACAGGAAGGCTGGGGAGGGACTGTTCACAAGGTCTTGTAATGACAGGACGAGGGGGAATGGGTTCAAATTGGTGGAGCGGAGATTTGAACAGGATGTTAGGAGGAAATTCTTCACAGTGAGGGTGGCGAGGCACTGGAACAGGTTGCTCAGGGAGGTTGTGGCTGCTCCCTCCCTGGATGTGTTCAAGGCCATGCTGGATGAGGTCTTGAGCAACCTGATCTAGTGGGAGGTGTCCCTGCCTATGGCGGGAGGTTGGAGCATGATGAGGTCTCTTCCAACCTAAACCATTCTATGATTCTCATGAAGCAATTTCTTAATACATTGTCCCATTATAGAGGCAGTTAGAATAACTCTTTAATCTTTTTAGGTGTTTCAGCCTGTACCTTGTATGAATTTTAGGTGCTTTTATTTAAGGAAAATCTTCAGTGTAGTGACTGGCAGTCAGTATAAGAAATGACCTTCAGTGTTTGTTTTCAGTGTACACTGACACTATAGCAGCAGAGTTCATCCAGTTTTATGCCCACGTGATACTTAATACATTTCATTGAGAAAAATGTATTTTTACACTTGAAGGTTTCAGTGGTCACAGTCACGAGATTTATCAGTGTCGCAGTGGGAAGGCCACGATACTGAAAATGCAGGTCAAGTACACTCAAGGTCACACAGTCCCTCTGAGCTGTGAGTACACACGTGACAGTGTAGACAAAAACTTGAACGCTGGTGCTGATGCACAGATTCACTTTGTGTGAGGTACGAGGTGTACCAGGGATCACACACAGAGGCCTCCGGGAGGTAGACACCTGAGTCACATGAGTGTGTGCGTGTGGACACTGAAGTGAAAATGACACCACAGCCGGTTACCGGGTCAGGCCTGCCCGGTGTGCGCCAGCGAGGGGGGTCACGGGAACGAAGTCATACAGAAATTGCACGGGGTGCCACCTCCCAGCGTGATCGTGCCCTTGATAGCTCACACCGTGCGGGTGAGGGCCCGCAGCGCGCTCCTGGGGCTGCTCGCAGCGCCCTGCAAGTGACGGGCGCGGCGGCCGCGAACGCGCACATTACGCGGGGGGGGGCGGGGGGCGCCGCGGCTCAGGCGGAGGGCGGTGGCCACCCCTCTGCAGCGCGCTGCGGGCAGGACGCCTGCGCCGTGCGCCACCGCCGCCGGGGGGGCGGGCGCCGCATCCCCAGTGCTAGGAGCTGCGGGCACGGACGCCGGAATGAACGGAGGCTTCGCCGCGCCCAGCCGGAGCTGAGCCGGGGAACAAAGGGGGAGAGGTAGCCACCATGGGAGAGCAGCTCCGTGCCCAGCCTGCTGCTCCGGCAGGGCCGCCACCGCCCGCCGCCGCCGCCTCCTGCTCCCTGCTCGGCGGGCTGCTTCAGAACGGCTTCCACCCTCCGACTCAGTCGCTGAACAGCGGCGGCTGCGGGGAGTCTCCGCACCCACTGCTGCTCCGCTCAGAGATGCCACCGCACAGTCACGGCTCCCCGGCCAAGAAGTGCAGGCTGCGCCGGCGGACGGACTCGGGCCGGCGGCATAGGCCACGTAAGTGATGAGTGCGGCGGGCGAGGCGCGGCACTGCGGGATGGCGCTGGCATGGGTTGCCAGCCCAGCAGCCTCCGTGTGGCGCTGCTGCAGCCCGGCCCACCTGGACATCGGCCCGGTGTCAAGCGGCCTAGGGTCCTGCACCGCCTTCCCTGCGGAGCGCCGCCAGGCTCCCGAGTGCAGAGCGTTCCTCCCGGCCACCGGGTGGCCGGGCGGGCGGAGCGAGGGCTCCGGGTGTCGGCCAATGCGGCGGCGGCGCCCGGCCACGGCCCCGCTAACGCGTGGGCCGGGCCCGCCCTGCGCCAATGGGGCGGCGGCAGGCGGGGAGCGGCGGTCCGGCACAAACACGGGCGGGCAGTACCTTTGCGCCGAGCTGAGGACCGCGTCAGGCGGCGCCCAGGTTCCTGCCGGCCTCCGCCGCCTTCCAGACGCGCCCATGAAGCTCATCGTGCCCAAGCAACACTGTAAGTAATGCCCGGGCCACCGAGGGGCAGGCCTCTGCTCTCAGTGTTGGAGAGGCACTGCGGGAATAGTACATGTGCCTTACCCCTCTCCTAACACTGTTAGAATTAAGAAGTAGGTGTAGAAGTTGTGTGCTAGCTACTCAGACTGGGAAAATAAAGAAAAGATACAATCAGTCGTACACTTCTTATAAGCATCACCTGTGGGTTTTGGTTAGAGGGGTATTAGTGAACTGTCTGTCTGCTTGATGGTTTTTTAAGGCTGTGAGTCCATACCTATGTACATAATTGTGTAAGATTTGTTGATTAATAGCATGTTTTACTTACTTGATATATAAGTAGGGGTGGAACTACTGGATAATTCTGTGATAAGTACTACAAATAAAACAATCCAGTAGAAAAATTGTTTCTTTGCACTCTCTTCACTGGCCCTTCAAATAAAGCCAAAAAAATCTTTGCTGCGTTGTTAAAAGTTCAGCATGTTCCAAAAGGATAATCGGGGATAGTCAGGATCACAGCTACCAGCTGCCAAAACTTAAAGATGTTTCTATTCAGAAGGAAATAGCGTGCATTCAGCTACTCTGGATTTTTTCTTCTTTCTTTCTTTTGAAGTGAATACTTAAACTTCTCTGTATAAGTAGAACAAAACAGGACCAGCCTGAGCTCTGGATTTCACAAGGCTACGCATTAGCCAGTGCCTTCTCCAGCTTTAAAATAGTGGGATTTTTTTTTTCTCTGAGCTGCATATACTACTTTGCCTTAGAATCTTGTGTATTTATCATGTAGTACTCGCAGTACCTTTTGCAAGTTAGATTTTTCTACCCAATATAACATAATGGTGACCAAATCATTCTCTGTCGCAAACTGATTCTGTACCTTAGCTCAGCTTCACATTGTCATCTATTAACAAAAAAAACCACAGAACTTGGAGTAACTTTTCATTTGAATTGCTGTAACTAGGAAGAGTCAGCCCTTGCATATCAAACTCTTCATAATAATAACTGTTTTGAAGCAAAGAATAAGGCTTTTAGGGATTCTTGTCATCACTTGAGTAAGAAAGAATGAGATATTTGGAATTCCTTTGGGATCTTGAGGGAGAATAGAGCCCATCACTGTGAAGAGGTAGATAAGTGGCTACATTGCCCACGATGTATGACAACAGAGACTTTAGTCATGGAGTTTTAATGAAATAAGATTTTAATGAAGACACAAATGAGGGAAGTGCTCTATAGAACAATTCTAAATGCAGTTTCTTTGCTGAATAAAACATTTGAATGCTTGCTGATCCTACAATTTTTAATTCATGTGATGTATTTTGTACAAGAATAAATCTGCTATTGAGTCTTGCCATAAAATATGATAGCTTGAATTCATTATGTTATACTCTTAGTCTCCTGGTGCTACAGAGCTTTCCACTGTATCTGTCTAAGGTGAATACTACACAGTCCTGGTTTACTTTATTTTTATTTAATCCTCATCTTTGCAGATGTTTGTTTTGTGCTTAAGGACACATTGCAAAACAAAGTGCAATTGCCACATGTCATGGACTTCAGTATTGATTGTGGGACTTGTTTTGCACGGTGGGAAAGATGATGAGATAATTTGCATTTCCCAATATTTCAGCAAATTAATCCTATTTTCCCCAGCAATTAATCCTCTAAATCCTTATAAATTAAATGGTTTCTTGAGTGTTCTGGCTTTCTGCCAAAGTGAAGTAGGCTTCTATACACCTATCTTTTTACTATCTGAAAAGATTTAATGTGAAACCAGTGTGCTTTGCTGATCGAGCTCTGATGAAAAAGAATCTGAGACTAACTTGCCTTTCCTCTGGCTCATCTACTTCTGATGAGAAGCTTGTTTTTTTGTTTTCAGATCATTAGTTGCAAACCCTTTATAAGGCTAGGGTTTTGCATGACAGCACATCATCAATACATATACAGTACCTGTCACAATGTCTTCCACTGTGAAGTGCTCTAGAAGAAAATAAAGTACTGAAACTGAGAGTTCTGCAAACTTCTGAAGCATGTCATCTTACTCAGTTTAAATGTGATCTTTGATCAGAAGAAAGAAAAAGAGGAGTGAAATGGTTCTGTTGACCCCTGTGAAACACTGCTGTAGACAAGTAAAGAGGAAGATTTCAGTGTGCAGTTAACTACTGGTGGCTTCCCAGCAGTGTTCTACCTCAGACAAAGGAAAGAAGCTGTCTGCACATCTTAATTCTATTGCTTTTGGGGTTTTTTTTAGAATAAAGCTTTGAAGTCTCTATTCAAAGCAGCAGTTTGCATCTTGCCTCGGGTCAACTTATAATTGTTAGGAGTTAAAGAATGTGCATTTTGAGGCATTGTGGTCATTTAGCAGTAGCAGTTATAAGGCATATTTGTTAAAATCTGTAAATGCTTCAAGTTGTAGCTTCACAGTCAAGAATGCTTTTAGCCAGTATTTAGGTTGTTGCCCCTGTGGTGTTTGGCTGCAGCATGAGGTAGTACTTAGCCAGTTGGAAACTGCGGAAAACCGTGGCATTTTCACCTGTGATGATGTACGGAATGCCGTGAGTATATCATATATTTTGGTGAAGAATACAGGAGTTAAAATGTGTTTGGTCTTGGTATTGAATAAATACCACGTTATTGGTTACTGAAATTTTGTCCGAGGCACTGGCATATTCCACAGTCTCTTAATCTTAAGAATTGCTTCAGGTGACATGCTGTTTAAAGTTAATCTCCAGTTGATTTTCATACAGGTTGGAGTAAGGATTGCCTAGGGGTAGGACTGGTCATAACAAACTGAACTATTTGGTGTGTAGTGGTCCAGCAATCTGTAAGTTAAAACTGTGTATCAGTCTTAGTATAAAGAAAAAACAATGCCAACAGGAATGGGAAACTTAAGCAGGTAAGACAGCACCTAGCCTGATGAAAACTATCCAAGAATGAGATTCTTGGTTGTTACTTGGTTGGTTTGGGGTTTTTTGTTTGGTTAGGTTTTGTTTTTTGTTGTTGGTTTTTGCGGGGAGGGGTCATTCTGGGTTCTTTGGGGGGTGTTGGTTTTGGATTTTTTTGGGTGTTTTGGGCAGGTAGGGGTTTATTGTGGGTTTTTTTGTGTGTGTGGCTTTTTGGTGTTTGTTTTCGGTTTGGAGTTTTGGGTTGGTTTTGTTTGTTTAATGAATCACTACAGGCTAGGTAATTACCAAATCTGCCAGTGCTGCTTTCAGAAATCAGCTTTTGGTAATATGACTGCATATGTGTGGATGATCACACCTGTGTAATGAGCAGCTCTCTGCTTTTGCCTTTGAAGCTGTTTGAATTTGGTTATGTTTTCTTCTGCTGTTCGGGGATTTTTCAGTTTTTGGTGAGGAGATAAACACAGTAAGCTCTTGGAGCAGAAAATGAACTGCAAGGTTTTGCCTGATACATGCACGTGATTCATAAGGTTTGAAAAAACTTTAATTATTAAGGAGGTAGATTTTTTTCCCTTTTTACAACATTTTGAGCAATCCAAACAGAACTGTGTGAAGTAGAAGTCATTTTAAAAGGTATGTAGGCTTCTATCAGCTTTATTCTTAACATAAAGCAGGTTTTACGCTCATGGATGACTCTTGCTTTTCTGTTCTTATTTTGGTTCTCTCCCCTCTCTTCTACTCCTGATTAGAACAGGAATTTGTTTCATCGTCAAAGCATCAAGGAATGCAAATGAAATGGAAATGGAAAATGTAAATGAAGTAATAGGATTTCACCATATGTATGTCCAGGAAGAAAAGGAGATGAACTTAAAGATATCTTATCAAATGTTTATGGCTGAAATATCAGATTATTGATACCCCCATTCAAATTGTAGGTGAAAAATTGAGATGCTATGTATGTTTAAGAAAATACAAGTCCTGTAGGAGAGATGTATAAGCTGAAACAGTTTTTGCAAAAGATGAAATATTCACAAATTGGTCATAAATAATTCTAGGGTCCAGGTAGAGAGAAGAAGGTTCTGAGCGGCAAAGTCTATTTTTAAGCATTCAGGAGTACAGATTCAGCTAACCTAATGTAGTTGCTTAAACATACGAAAAGGATTACCCTTGGTTACCCTCTCTAATGGGGGGGAAATATTAGTGACCCAGGAGTTCTCTTTCATTCTTACTTCCTGTGACCTCTGTGTCCTAATTTGATATTTACCCTCCACATACTCTCCTTATATTTTTATGTTAAGCACAGGATTTTAAAAAATCGTATGGGTTAACTGAATGTAATATGCCTTCTAGGTTCATAGTCTTTTTGAAGTCTCTACAGGAACTAGGTAAAGTGTGTCATGGAATTTCTCATCGGTGAACCTTTCCCCCAGATAGCACAGCTGTTAGTGTTCATCAGATTACTTAACTATGCAATGCTGTGGATACCTTCTGTTTGTATTGTCACATGCTTCCGCAGCTAAATTTTGGAGTAATGGAGATTTTTGTATCAGGATAACAAATTAGCAAATAGTTGCTACTGATTATTAACATAAAGAAAATTAGATAAGTGGAGTCTTTGATTTATTCTAGACTGAATGCATGGTCATATTTACACTTTCTGAATCAGTTTTGTGACCTCAAGAACACTTGGATATTACAGTGCTGTTATTTTTTTACTTACTACAGTGTACTAATAAAGTAAAATAGTTCTATTTTCTCTGCAACAGTAGATTGCATTAATCCAACAGGCATATTGTATACTGACTGTGAGAGAAATCAGCTCATAACAGTCTTGTCAGACAACTTTAGTTAAATTAATTTTTTTTATACTGTGAAATCATTTCTGCAGCATGCTGTCTTCATTTTTTCATAGTAAGTCACAACATTTTGGAGGCCTCTGAATGGTCTTTCCCTCCATATTCAGGGAGGCAGGAGAACTCAGAAGCACCTTGCCCTCTGCAACTGCACTTCCGTTAGCACCCCATTCAGTGGCATTAGGAAAGTTGAAGTGTATAGGTAGCAGCTAAGGTGAGTTACCTAAAGATGCTGAAAAGCACTGATGGTGCTTCAGTGGTGTATTTTGGCTAAAAAAAGGTACAAACAAATACTTTTTAAAAATAATCCCTGGAATACAGAAGTGTTTCTTTTGTGTCACTAGCTGTATGGAAGCTTAATGAATTTCAGTGGGACTTTCTAGGAACTCTGATGTGGGTATTGCCCCAGTTGGCCAACCAGTGAAGCAGGTTGTGTTTATTGCAAGTGATTCTAGCAGATAGCTGATATTAGCAGCTGTGGAGAGAACTAAGCTTCTCTTCCAAGTGACGGAAATGTATGTTGTTGCAAACTGATCTTGTGCTCTTTATTTGTGCTGAGGAAAACTGCTGCTCTTCTAAGACTAAAGTCCATTTCTTTCTGCAAATATGTGGCTTACAACAAAATTAAAGGGGTTTCAATTCACAAAAACAATCAACTAAAACAATAATGTCTTGGTGTTTCTACTTGCTCTGTAAATATGTGTGCCTATCCCAAGAGCTATACAGAGTTGAAATAATGTCATAGTTGTTTGTTACAGTACTCAAAATGTTAAGATACAAAAATAAATGTTGTGACAGTCAGTAACTCTCAGTTGTTAGTACTTAACACTTCTGCTGGACTTGTGCTTGATAGGAGGATGGGATGCTGCATCTGATTAAATCTACACTACAGTTTTACAGCTACTGTTAGATTGTAGAATTAGTACCCTATATTGAAGCCACGAAATCTACTATAAAGTGGGCATGCACTTAGCTCCAGACTAAAATTAAACTTCTTGCATGCATTGTTAATATGTGCTCAAGGAGGAAGTTCACTGTTCCAGTGGGACAGATAATTAAAGTTCTCAATAGCTTAAATAAAAATTTGTGTAAGTCCCTATCAGAATTTGTATCCTGAGCTTCACTGCACTGTAGAGGTGTATGGTATGGATGGACCAGACCACACTTGCTTTCCTTGTACTTCCAAAGGTCTTTGAGTTACAGGTTAGTGTATAGTAATTTTGCCTTTTAAAAATAAAGCTGTTTTTTTAAATTACTTGTTTTGAATTCTTCCCATTTCAGCAAGCCGTCATGCATCTGCATATGTTGTATCTTCTCAAACCTCAATTTAAACTACATTTCAGTGTCTTTGTCTTGCAGCTTGCATGGCATGGAAAAAGAAATTAAGACTTTACAACAGATGATAGTAGGTGTTCCTAGAAAAACTGAGTGGTAAACAAGCTACTTCATGGGAGTTTATGCATTGTGCCTGCCTTGTCTTTAGGGAAATGGGAGAGAAACTCATCAGTGAATTATTTGGCAAGAAGCAGCAGAGCAGAATAACTATTTCAAACATCTGATGTTTAAGGAGTGGTTTGGGAGTGGGAGGGTGAATTAACACTTGTGAAATTTACTTTCAAATTATTCACCCAGACAAGAACGATGCTGAAACCCTTATGGTAAGAAGTTAGAAGCTCTGTGGTCCCTTCAGCCTGAAGTTGGGTAACTTAATAGCAATCCAATTATGTGAGGAAGAGCAGTATGATTGGTACCTGCTATGCTTATTAAAATCTCTGCCTCAAGTTCTTTATATTTAGTTTCACTGATAGAAGGATCAGTAATGCACGTGGGATGCCTTAGGTGGTAGATTCACACTTCTGGCTAGTCTGCATGATTCTCCCTAAAAGCAAAGATCATAGAATGGTCTAGGCTGGAAGGGACCTCTAGAGGTCATCTAGTGCATCTCCCATGCAGTCAGCAGGGACATCCCGTTTGGACTGGGTCACCCAGGGCCCAGTCAAGCCTCATCTTGAATGTCTGCAGGGTAGGGGCCTCAACTACGTCCCTAGGCAACCTGTTCCAGTGCTCCACCACCTTCATAGTAAAGACCTTGTTCCTAACATCAAATCTAAAACAGCTCTTCCCAACCTTGAACCCATTGCCCTTTGTCCTGTCACTTCAGGCCTTTGTGAACACCTTCTCTCCATCCTTCTGCAGGCCTCCTTCAGGTACTGTAAAGCTGCTGTTAGGTCCCACCTGGAGCTTCCTCTTCTCCAGGCTGAACATCCCCAGCTCCCTCAGCTGTCCTTGTAGCAGAGAGATGCTCCAACTCTCTGATCATTTATGTGGCCCTCCTCTGGACCTGCTTCATCAGGTCCACGTCCTTCCTATAATGGAGGCTCCAGAACTAGATGCAGAGCTCTGGTGAGACCTCACCTGAGTGAAGTGGTAGAATCATCTCTCTGGATCTGCTGGCCACACTTCTTTTGATGCAACCCGAGATATGATTTGCCTTCTGGATTGCAAGCACGCACTGTCAGCTGAACTCCAGCTTCTTGCCCACCAGCACCCCCAAGTCCCTTTCCAGGGGGCTCATCTCTAACACCTCATCCCCCAGCCCCTACTGATAGTGAGGATTGTTTTGCCCAATCATCCAGTTGATGACCGTGACTGGTATTTCAGAAATGGGTCTTTGATATTAGCCACATAGTCAGTACTTTCAAACCAATCTTAGAAACATTACACAGGTAATGCAGAAGGCTAGTATAGCCTTTGCATTCTCACAGCTTCTTCAGGTTACTGTAACCTTAAGAAGCTGTAAAATGAATGGATGCCTATATAAGCAGAGCAGACAGACCAGCCTGGTTCAGTTAGTACCTTCTGTCTGCCTGTTCTCCAGTCATTTGCTCTTGCTATTACCAGAACAAGGCATTTGGTAGACCTAGGCCAGTTACATGAAATATGTATATGCTGAGAAGCATGTAGTGGCATTTTTGGTATAGATGTATGACAGTAAAGGGAGTTTGTACTCAAAGAAAAAGACTGCGAGTGGTAAATACTGAGCTTAAACCAGTGCTTTCTCTTTCTGATTATATGTCCAGGTGATGTAATTCCAACAGAGCTAGCTCTGGTGGGTTGGGAAATCTTACTTTCCTATTTGGTTGTTTCTTTCTCCTCTCCTTTTGTGAACTGGTGCCAGGAGACAGACTGGATGAAATGCAGTCAGTGTGCTCTGTCAGGTGTAAATTTTTTTTCCTGGGGAAAAACACTTCCATTTTATTAAAACCTGGTGCTCTAGAGAAGACTTTTTTTTTTTTTTAACTGGTGCTTTATGAAGTCTTGGACACCTAAGTGACCCTCAGCATTCAGGAATAGATGCTGCTGCTGTGACTACATGGAATTACCATCCAGCAAATGTTTTAAGTGATCTGGCTAACCTGTGTATTTATAGTGACTTTCTCTTTCTTTCTCCCCAACCTCCTTGTCCTTAGCTTTTCCATGGTTTGGAATGGATATTGGTGGAACATTGGTTAAACTGGTCTACTTTGAACCTAAGGACATTACTGCAGAAGAGGAACAGGAAGAGGTGGAAAACCTGAAAAGCATTAGGAAATACTTGACCTCCAATACAGCCTATGGTAAAACTGGCATTCGTGATGTCCATCTGGAACTGAAAAATTTGACTATGTGTGGACGCAAAGGAAACCTGCACTTCATCCGCTTTCCCAGCTGTGCTATGCACAGATTTATACAGATGGGTAGTGAAAAGAACTTCTCCAGTTTGCACACTACGCTCTGTGCCACAGGAGGTGGAGCTTACAAGTTTGAGGAGGACTTCAGAACGGTATGTGGACAGTTGAAATGAGTTAAGGAGGAAGTGCTTTGGGAAACAATCGTGGCAGTCCTATTAAAACTGACAGAATATTTTTTTTGTATTCTAATCAGTTAAGGCTAACAGAAGCAATTCACATTTGTTAATTGGTAGAACTGCTGACAGCATGGAGGGGGCATATGAGGGTTATTCTACTTGCTGGGTATTCTGCTCTGCAGTACATGTTTGGGGTTTTGGGGTTTTTTTTAGAGTAGAGCTATGACTATCAGATGCCTTATTGGCTGAGGGTGTGTTATGACAGCCTGTAACACTGAGACTAAGTATTTGTCTTGCAGACTGGATACATGTTGAAAAAAACCAGAAATTAAAACATACAGGCTGGAGATTAATACAAGGGGAAGTGAACTTGAATCTAGTCTTCGGGCAGATTTAAGATTCTGATTTGGAAGACCAAGCATGGAGCAGAGGGGGAAACAGTGTATGAAAACATGACAGTGGCAGCTGGCTTTTTATTCCAATTCTGGAAATATGTCATGTGAAGAAAGTCAGTTCATGAGCTGAGCATATGCCCTAGAATTTCAAAACAACCTCTGCAGGGAGCATCAGAAGCTGATGTAAATTTGAATTACTGGAATGTTGCTGTTTACATAAACATCACTAAATGTGCTAGCTCCTAGATGAGCACACTGCAAAAATTGTGGTGGCGGAGGCATAGAGAGCCCTTTTACAAATTGCGTTATAGAGATACAGTCATTTGGAGACAGTTGTCTGTTGTGTATCTTTCTTTACTGGGATATATCTTCATTTATTTTCTGTAAAAGAATGACTAATCTGCCTGTGCTGGTGCAGTCTCACTAAGATTAATGTGACTGATTTACTTGGCAGGCTAGGCTGACACTTGTGCCTCTAGCTTTTGACTTCGTCTTGAGGGCGAGTGATGGCTGCTTCAGTCTAGGGAGCTAACAACTGCTATTGACTGCAGTCCTTGACTTTGTGTGGGTTTTTTTTGTTTTCTCTTTTTTTTATTCCAAACACCCATTCCTGCAATAAAAGAGTTGTTTGTTTTTTTTTTTTTAAATCAATACCCCTCATCTACCAGATAACTAGATCCTCAGGAGAAACAGAATGCTGTAAGGAATCAACATGAAGTCCAATTCTTGCATAGGTTGTGGTCATTTTCAATAAATGTTGAACATGGAAGCAGCCAGCCTAATGCAGAGGTATCAAGTTTCTGAGTTTCTTTAGTAGACCACTACTAATGCTAGATTTCTTACTTCAGCCTGATTGCGAGTCTCTTATGTGTTAGTCTACTGATGATTGCACCCTCAAAAGTTGTAGTTTATTTTGCATTATGTAAGGATGTTGGCACTGCAGCCGGAGTGTGTTAGTGTGGCTTCAGTTCAGGTGTTTGAGAATCCTTCCATGTGTTTAGGGTATGATTCAGGTGACGTTCTCTAGAGGCCATGGAAGGTCACTTCAGGACTTCCGGAAAGGCTGACTGTCCCTTTGGAATGGCTTGTCTTCCCACCTTCATCTCTCCTGCATCATGTAATAGTAGCTAGAATTGCTTATTTGATAAGGTTATCACACTCTCTCCCACAGTGCTACAGCTGAACTGGAAGTTACACTGTGGCTGTAACAGCTAGGCATTTCTCCCCATAGCTTCGGCTTTGTCTGATGCAAAGATGCAGTTTTGCAGGGAGGAACCAGTCTCTATCATCTTGGCTGCAATAGTCAATGAAGCACTGGAAGCTCAGGATATCTTGTTAGCTGTTGTACAAAAATACAAGATCACATAGCAAATTATTGGTGGACTTAGGAATGGAATCCCGTATCTTTGCAGTGTTAGTTTGGATTTTGTGTGCTGTAGGACTCGCAGGTAGTTCAAGAAAACCATTATAATGGTTGGCCAGGGTGTCTGGTAACAGCAGTCAGTGAAGTGCTCTCACTCACACCTGTGTGTTTTGGAGGCCTCTTCTTACAGTTACCCAGTTCCACACCTTCCTTTATAGCAAGCATTTCTTGGCTCAAGCTGTAGTTTCCATAGGGTATTACAGAAGCAAAATACTACCTGTTACTTGAAGATTTGTTTGCTTAATCTCTCTGGAAGGGCTGAGTGTGCTGTGTCCTGGCACTTAAATTTTCACACTTCGTTAGCTATTGTAGCAGCAGCTGGCTATCTCAGTGTGTTCTGCTGCTTGTAAATTGACATTGGACAACAGCTTCAGGGTTCCACTCTCAATGCATTGAAATGTCATTTGCAAATACTTGGTCACTCTAATGCACCTGTAGAGGTAGAGAACATATGCCAAATTCTGCTCTTGCAGGATTCAGTATTGTATGATATCATTTATGGAGGAGGGTTTAAATGTTTATGTTTCTGTTGCTAAGAGCAATGTAGAAAAACTTAAGTATTTGTGATGAAATTAACAACATTCACCAAAAAATCTGGCTAAATGCTAGGGAGCTCACTAACATGCTTTTGTTCTGACTATTTTCTTATGTACATGCTTCTAAGTTTTTTGTCTTTCATGGTATTTCTAAATGCTTATGGGACTTCAGAATTGCATAGAATTAGGATAAAATATGCAACATATTGCAAAACAACATTCAAGTCCCAAAGCAGCAATCGTTCTACAATTACAGCAGCTTTTTCTTCCTGAAGGCAAAACCCCCTGTTGTTACTTGCCTGTTCCAGTGTCTTGATTCTGAATCCCTACATGAATTAGGTTTAATATAGACATCACACTTGCTTTTGTGTATTAAAAAAATTAAGTTGACTGGCTGCTTCTATTTACCTTTAGCCTGTCTTCTGTGCTGTGGAGAGGCAACTAAATCTACGAAGCTAGCTAGGTTTAGCTGTTTCACCTCCCTTTCATGTAATCCACACCGGTGGGTAAGAGGCCTGGAGGAGTCTCCATGTACTGCTTGGTGACTGCAGGCAATAGCAATGAGTAGCATGGCAAGTCTTAAGATGTGAATGCTTCCCCTAGAAGAAGGAAAACTGTTTATAGATCACAGAAATAATTCTACCAATCATATGGTTATACTTAATGTTCATTGAAGCACATCAGTAATTCACTAAAAGGACTATTTCCATCTAAGGGGATTTTTTTCTGGGTTCGTTTGGAGATTTTGAGGGGTACTGGGCAAGTTTTGCAGTGGTGGTAGTGTTTGGGTTTTTGTGCCTCTTTTCTGAATGACTGATCTTCATGGCCCTTTGACTTAATTTCCAGTTAGCAGTGGTTTTAAGGCATGGATGAGTCTGTTGCTTAATCCTCCTGCTCTATTGCAAAATCCCTGTTGACCACAGTGGCTCAGTGGTGGGATCTTTGTATTCCTTTTCTGAACAGACACCTACAGAACTTGACTTACCTTGGTAGAAACTTTACTGATACTTTCAGTGAAAGTAGAGCCTGGACTGAAAACTATAACTTTATAAAGAACATTTGAAGCAGGAGAGGAAGGAAATACGTTACCAACACAAAAATCACACCTTGACTTGCCCCATAACCAGTAAGGAAAAGAAAAACTTTAAGAGTAAATGTTGGAGAATTATTTCTTTGTGCTGGTTACTAGCTGATTCTAAGGGCTGGCTTTGTGGATGCCTGTGGATGAGATGTAGACTGTATTTATCTTAAAGCAAATGAGCTCACTGTCCTGTGGTTTAGTATGAGTAAGCTGTGTAACTCTAGATTAGTGTAAAACACTTGAAAATCTTGTTATACCTCACTTCTTTGAAGAAGTTGGACACTTGCTCAGGCCATAGGTGCTATGCCTGCAGAGCGCAGACTGGGATGAAGTTGAAAGTGTCATCCAGAGAACCGGTGAAATAACCATGATACCTTCTATTAGCACGAGCACAAGAAACTAAGAAATTTCAGAAGAAATGGAGAAAAGCAACATTCCTCTTTTCCTTGTCAAGAGAGGGAAAAGAGTCTTACAGCTAACTGGGCAAGAGGGCAGATTCTCTGCAGAGGACCCCAGACAAGTGGGTTTTTTTTTTTTGTTTGGTGTTTGATTGTTTTTTTTTCCAGAGCTGATGCAGTCTGTCTTTGCCTCAGCTAATGTTGGGCCTGCTCTTTACTTGAATTGAACTTTGTCATTTGAATACAAATAAGTATTTCCCAGCCTTAAGGTGTGGAACTTAGCCAGGAGAGTACTTCATTGGGGTTCAAAATAAAGCAGAGTTGCAGGCTGAAGTGAAGACACTCAAAATACAAGGGAAGTGAAGTGTGTCTTTGTGAAAGTTGAAAGGCTGTAAACTATTACAGGCAATACAAACTGGAGCATTACCCAGAAGGTATATAAAAGCCAGGGCGAAATGAGGCTGTTGTAATTGATATAAGAACCTGCAAGTTGTTATATTCCTAAGAATTTATTTCAGAAAAAAAAATCATACCTCTTCTTGAATTTCCAAGAGACAATAGAACTCATAACTGTGTTTAGGTTTGGACGTTTCTGTGCTTGCAAGAACTTGGTAACAGTGTGAAAATTCAAACTGCATGACAGCTTTCATACACTGAAAAGGTGTCTGCATGCCAGTGTTGATCCATCAGGCTTCAGCTCCACTGCACATGTGTCACGGCTGCCCTCAGTTATGTTGTAGAGAACTGGGCTGTTTGTATTTTCTATACTGAGGTGGAAATACTTAGCATAAAGAAACACATGTGACCCAAGTCTTTGATGTCTGTGCTTCTATGCTTTGAAGCAACATCAAGCTGGTACCATGTTATTTTCCTAATGTCTGATACTTGAATACAGCTAAATAGTGTTTTACATCATCTATATTATTTTAAAAAACCCCAAACAAATAAGTAAACTAGAAATCCACCTTAATCTTGGACAGTACCATTTTCCAGTACTTCTTGCAAGTTTACAACAAGAGGTGAGCTCTTATTCTTCTTAAAATAGCATCTATTCACAGACAGAGCACACCTTGTGTATCCCTGGAATCAGATAAGTTTCCTGAGTTTGTGGTTAAGGTGCAAACTGTCTTGGGGAAGCGTTCAGTACTTCCTTGTTGTGTTGTGTCTGCTTGTAAATGTGATTATAATCCTGAGTCCCTTGTTTTGATGGTTTTGAAGCATTCATTGAAGTCTGAAATGTTTCCCTCCCCAGTATTTAAAAAGCAGTCTAAAATGAAGAGGAATTTCTACAGACTGGCTACAATGCATAAATTTTTTTTCTTTACAAAAATGTACGTATGGTTTTCCTGTAACCATTGTAAATTTTCCCTCCAGGGTCCTGTATACTGCTTTGTTCTGCAGTTCTCCCTCTCATAGCACAACTTTCTGAGATAAAACTCTTCTAGAGAGGTACTGTGCTGAGTATAGTTACAGGAGTGTAAAGCAGGGTAAGTTGACCATTATGCTGCCTGCCTTCACTTTAGGAATTCTAAAGGGATGGAAAACATCTGCAAATGCTTTTTGTAAAAAGGTTGTAGGAAAAAATCCTATTAAAATGTGGTGCTACATGCAGCGTTCTGTTTTGTTTTACATTTTTGCACACAAACTTTAGTTCCTGCAAGAAGAGGTTTGAACAAGTGAAAGATGAAGACCAGTGGAATGTTGTAGGTCAAGTAGCAGCACCAGAAAAAAAAAAGCATCTTTACTTACACATGCTATGCTGTTTACAGGCATGTCTTCCATGATGTGATTTTGCTGCTGAAGTCATGAACAAAGAAATTAATAGAGAAAAGGCAGAGAAAGGGACTGGGAGTTGTGACCCTGGCTCTGTCTTGGCTTCCTGTACAAGACTGTAACTGCATTTCTTGCAACTGTGCCCTCATTTGTGTTTAGAAACACTGGTGTCTCACTGGACCGTTGGGATCCTCAGAGGTCTGATGGCTGCAGAGCTCATGGTTCTCTGAATGAAAGTGAACAGATGTGGAATACTGATGCCAGGCTTGTTCCTTGCAAAAATTAAAACCAGACTGCTGCAACAACACAGGAAAATAGTTTTGCAGTCTGCTATGAATATCATACATAAAGGAAAGCAGTAACAGAGCTTTTCGGCTTACACTATATCATCTGTTAAATATAGCAGAGAGCTATAAAAAGCAGAACAAATTCTAGTATGTCTTTTGTATGTGGAGGGCTGGACCTAATAAACCCTCTATTGCTTAGTGCTTGAAGAAGAACCTTTGATTAGTTTCTTCCATCCTTACAAAGTTGTTGGGTTGACTGGAGAGTTTGTAGAAAAGAGGATTTTTTCAGTTTTCACACTGATGCCAAGGTGTTTTCTCTTAGATGTGTATTGCTTGCTTGCTTCTGTCTCTCAAGACCTGTCATTGGTGCTTTCCTGTTTACAAAACTGTAACACGGATGAAACAGAAGGAGCTTGTGGCTAGGTGTTAGGCCTATGGGAGAATAAAGGCTTTTGCAGGGATCATAAATGTGCCAATCACTTGTGCTATGAACCAGAACTGTTATACAAAGACATTTGCTTGTTCATGCTATGTCTGTGTTTGGTCATGCTGCATCTATCTTATACAATAAGATGAGGAAATTGAGACTGCACAGCACATAACCTAGAGAAAGGCTGTGGTTAGTATAGAATCTTACCTTATTTTGACTGTGTGCAAGATCAGTTGGATTTTAACAAAATTAATCGAACAAGTGACAACTTAGTGGGCTCCATGCAATGTCTGTTGTGAGAAAGTGCTTGAAGAATTTAATGCCCTGTGGTGTATACCTCTTAATTGCAGCTTTCCCTCTTAACCTAATGGGAAGAAATTGCTGAAATCCAAAGGAGCCTGAAGAGTTTTGTAGCGTTTATTTTAAAAGGTTTTTGTCCTGATTCATGTTTGCTCTTTTATTGGTCGGCTGCATTGTTCCAGTCTTTTAAGCTGAATTTTTGCAATTGTAATTGTGTAACTGCATGGTAACCAAGAAAAAAATATGAAAGAATTGCAAATGTTACAGCAGGAAATACTAAAACAAGAAGTAGTAATCTCCAAGTGTCTCTATTGCCCTGTGAATAACTGGGTCTATATTGAAGTCTTTGAGACTGCTGATTTGATTCTTTTGGGCTTATTTATTTTATATGGCTCCAGGATTTGAGGACTAGCAACCTGGACAAAAGAACAGTCCAAAGAGTAGAATAGCTTTCTCTTCAAGCAAGTTACAGCTCTGTACAAGCAGAGAAAAAGCTTGAAGGGTGAGATTTAAATAGCTCAAAAGAATGTAACCTATTGGCTGGGCCTGTTCCACAGGAATATCTTTCCTTTTTATACCAGCTTACTATAGCTTCCAGAATTAAAAATAGGTGATTGGCCTCAAATCTTTGTTAGCTGTTGTAAAAACATCCTTCTATATGCAAATGTTTGAGAAACAACTCTGTATTGTATAACTTCCTTTTGTTCCTGATAAACTGTTGCTTTTTCTGTTAGAAAGTTGAGTTAGGTGAGATGTCTTACTGTTGATTTTTTTTAATGAACATTTTTGTGGGGGCATAAGTCTGACAATATTTTTATTTGGACTTTTATATTTTTTTATCAAATACTGGAAATAGTTGATTATTCATGAGGTGTTTTAAAGTGCTTATCATAATTTAAAGAAATAGCTCTTTCAGATTATTGGCGACATAATGAAAAAAAAAAGAAAGCTCTTAAGCATAATCCAGTGCATATTTAATGCATATTAACATAAGCATGTCCATTTTGTAAGGCTTTAAATATCTTGTTCTTTAACTGAGATTTGTTGATTGTAATGCTGCTATTTAATATTTCATTAAATTGCTGGGAAATGTATTTGGGTTATGAGTTAAAGCACTTTGCATCCTGAGGAATACTGCTGTGCAGGCATGTGTCAGATAACTGTCCAAAAGCTGCAGAATGCAGCTTCTCATAGAATGGGGATGAGGGGAAAGAAATGTGTTGTTTCAGAATAGTGAGGAGGGAGGAGAAATGTTTCCTGCTTGCAGAGCAGAGACTGTCTCAAGGGCAAAGGATCTAAGCAACATTATTATGCAGCACATCATCATCTTGGAAGGTACCCACCGTCTGGCAGATAGAAAAGGCCTTTTTATTTTCGACTCATGCTTAACCAGATCTTTGTACTGTTGAAGTAGCATAATGTGTTACCATTAAAGTGATCAAATTGCTTCTGCAGAGCCTTTTGTATTTGTCAGTGTTCCATTGTACTAGGAAATGATTGTTTATTGTTTTCTTTTTGTTCTTTTTCTTCAGATTGCAGATCTGCAACTCCATAAACTGGATGAATTGGACTGTTTGATCCAGGGCCTCCTTTATGTTGATTCTGTTGGTTTCAATGGCCAACCAGAGTGCTACTATTTTGAAAATCCTACAGATCCTGAACAGTGCCAGAAAAAGCCTTACTGCCTTGATAATCCATATCCTATGCTGCTGGTTAACATAGGCTCAGGGGTCAGCATCCTAGCTGTGTATTCTAAGGACAACTATAAAAGAGTCACAGGATCCAGGTAAACATAATTCCACGTTCCTTTGATTCTATTTTCTTTCCTTCTTACTAATGGGATAGAACGAGACAGCGTGACTAGGAGATGCAGCTTCAAATTGTTCTTGTTTTCCCATTTCTTTTGAAAGCCCACCAGCAGCAAGGCTGGAAGTATTATAGGTTTCCTTCAGAGAAAGGGTCTATATCATGGAAATTCTTGAACCAGTCAACTTGAGTTACAAATGTGTCCTTTCAGAATAGTAGTAAAAATACCAATAGATCTGCTTCTTCCTCAGACATGCAGACTAAATTTTACTTATCTTGTAATCTTAAAAACAAACAAAAACCCCACCAGAACATAAACCTTAAAAAAATCCCTTTCCAAAACAATCACTGAAGAGGCCTGTTGGATTTGCCATGGTCCCTTCCAGAGTTGCATTTAATTCCTCATTGCATGCTGCATATTACTGCCTGTGTGTCTTCTGTTGCTTTATCTAGGGCATATCTTAGTCACAATAAACCATGTTTCTCTGTACATTACAGATGAACACAAGTTGAAGGGAAGAGGAATTGATTTTCTTGTAATTCTGGTTGTTTTTGAAGCATAGGCCTTTTGATATCTTTAGATGTGCTTTTGATCCTTTTTGCTATGAAAGGCAAAGCATGACTGCATTGGGCTACTGACTTATTATGGGAGATGAAGTTAATACTGTCTTGTGGCTGGTGGGCAGAGCTTCCTGCTGTTCAGATGCTTAATATGTTACAGTGCTACTAGATGTCCTAAAAAACTTGCCTAGCAATCTAGGAGTACTGGTTGGTGTTCTTATATGACCTCTGATTTTTCATGAAGTGCAACTGTAGTGTCTTTCTGATACTCTTGGTTACAGTGGCTCCAGTCAATGTGACTGCAATCAGTGCAAATAAGCTAACTTTCTCAAGGGTTAAGAAAGAATGAGGAAGAACATAAAGGATAATAAGTTGAAGTTTGTGTCTGTTAAGACTGAAGTCCAAAGTAAAATTTTAATGAATGAGTTAACAACCTATTATGTGCAAATACTCACTGATAAATTCGTATAGTGATTAAATATTGTACTTGAGCCTGTGCAAGATATTTAGATGACTGCTTCTCCCTCAGTTCTTTGAAGGGCTGAGTCTAACCTTGTGTTGAGCAGGAACCAACCACATTGTTTCCTGTCACTGGTCAGAGGTACAAGATCCATTTCGGTCATCTCCCTCTGCATAGATACTTTGATTGCTGTTTATTCTTTCATTGCTGACTTAAATGATCTGCTGGCTAATTATTCTTGTACATAGCAAACTGACATTGGCAGTGTTGGGACAGGACCTTGTTCTCAGCTAACACTTAAGTTTGCATAATTTTTCCTATTTAAATGTCAAGGATTTGAGTAGGTCAGTTAAAACCACACTGGATGATATTTACGTTGAATAGAAACTTAATTCAGGGTGTATGTCTTCTCTGAGGGAGGAGTTGCAGGGTAATGGTGGCTGTGTAGACAAATGGTGTTGCTTATGGGAGTCTGAAGAGCTGTAGTGAAAGTTTATTCAAGCTACTGGTGTGAAGAAGCTGTGCTTTTCTAGTCTTGGAGGAGGAACATTCCTGGGCCTGTGCTGTCTGCTGACTGGTTGTGAGACATTTGAAGAAGCACTAGAAATGGCTGCCAAAGGAGACAGCACCAATGTGGATAAGCTGGTGAAAGATATTTATGGAGGAGACTATGAGCGGTTTGGCCTTCAAGGGTCTGCTGTAGCCTCAAGGTATGTGTTAATGGAGCTGGTCTTAAGGAGATCCTTGAGAAACTTACTATGAGTGCTGAAATGAGTGCAAGATCCCTGGACTATGCACTGTGTCCTTGTGGAAATGTCACTCTGCTCTGAATGTATTGTTTGGTTTGTCCTTGGATGTCTCACTAATATTTCCCTTTTTTTTTTTTTTTTTAAATAAAATGTAAGATAGGTATAATTAATGCTTGGTGTAGCTTACTTCCCTTTAAATAACAGTTACTGCAGAATAAGGGTCTTTGCTCATTGATCTGCCTCTCAGATGAGATCCCTTTTCACATTTCTAATCTGTCTCAAATCAATGGATATGAAATCCAAGCTAATATTATTAAATAATAAAAATTCTGACGGCTTTTAGCATTCTTAAATAACTCCTATTAAAAGGAATAATCTTCTTCACACAGCTTTGGTCATATGATGAGTAAAGAAAAGAGAGATTCCATCAGTAAAGAGGACTTGGCCAGAGCTACTTTGGTCACCATCACCAACAACATAGGCTCTATTGCTCGCATGTGTGCATTGAATGAGGTAAGACAGCATATTTACTACCAGCGTGAAGCCTTTGTGAAAAGCATTGATTATCAGAGTACAAAAATGCAAACTGCTACTATACTGAGTGTGAACAGGCCTTGGTAAATGGGACACCACATTAAATATACACATAACTATTAATTTGTGTTGTGTACGCTTTGATGCGAAGTGTGGAGTACTTTGGCCTTCAAAGGTGGTTAAGAGTGGAGAAAAGTTGACTGTAAAGATCTCCTTGAGCCTAAAGCTGTTCAGTTGCTCTCAAGCTGTAATATATGGACACTAGTGCATTTGTAGTCCAAATTAATACTACAAATTACCTTGTGGTTATTAACAGGTCTTACTGTGCCCTGACAGATTTTTAAAACTGTGTTTTGCTTGGCTTGTTTCCTTAGTATTAGTTCAGATGATGTATTCTGTTAAATATTTTCATAGATGTAAGATCCATTCTATTGGATCTGAAAGAAGAAAAGTGGAGTTTGTTTTCCTGCCTCAAACTCCCATCACATGCTGCTTTCTTTCCTTTGGGCATAGCTATGGATGGGTTGTTCCACTCACGTAGCTTTTCCAGCTTGCAGCAGTTAAAAAAAAAATCAACAAACAATAATGCACCTTTAAAAATCACCAACCCAAAAAAACCCAAACCAAACACCACCCCACCCCAAAACAGCAAAAACCCAAACAAGCAAACAAAAAAAGCCAAAAACCAAACCCATCCAGAACCCCAAACATATAGGCTCTTCTTTTGAGCTGCAGATTGGATCCTTTGCTATTGTGTGTAACTAATCTCTTTTATCTGCCCTCAGTGGATTTATCTAATCTTTTATTTTATACATAGATATTTTTAGGTCCACATCATTCTGTGATTAAAGGAAAGTAATACTTTTTTAGTCAACAGCACACTCACACAGACCAAAAGAACCCAAAACAAATCAAATTAACTCACCAGTCTACTATCTCATTATTTTATTGGGTCATATCTAGTTTTTTGCTTTAAGGGAAATAGCAAGTAATTAATCACTAGTGGTTTTGGTGGGTTTTGGTTTCATTAATAAGCTGTTACCACATATCCCTTCTAGTCTTTTCAAGACAGAAAATTTCTAATACTTAGTTTCCTTTCCTGCCAAAGAGGCTGTGTCACTTTTCCACTGTATAGAATTGCTTTCTTAATCTTTTTATGGTTCTAATTTTGGGATCAAATGATCAGATCTTCATGCAGTATTCTGACAGTGGCTGCACAATGAATTTATGTGATGGCATATTGGTATTTTTTTTGTTCTAAGCTCTTTTACTAAGAGTTCATGTTTGTGTCCACCTTCAGTCTTTCTTGAGTCACAGAGACTAAGTTGGAGCCTGTTGCTGTCGGGACACTGAAGCCTCTCTCTGTCTTCCGTCTTCCATTTGTGTCATTTAACTTTTTAAATTTAAACTTCAGCTGCTATTTTATTCCTTAGATACTGGATGTAAGTCTCTTCAGTATTATTAATGCTATTAATTTTTCATCCTCGCTCTCCTGAATAACTAATAAATGTTGTATTTCCTGCTAGTGTGTTCTTCTAGAGCACTTCCAAGCATGTTGAGCAGTTGAAGTCATAGTGTAAACCTCCATTAAATGCTACTGATAACCTCCTTTCATCATGAAAAGTGGCTACAGACTTTGAGGGTTTGGGGGTTTTTTGCAGTTTGACTCTCAGACAAGATGATTGTCTTTCAGAGATGATACTCTTTGCTTTCAGCTTCTTTACAGTGTTGCCTTGTGGCATGGAGTTCAAGCAGCATTGTACAGGGCTATCAAAGCATGGAGAGTTGCCACAAGGAGCTGCCACACATATGATGCATTCAGAGGAAACAGGCTACTAATAAAACTAATGCATCTGAGTTGCTGTGAAAGTTCCTAGCATCTTTGTTTTGTGGACAGACTTACTTAAACTGGACATGAGCTATAGAATTTTTCTGAGGATTGCAGATTGATGTGTAAAGTAATCTTCATTTTACAATGTCAAAGGAGAATTTCTCCAGCACTTGTACTAAATTATTTTGTAGCCTTAGAGAATGAAGACTTTATTTAGTAGCTTTACGTACTATTAAAAAAAAAAAAATCAAGCATGATATATCATTGCAAGTAAGCTAATCTCCAGCTAGCTTCGTCTTGGTAGGGGGAAGTAATCCTGCTCTAAATAATCTTGACACCTAAATTGCCTTTGGGAGTTACAGCTCTGATTCTCACCCATCTTGATTAATGAAAAGCCCAAATGAGAGCTTAAACAGTTGAATATGCTATATACATTTGTGGAATTCATTTGTATTAAATTAGGTTTATGGTGAAGCTGACTTTCAGGTTCTTTTGAGTAAATCAGTTTGTGCCCTGAAGCACATGATTTGGTAAGTTGGTGGTTTGATGTTTTTTTGTTGTTTTTTTTTTTAATTGCATGGGGGTTTCTGCACTCTTTTTTTCAGGTTTTTTGTTCCCTGAGTATTGAAGCTTTAATACCGTGTGGACAATGACTTGCATATGTGCAGGAAAAAGTGAATCTGAGGAATAAATGAAATATTCTGTCTGCAGAAGTTCAAAGCAAAACTTAGTTGCACGGAGTTGGCAGTGGGGTAGAAAAATTCCGTAGTGTGGAACCATTTGTCTATACATGATTTGAAACAGTCTGTCCTAGGCACAACAGAACTCCATAAAAGAAACCAATCTTTCTGTTTTAAACTTTTCTTACTAGCAGAACATGTAAGTTGCACCTGAAAGAGGCTCCTTGCAAAAATGTGGAGGCTTTTTAATTACACCTTTGATACAGATTTGTTAATTATATTGGCAAATTTATGTGTATACTATACTAAAGTTATGATATTGCTTTCAACTGCAAGGTAGTTGAACAATTTGCAAGATTAAAACCAAAAAAAGAATGTCTTTTCCAGGATGTTGTAATATGATTAGCTTGAGTAAGCGTTTCATCACCATTCCTTCATCAGTTTAAGACTTCTGTCTTTCAGCTTTGACATTTCAGTAGCAAATAATTTAAAATTGGCAAGACTCCCTTAAGAGACACTATTTAAGAGAGTTTGAGTCAGTGTTTTCCAACTCCTGAAAAATGCTGGGTTTAGTTAAAAAATTTAGACTCCATATCTTTAACATAATTTTTAACTTGAAGTCAAGGAATACTGAAAAACAAAACTGATGTGAAATTTGCATGTTTATATACACTGATATTCTAGTAGGTATGACTAGTAATTTTAGACTAAAATTTTCAGTAATTTTTGTACTTGGTGTTAGGCATTACTTGCTTGAATTTCTCATGCTTTGTGTATGCAGTCAAAAAAGTAGTTTTGTGAAAATGGTATTAAAAGGTAGATTCTAATCAATTTGATAGTATTGCATTTACAGGAAATTAGTTACATATTTGTCTCTCCTGTGTCAGAATTGTCTGCAGAGACAAAACTGCCTTGTCAGAGCATTCAGAGTGCTCTTGGCCATAATTAATAGCAACCATTTGAAATTTGAGAAGTTCCTATTGTCAGCCATATAAGTTCTTAAGAATGAGTATGGATGCATGGTGATGCAACTGCAGAGTCTAAAGGGAAAAATTACCTGAGTTACTTAAATGAAGTTTGTGTTGATTTGTTTGGTTTGAGAACAGACAGACATGTAACTCAGTCATCGGAGACTAGATAAAGTAATTATTGCATCTGGTTATCAGCACTCTCCATACTGAGTATTCAAGTGAAGCTATTCTCTGCAATGTGTCACATGCACAGTACTGGATGTGACAAAGCTGTGGTCTGTAGAAGAGTAATTGCTGCGGAACCAAGTGTGGGGCTTTATAGAGTTGTGTGAATGTAGAGGCTTAATGCTTAGTGATTCTCTCTCTCTGTGGATTTTTGCTGGTAATTTTCAGCAGAGGACACTAGAAGATACTTTAGTAAGGCTCCTTTGAGACTCGTGTAAAAACTGTGTCTATGGGATTTGGCCTTACACTGAATCTTCTAGACCAGTGCCAGTATATGGTACATCAGATCAAAATGCAAGTGCAAAAGCATTGCAGGCAAATGCAATGGACAAAACCAGGCTTGATAAGGGCATTGTTTAAGCACCAGAATTAGTCACCATGCAAGGAAGGGAAATGTTTGGCTTTCTCAGTAACACTGTAATGCCTTCTATTCAAAATTCTTAAGCTTCTGTATGAAAACTGAGCTCAGGTGAGCTTTGAAACAAAGGAGTGCAATGCATGTCAAGTGGGATGTCGGCTGCATTTCAATTGCTTTTTGAAAACAGGAGAACAGTCTAGGTAACAGATAATGAAAGATACTTATTCCCATCTCTACATCTCTTAATGTAATCCTTCTCGGATACCCTTCAGAGCTTCTAAGTCTGGTTTAATAGTGGCAGTGATCTCTGGGAAGTTGCTTCAATTTAACAAACTGAAAGTGGGGAGGATGTCTTCAATGCAGCCACATCATATACAATTAAAAGAAACCAAACCCAACCCCAGAAAACAACAAACAAAACCAAGAACCACACAAAACCAGCCTTGCCAAACAGCAAAATTGCAGAATCACAGAATGTCAGGGGTTGAAAGGGACCTTGAAAGATCGTAAAGTACAACCCCCCTGCCAGAACAGGATCATCTAGACCAGATCACACAGGAATGTGTCCAGGCAGGTTTTGAATATCTCCAGAGAGGGAGATTCCACAATCTCTCTGGGCAGCCTGTTCCAGCATTCCATTACCTCACAGTGAAAAAAATGTTTCCTCTTGTTTCCATGGAACTTCCTATGCCTCAAATGCTGTTCACATTGGGAGACTTGGACTTTTGATATCGCAGATGATGAATATGTTCTTAAGTCTCAATTTCTTTGGAATAAAACTTCCTCATTTTCTTTTCCCCTTTCAGCATCTCTGTTTAACAGTCTGTGACCGCAATTGTTTTTAACTTTTCAGTCTGGAGAATAAATGTAACATAGAATTCTCTTTACACTTTAGTAGAGGCAATTGTACATGTTGAATGAGGCAAAGTAATGTATCTGAATATATTTTTTCCTGGTCTCCTTCTCAATTTTACAGAACATAGACAAGGTGGTGTTTGTTGGCAACTTCCTCAGAATTAATATGATTTCCATGAAGGTGCTAGCATATGCTATGGATTATTGGTCCAAGGGACAGCTGAAAGCTCTGTTTTTGGAACATGAGGTAAGGAAATACATATGGAACTTTCATCTGTGAGTATTAAAATCTTGTGGTGCTTGATTTGGTGAACTTAAGAGGGAGGATTTCAATGCCATTGCTTTGAAGTGAAAGTACAAACTAAGTTCTGCATAAATACAGTTTAACTACAAATTCGTTTGAGAATTCTACTCCCTTGTTCACTCCTTGCTTTCATCACTAATCTTGTTATACTCATTACTAAATTTTTCACATCTTTTATTTTTGCTCATTTTGATATATAAGCCTGAACTAGAATTAGTTCTTGTAGGGATGATTTTGAGATGACTGTTGGATGGTGGTGTTCCTATGGAAATTATGCTTCAATACAGCACCATTGTAGTGGTTCTGTAATTTCTTCTTCTTCACGTTTTGGAGAGCTGTGTAAGGCTTCTCCTGGTAGAAGGCCAGTTTGTGGGGTTTTTTTTTTTTAATGTAATCAAGATCATGTTAAATCATTTAATTCAGTTACAGCAAATATTTTATGCAGCAAGGACAATCTTACAAGAAATGTTTTCTAATTGACTTAACAGCACAAGATTTTGCATGCTTATGCTTATGTCGTGTTTTGAAATTTAACTGATTTTGGTTTGTTTTTGCCTTATTTAAAGGGTTATTTTGGAGCTGTTGGGGCTCTTCTAGAATTGCTTAAAATGACAGATGATCAGTGATGAAGCTGTCTGAAGAGATACCTACTGCAGATGCTGCTGGATAAGAGTGAAAGCCACTACAAGGATGGAAATTAAGCCATTATGGTAGTTCTACCTGCTGGATTTGTAAATAATTAAAAAACCTTTTAGCTGATCTTTAACCTCTGGGTTTTGAACTTATACTTCAGAATTCGTACTGGGAATACTGAGATTTTTTTCTGTACACTGTATTTTTTAGGGGAAAAATGTGCAAAGTGGCCAAACACAGATTTTATGAATTTATTTTAAAAGTAGATACTGTTTAATGTAGGACCTGTGAGATGAGGCATCTGCTTTTCTTCTGGGGTTTACTGATTAGTGTGGTAATTTTAATCATTTAGTAATCACTCTAGGAGATTTTTTTATCTTATTTTCATGACGTTTCATGATTTGTTCTTGGTTTCAAATGAAACTACAAAGCTGATGCATTTTAATGTGAAACAAGTTACTGATTATTTTTTGAGCTTGTGTTTTCTGCCTTTCTTCATTAGATGGAATGCTTCTTTATTGGGCATCCCTCAGCCCCCTCAAAAAAACCCCAAGCTTAAATTTGCAAGCTTTCTGTGACTACATGGGTTTCTTGGCAAGACTGTGAGAAAACTTGGCAAGGGGGTTAACATTGTAAGTTTTCAGTAGTTGTGACTTGCAGCAGGAACAGACTGCTAACTGATTTTGCAGGACTAATTCTCCTGTATATGAAAAATACTAAATAAGATGGGAACTGAAATTTCATTTACTGGCTTGACACTAAAATGAAATCTAATTTCTGTTGAAAACTTCTAATCTATGTGAAGAGTTGTGTAGTACAGATGTTATTTATATGGTACATACTTGGCATTAGATGACAAAGGGAGGAGATTGTTTTCATTTATTTGAGGACTTTTCTGCAGTCTGAAAATTTTTTACTTGACCTTAATCAAAACCAACTGATAAAGGCAAAGTTCAGTTTCTAAAACTAGAAAAATACTGCCTAATCTTTTTTCTAGTTTTCTGCTAATGATAACTTTCCCTCCAGGACACTTAAGATTTGAGCATTTATTCCAATGCAGTATTTCCTGCCTTTTTTTGTTTTGTGGAATGCTCTGGATTTAATTTTTTTCCTGTTGAATTGAGACCCCTTTGAAATCTACATACTTAGATTGCTGCATAGCCACATACAAGCTTACTTTTGTTGGATGCCATCAAAGGCTCACATGAAAACCAGTCTATAAATTACTTTGTCTTTCAAATCTGTATGTGATGTCACATAATTTGAAGAGCTTATCAGAGGAGCAGTATGAAATTCAGACACATGAATTCTCAAATATATTTTTGGAAGGGGGTTTATTTCACTTTTTAAGTAGTCATTAATTTCTGTATCTCCCAATTGTTGAAATAAATTAATATTAAAACTGAAGTGTTAACTTGACTGATGGAAATAAATGACCGCTGCTGTTTTGACAGTTTCAATATATCTGTGGAATTCATTTCTTGAGATCAAGGATGTGTAATACCATAGAATGTCAGGGGCTGGAAGTGACCTCGAAAGATCATCTAGTCCAACCCCCCTTGCCAGAGCAGGATCACCTAGACCAGGTCACACAGGAACACGTCCAGGCAGGTTTTGAATATATCTCCAGAGAGGGAGACTCCACAACCCTCCTGAAGCAGTCTGTTCCATTGTTCTGTCACCCTCATAGTGAAAAAATTCTTCATCACGTTTCTGTGAAACTTCAGTGCCTCAATGTCACCTACTGCCCCTAGTCCTATCATCAGGCATCACTGAGCAGAGCCTGGCTCCCTCATCCTGCCACTCGCCCTTTACATATTTATAAACATTGATGAGGTCACTCCTCAGTCTCCTCCAAGCTAGAGAGTCCCAGCTCACTCAGACTCTCCTCATAAGAGAGATGTTCCATTCTTTAATAGTCCTTGTGGCTCTGCACTGGATACTCTCAAGCAGATTTATGTCCTTCTTGAACTGGAGGGTCCAGAACTGAACATAGTAATCCAGATGAGGCCTCACCAGGGAAGAGTAGAGGGGCAGGAGAACCTCTATTGACCTACTAGCCACAGCCTTTCTAATACATTCCAGAATGGCATTTGCCCTTTTGGCCAAGAGAGCACATTGCTGGCTCATGGTCAACCTCCCATCAAGTAGAACTCCCAATTTGTTTTCCCCTTCACTGCCTTCCAACAGATCAGTCCCCAACCTATACTGATCCCTGGGGTTGTTCTTTCCCAGGTGCAAGACTCTACACTTGACCTTGCTGAATTTCATTAAATTTCTTACTGTCTAATCCTCCAGCCTGTCTAACACTTGTCAAATGGCAGCACAGCCTTCTGGTGTGTCAGCCACTCCACCCAGTTTGGTGTCATCAGCAAACTTGCTGGCAGTGCACTCTGTGCCCTCATCCGGGTCATTGATGAATATAGTGAACAGAACTGGACGCAGTACTGACCCCTGTGGGTTTCCAGGGGCCACAGGCCTCCAACTAGACTCCATCCTATTGACCACAACTCTCTGCCTTTCCTTCAACTGGTTCCCAATACACCTCACTACCTGATCATCCAGACCACACTGCCTCAGTTTAGCTAGAAGGATACAGTGAAGGATGCTTTACTGGAATCAAGATAAACCACCTCCACTGCTCTACCATCATCAATCCACCTGGTTATATCTTCATAAGAGGCTATCAGGTTATCAGGTTGGTCAAACATGACTTGCCCTTGGTAAACTGTGGTGACTGCTCCTCATGACCCCACTGTCCTTGATGCAATATCATAGAACGGTGTAGGTTGGAAGGGACCTCGTTTGTAACACACATGACTAGTTAGTTCTATAGTAATACTTTGGCTTTTGACTTATGTTTTTTTTTTAACTCTTCCTTACATTGCATTGGTATTTGAAGCTTTCCTTCAAATAGACTTTTTTTTTGACCAGACTATATGAGACAATTGCCATGTTGTAATTGACATTTCATGTAATACTGAGCTTGAACTAAATGAGGATAGTTCGGTTCAGTGCCTTTTTTTTTTTTTTATTAGCAAAATGAAACTTTCATTAAGCTTGTTTTCCAAGTTTAGCCTGCTACTAAAGATGGGTTTGTATGTTTGGGGGCTTTTTGAGGAGACTTCAGAATGCTAGAAAGTAACTGCACTGAATGATGATGAACAGTAGAGGGAAGCATAAGATCAACAATCTATATATGCCTTGTCAAAGCAGTGGAAATAGGAGAGGTTTGAGGGCTTGGTTTGTTTGCTTCAGAGGAGTCCATCTTTTTCTCCCTGGTCAGTTTTCAAAGGGATTATCTATCATTTAGTTGTTCTTGCACTCTAAGCACTTATAGTTGCATAAAGTCTTCCAAACAATGTGAAGTAAACAAATAGGAATTAGCACTTCTTTTAAGATTAAAATCCTCTACTTTTTTTTTTTTTTTCCCTAAGAAGAAGAAATTGAAACATAGCAAGTCATTCAGAAAAATATGTTTGAACTATGCAAGATGCACAAAATTAGGCTGTGTGGTTGAAGAAAGAAAGCACAATTCTGGCAGCCCTAATGTTAGCTGTTAAGATGCCAGGGGGTGTCAGGTAAGTGATCACAGCAATTCTAAGAGAAGCACAAGTTAAAACCCTACCTTCAAAATACTAATTTGAAATCTAAAGTGCTTAAAGAGTAAGTTGCTTCAGTTTTAAGGCTGGGGAATAAATACTCTGAAGTGTATCCTCCACAAATGAGTACATTTGATTGAGAAAAATATCAAACTAAATTAATATGTTGGAGAAGTCACTCAGTAGGAGAAACTGTTTCAATATTTTTGCACTTCAGAGCATCACTGTTGTCTTGAATTTTTCTGACTGTGTTTTGTATCCAGCCAATCTGATGGCAGGGGTCTTTGTCCTGCTTCATCATCCAGAGGTATCTAGAGAGAAAACACTCTTGCATGGCTACATAGATGAACCTCTGCTACAAGTGGTACAAATTGGAAATGTGGGCATGCAGAGTTTGAGGAGTTGCATTGAGAACTTAGAAGAAATACACAGATCATTACATTTTTGGGGAATGGTGAGAGGTGAAGGAGCAGACTCCCTAAGGAAGATCAGAGAGTTTTCAGATTTAATGTGTAGTGAAAGCACTCATTTCAGTATAAATTGATAAATGTGTTAATCTAGCTTCTCTTTCTGAGGCAAGTTAATTATCAGGGTAAGAAGGAGCAGAATGATTGGGATTCTGCGCTCTCAATTGTGGTGACTTGTGACAAAATCTACTACTTTTGCACTCACACATTTGTCAGTCTCATAATTCTCTTGAGAAACCCCAATTTTTAATGGCTTGACAAAAGTTAAATTGCATCCCATAGGAAAAAATGGTCTGTGTTTTAAAATAATATTTTTAGGCTAAATTACTGGGGGAAAGTTGTTAATGCTTGCTGAAGAGTGAGAGATCAAGTATTTACTTGAACAGATTTGCTAGAAAAAAGTATCATGGAGTACATGAGGACAGTACAAGAATCTGAATTCTAAGACATAAGCAGGGTGTTTGCAGTGCATTCCTACCTCACCAAAGCTGTCCTGGTGTTTCACTGTTATCAGTGCTTACAGTCCTGTTAGACTGTTGGAAGATACTTTCAAGTGATTTTTGGCAGGATACAGAAGAACTTTACAGATGGAAAAACCGTATGAGGTTGAACTGGTGACAAAATAAACATGCACCACTGTTTCCAGTCAGAGGAGTTCTTCTGCTGGGTTCTGTTTTAAAAGTACAAGGTGGATTTGAATTTTGCATTAAATAAAATAAAGGCTATGGAAAAGACTACAGCCTGTTTTGTGTTTTGCTGCTTCTCTGTACTTAGGAGGTAAGAGGACTTCTGACCTCTAGGATATCCTGGGAAATAAATGTTTGTTTAAACCTAAAAATCTTATTCTTCAAGTATTACAGGTCCTGATTGGAACTTACTAGATGCATGATTATTGGCGTATTTGGAGAAAAAGAGGAGACTGTGCAGTAAGAGTCAGTCTGTTCCTTGAACCTTCTCTTTCTACTTCCTCTCCCCCACCCCCCTAAAAAAAAGAAATCCCAACAAAAGGCATTTGGAAAAACAAGATAAATGAGTAAGAAAAGCTGAGGCTTACAGGGGGGTAAGCTACCAAGCCCGGGGAAGGGCCATGGAAGCATCCCTTTTGGAGGTTTCTATAGGTAAGGTGAACAAGGTGGGAAGCACCCCTGCAGAGTAGCAGGGCTACTTCCTTGTCAGTTCGACCAGTGAGAGAATGGCAGATGAAGGAAGGGTGCACCTGGGGAGACATGAGCTAGAGGAGTTAATGGTTAATAGTTGGGTCAAGCACCACTGTGTGAAGCACCCAGCCACAGGTGGTGAAACCATAGGTGTACTCTCTATGTAGGAGTGCTCTCTGGGTGCTGGCAACAGCCTGAATGGCCTGGTCTCAAGCATTCCTTGCCTCGGGAAGTGAGACGCAGTAGGGGATGTACTGGCATCTGAATGTTTATTTATTTGTTTATTTACCCAAACCTATCATATTGGCAGAAATACAGCTCTTTTCTGCTGGCCTTCAGCAGTTTGCTTTGTTGTGTGCAGCTGTGCAAGATAGCTGGCTTCAGCAAGGGGTCGGCAGCCTCCTGCAGCTTCTCCTGAGGTAAACCCCAAGCTGCTTATAAATGCTTGGGTCCTGTGTGTTTGAATTCTAAACATTGTACATGCAGCTATGAAGCACCAATTTAAAGGCAATGAAGGAAGGCAAATGGCATCCTGTTGTATTTAGAACAGCAATGTTCTAACTCCATGTTCTGAGTGTTTCTGTTTATTTTGTTGTGATGATCAGGACACTCCAGACTTCAGCCATATCTTTCTAGGTTGGCAATTTCACTGTTTTTCAGCTTTTTTGGATTAATGACCTGTCTGCAAATTTAAAAAACTGAGCAAAACTGAACATCGTGCCTAGCACAAAGCAGAAGTTATCCTTTAACCAATTCTGTGATGTACTAAAGCAGGCTTGGCATTGCATATACAGGGTTGAGTTTACCTCTGTTACTGAGATTTCCATTTACGCCCATCTGTGAGGTTGTGGCCTCAGCTAACCTTATTACCACTTTCTTACATAATATGTTAAGATTGTTTTTTTTCCATGTGGCTTTTTTTTTTTGTTGTTTGTTTAAATTCTTCTGTCTTCTTGGTCTAGATTCTCTGCTGCATTGAAAACATCAAGGAGCAATGCTTAGAGTAAGAGTAAGCTGCATCAAGAACAGGCGGTGGTCTGACAATGGAGAATCTTGTTGCAATAGAGACATCAGTTTTTCAAGCAGTGAGATGGTGTAGTTGCTGTTAAGTTGACCCTCTGATAGGGGTTTTGTTTTGCATTCCTGTGTGTTAGCTGCACAAAAATAAAATGGCTGGTCTCCACTTACAGGTGGAGGTTGGGTGGAAGTGGGAATACGTGTGTGTCAGATAGGATAAGAAAATGAATGCCTCAAGCCCATAGGAAAAATGTGCTGATCAAAACGTTCTTACATGCAAGCTTTTGTAACAGTTGCATCACTTGAGAAACTGAAATTGAAGTAGTCTTGTGTAAGTCAGTAAATCATTACCGAATGGCAGATGTAATACTGTGTCGAGATAGTAGTATTTTGATCCACTCTTCTGAATCTAGCCCCTCTGTCCTCCCACTGCCATTACCCCATCAATACCCTGACTGTAGCCCAGAATGCCACAGAGGCAGTCTGTGAAAATCTGGTTTGTGAAATGGGGTAATACAATGTGGGCAAGGCAGCTGAAGTTATGGGAAGCTTCTCCCCTGAGAAGGCTACATAAGCTTCACCTAGAGACTGAAATAAAAAAAAAAACAACACCACATTTCTGGAATTGTTTTGGACAGTGAGAATGCTCTCCTGTGTTTGAAAATTATTTGTATTCTTTTTATATTAAAAAAAAAAAACTGTAATATAATGCGTGTAAATTCACAACAACTGAACAATTTTCTGTTTTCAAAGCTAGCTAAATGAATTGCAAAATGCTGAACGTGATTAAACATTCTAGTCCCTTTCAGCAGAATGTTTTGTTTTGAACAACCTCACCCCTAGTGTTATTTGAATAAGTAAACAAATACAGGCTGTTCTAATGTCCCAAGCATGGAGCATGCTGTTACCCAGCTAGCATTCAGCATATTGCACTTGGCTACAACAGGCTGTGCACATTAAAAAATATCAGAAATATTTACAAGGTAAGCCAAAACATCTCTCAGATTTCCCAGTGTTGTAGCAGCTTTTAGCTTAGAAAGTAAGTTATCTCTTCTTTTCAAATATAGGAGGTGTGAAGTCTTCTCTCCAGCAGATTTGCCTGTGCAGTGTGGCAGCTCTGATAAATGGTTTGTATTTTCTCTGAAGTGGGAAAAGTGGTGCAGGGAAAACTGAAGCTGTTTTCTGATGATGGCTGCAAACTGCCCCATAACCCATTTCACGCTTCAGCTTCTGTTTTACGGGTAGGGTAGAAAATATTCAGGAGCCAAACCTTTATCCTAGGGGTCTTGGCTATCCTTCTACTCCTCTCATCACATTGCATTCAAAGAAAATTATGCAGAAGAGAGACATCAACCACTTTAAATGAACTCACAATTTATTAATAGGAAAACTCATCAAGGTCAGCTTAGCTTCTGTCAAGCAGGCTTCTTTTTAATATTTCTTTTACTTTACTATTAAGAGCTGTTTTTTTTAACCTGCCATAAACCTATCCCTGTTTTATGTCTCTTACCTTAAAGGGTTATAAAATCATATTTGTGAGACTTCCATTAATATCTGCTTCACAGCATTTTAAGTTTAATTTTACACACATTACTATAAAGTTCTCAGATACCAGCCCTGGAATTGTAAGTGCCTTTATCAGTGTACAGGAGCAAAAGAGTTGTTACTAATAGGACTAATAGAGTCCATTGTCTACTGATATGAAAACATTATATAAGTCTATTTTTCCTCTTCTGGAAATCACTACACTTGGCAATTGAAATAGTTTTTCTCCTCTCTTGTGAATCTATGAGTTTTCCTTTTCTAACCAATTTGCACTGTAGACTGAAAGAAAGAAAATAATGTATGATCTGTCCCCTTTCAGTCCCTGACCATTCCATCTACCCTACTGAGGTAGGAATGCAATGGTGTATGACTGTCAACTCAGTAATATATCACCACAAAAAAAAAACCAAAACCCCACTCCTCACAAAACAACAACGAACAAACAAGCACACAGACACACAAAAACCCAACCAAACACAAAAAACTCCAGGCAAACAAATAAAAAATCTGGCTCAATACACAACCATCAGATATCTGCTCCTAAAAACATACAAGCAAGGTACCTTAATTAGTGAAATACTACTTGAGCTTGAATGAGAAACCTGTCAATGGAGAAACCAGCTTCTGTCCATAGTCATAAAATCAGCAGCATTGGTCGTCTTACAGCAATTGGTACAGATAACACCATTTTGCATTTCTTTCATGTCTTGAGCACATAATTTTTGGCTCCAAGCCTGTATGCAGACATGTATTCATCATCCAAGAGTAGTGCAGGATGCCTCTATCCAGTCCTACTTGAAAGTACACTGGTACACACACACCTGCCAATATGGCAGTCCCTTATGCTTTGCAGGCCCATAGATAAGTTTTGAGACTGTCATACAGCATCTGGGTGGTTTTGCAGAATGAAAACCTGGTGAGAGGGTGGGTTGGCTTGTACTGATCTGCCCTTCCTTACAGGGCTGATGCCTCAAATGTACTCCTACCAATCAATACCAGTGGTACAAAGAAAGGGCAGGCACTGGTTTTTCCCACCACATGGCATAGCCATTTCAGCCCCTGCCCCTCCTAAGGCCAGTGTGGTACCCAGGTGTGTGAGCACAGGCACAAGCCAGCCTGCACCTCTCTGTCCACCTCTGGGTGCCCCACTGCTTCCAGGTGAAGCTCATCTCCTAAACGTACTTCTCATTTCAAGAGTCTGTTTAATTTCTGTATTAAAAATACCTTGCTGAAAACCCATGAGGCACTTCGTTTTGCTACTCCTGTGTGGACAGAGGGAACTGAACCTTCTCAGCACCAGAATGGTGGCAGCTTGTCTGGCTTTGCAAGAACAAGGCTGAAAAGAGTCAGCATAGTATTTGCCAAAATATCTTGCTGCACATTGCAGATAGTTTCTGATGTACTTTTAGCTGGTTCTGGTTTAGGTCTCTGTCCACACATGCCTAACTCTCTGAGGGGGAAAAAAAAAAAAAAAAAAAAAAAAAAAAAAAAAAAAGCAAACGAATATCTTGCACACATAGAGAATAAAAAAAAAATAGCTCTAGGGTTGTGTTGCATAAGGGCCCCTGGAACTAATCTGGTACATCTCCAAATAAAACAAATCTTTGATGCTTGTAACTTTCTCTCTGACTGGAATGACAATAGTTTCTTTCTGTTAACTCTGTAAATATTTGCTGTAGGTATTACCAATAGACACATTTTATTTAAAGGTGCATATTAAAGTGTAAAATAAACCTTAGCATGTGAACACAACAGCCTGTGAATACAAATACAACTAGGTGGTAAAAACTGAATTGAAAGTGGTACTTGCTGTTAAGCTGTGTATTTCTCAGGTGAGCTGGAGAGAAAAATGTCTTCACCTGGGACAGAGCTTACCTTCACCTTCACAAAGAAGCCTCTGCTCACAAGTGGTGAGTAAATTACATCCTTACCTTAGAGTCGGCAAGAGGTGGACTGAAGTTGTAGAGGGAGCCAAAAGAACTGTAGGAACTACAGTTTCTCCAACCTTTGGCTGTGGGTTAATTTCCAGGAATGCTGAGGAAGCTTCATCTCTTTGGGTACAGGATGCTAAAGGTTGTAGATCCTAATGTCACTGACCAGATCTGGAAATGTTACTCTCAGCATGCCATTACAGTACACCCTGTACTGGTGGCTGGCTGTATCAGGAAGATGGAAGAAATGGTAAGAGAAAGAAGGGTAGTGGGGTTTTCCAGTCTGCCACAGATAACTGTATATAAGGATTCTGTTAAAGAACATGCTTTAATATATGCATAAGAAGGCCATTCATCAACTGCACCTAGCCATTCTTCAGACTCTAAAAACATGGTTTTTTACCCATAAAATTCCATAGTATCACAGTTTGTGATTATTTCTGTAGCTTGGAAAGTGTAGCAGAGTGTAAAGGATTTATTCCTGTTTCCATAAGGACCAAACCAACCATAGAAGTGTTGCCTTTGTGTGGTCAGGTGAGGGGATGTACTGCTTTGATATTGTGATTCAGTAGCTCTAGAGAAGTGGCATGCATAGTCCTGCAGTCCTGGAGGGATTAAGGTCATTCCCGTGCTAGATGGAGCAGGTAATGGATCTTTTATCTGGTGTTAACAGTTGAAACTTGCATGAGGAAAATCTGTTCTAGTGGTGACAAAAGCAAGCCTGTTGTGGACATGTAAAAATGAATGTAAGCCAAAATCTTGTATTTCTATTAATGTTGCTCCAAAGAACCAAATTAAGTCAAGCATCCTGTTTTGATGATACCTATTTTGTGATACTTTGGTGCTGAAAATAAATTTATTTAAAATACAAATAGCACAAAAGTGTGTTCTAGAGTTGTTACAGTGCCAATGGCTGTGCTGAGATCCCTGTTCTTTTGGATGGTAGTTTCATGCACAGGTGATCTTGTTCAGAGCTCTCTATTATCTTGCAGTGTTATGTAGTACAAATAAAGCTTCTTGTAATTATGTTTGTAGTGTATTTTGACATGGAAAATCTTTCATCGTGAAGCACGGTTTAATCCAGATAAGGTTAATTCTTTTTCCAAGAATTGTATTTACAGAACTAAAAA
>VWZI01019366.1:114709-156546 GCA_013396835.1 Psilopogon haemacephalus
AAAAAAAAAAAAAAAAAAAAAAAAAAAAAAAAAAAAAAAAAAAGAGGACAAACTCAAAATCTCACCAAGAAAGTAAAAGATACTCTTTGTTATTGTTGTTGTTGTTTTGCTTAGTTTTGTTCCAAAGGCAAGGAAAACCAAGCCCCTTTCCTATACAGCTGCTGTTAGCTACCGCATCGCAGGAAGAACAGTACTTGTGCTAGGGAAGCAGTGCACTAGGTGTGGGCTGCCCTGCAAGGGTGCAGGAGGAAGCACTTGTAGATCAGTCTCTTCTAGGTATCTTGTGCCACCGTCCTGTACAAAGTAGCTTTGTTACCTGGAAAGGGGAGACTTAATAATCTGCCCCAAAGCTGCCGTGTTCCTACCCAAATCATGTGCACTTTCCTGTGGTGAAGGATTTTGAAGTTACCTTGGAAAAGTAGCATAGCAAACACTTGCCAGCCACCCTCTCCTCTGGCTTTGCTAGTGTGCTCCTGGGAGGTTTGCGCTTGCTCTCACAGCAGTACGGAAAGACTGCAAGGTCTTGGGTGAAAGACAGGAACCAGACAGCCCTTGTCTGGTCACAGTGTTTAGGAAGGGTTAGAAAAGGTCCCATTTTATCTTGGTTCTCAGGGAAGGTATCGCGGGATGTTTAATGTCCCTTAAAACCCTGCTGCTTCACAGATTGTCTCAAAACCCATACGGCATTCAGCAGGCCACTTAGTTTATCTTCCCTGGATAAACAAAAGGCTGCTGGAATGTGAAACTGGTTTCAAGAGTCTAGGGTCCAAACCCTGCTGAAATCTGCGTGAGTCCTTCCCGCGGTCTGGGGTTCTGAATCAAGTTTGGAAATTTAAAGACTAGCAAGCAATGGCAGCATGACTCCTAATGGTGTATATAGAGCATGCTGTATGTGACAGAGAGAAATCCGTGTGCACAAGTTTTGGTGTTATTTCTGCACTTTAGTGTTGGATGTCTTTGGACCAGTTTAAAAATACTTCTGAAATGCCTGAGCGCACTGATCCAGAAATCCCAGTACAGACTTTGCCTTGATGGGGAAAAACACCACCTCTTAATGCGACGAAAACACCCGTGACACTGCTGAGACGCCCTTTTCATGTTGCTGAGGGTACCATGCTAGGAGGGATTCCCGGTCCCTTTGATGACAGCTCGGCGGGGCCGTAACCACGGTAAGGGGAAGCGCCCCGCTGAGCCCCCTGGGTCCCGCTGCGAGTCAGCGCCGGGCAGTAGCGAGAGAAGGAGGTGGGTGACTAAAGCTGCCGGGGACACTGCTGCGGTACGTGTAGCTCCTCATGAATCGGAGACGAAACCGCGCTGCCACTGCGCTGCCTGCCGCACGCTGTGGGTCCGTGCCGCAAAGCCCCGCTCGGGGGCGGGCACTGCCCTCTCTCCGGGTCCGCGGCAGCCCCCGCCCCCGCGGGGACAGCGCGCACCGGCGGGGCCCGCTGCGTGCGGGGCGGGGGCGGCAGCCTGCAGGTAGGGGCTGCGTGCGGCGCCGTGGGGCTCGTCTGGGAGCTACAGGAAGGGAAGGAAGGGGCTGCCCCGTGGGGAGTGCGCCGGGTTTGGGGGGGCCAGTCCGCACCGCGCTGGCGGTGTGGGCAAGGCTGAGGTTGTGAGAGGAGGGGGCTCGGAGCGGGGCGGGTAGCGCCGTGCTGCCAGGCGGCGCTTCGCAGAGCTGTGGATGGACTTCAGCTGTGTCTCTTCCTTGCGCGCCTGCATCATGGAACTTAGAACTGCAGAAACGCGAAAAAAATGTGGTCACCTTGTGGAAAGTGCTCCGGCCCATGTCAGGGAGGTTGCAGCTGAATGATCTTTAAGGTCTCTTCCAACCGAAACCATTCTGCGACTTAAATGTAAACCCCACCATCAAAGAAGTGTGTATATATGCATAAATGTACATAAGCTGTTGGTTAGATAACATGTTAGTCGGTTATTGAATAAACAGCGTTTCAAGTTTCTAAAAGGTATGAGGAAAACGTAATTCTCTTTCTTTTTTTTTTTTCCTGTTGCATAAGGAGAAAAAATAGACCTGTTCAGAGGCAGCTCTAAGCTGTACTGCGTGTGCTGTGTCCGTCTGTACGTGGACCCTCCGGGCTGTTACCTGGACTCGTTTACACAGCCTGTGGATGTGGCTCCCAAAACAGCTCTGAAAACTGAGCCACAGACTGCTCGGTGGCTGGCTGGAAGAGCTGGGCTGCGGTCTTCAACAGAAATAGCTGTGAAAGTGGCTAATCACAGTGACCCCTTTCCTGAACGGCCTTGATAATTCTCCTGGAATGTTAATGCAATTAATTTCCAGGAGACTACTCAGTCCCTTTCAAGACTTGACTAGGTGTACAATAACATACCTAGGCCAGGTGGTACTGTCAAGACGTGTCCTACGAGAAACTTTTGTGTTCATAGGCAGGCTGACTAAATTCAGGAAATGGTTCCATTTAAGAAAAAATATGCCAAAAGGTACAATGAGTGTTATCTTTATTCTGAACTTTCTAATAATTTGCCACTTATGTACTGTTTAATGCCTCTGGGGGTAAATTATTGACTAGGTATTTGGGATGAATTTGGAGTTGTGTGATAGCCTTTTGACTGTATTGATTCCATGAAGTTAACAAGCTGATTCGGATAGCTGAGCCCGTTTGTTGTTGTAAGTCCTCCCCTGCAGTGGCAATGAGGAAACATTTCCGTTAGTGCTGGGAAATTGGAGGAGAGCATGAAACTTAATGAAGCGAAGCAGGATTGTATTTTGCTCAGAGTGATTCCATTATGCCTCTGTTTTGGCCATATTATTACTCACCTTAAATCATTAGCAGCTACTGTCTTTCCATATTATTTTTTTCCCAGCTCATTATGTGGCTTTTGGTTTATAGTTTTTTCAACTTGCGTTGTATTTAGTTTTTACTTTTCTATCTTTTGCAACAGTTAAGAGAAATTGTGTTTTGATGGGAAGGTTTCTCAGCCCCTCTCTTAGAGATTTCCATGTTAACACCTTTGAAATTCAATCATTAACTTTTGCCTTAAGTTGGAAAATGATGATGAAAGAAAGTATGTACCGTGTATAACTTGATTTTACAAAGTTTTATCAGAATCAGTTTAGCTGACATGTGGATGGAGGAAACCTCAAAAACCTTCTTTTTCCCCAGCTTGCACATTCACTTCAGCTTCAAGCTGTATTTACCCAACGAGTGTCTTGCTAGAGTAGCTCTCCTAGTCAATTTGGTTTACTGGGTTGGTTCTTACTGTGAAGAAACGGATTAGGAGACCGCCATGGATCCTTGCCAGATCTGTATTCCCAGACAAGGTTCCTATGGATTGGGCGTGGGGGCGGTGTGTGTGTGTGAAGATTTTTCAGATGTTTTGATGCAAACACAATTGCTTCCTTAGGGAGAAATTTGGCATGTGTTTCCTTAGACAACTGTGCTTGCGTAAGCAGCCCCCTGCCACCCTCTGAGCTGTACTAGTACAACCATTTGTGGGGCTGGTAGTGAACCGCATCAGGGAACTGCCACGGGTTCAAAAGCATCTTTTCTTCTTTGGTTATCAGTTACTGTTAACTCTGATCTGTTTGACTGTGTAACTGCCGTGTCAGGGCCGAGAAGGTAGCCTGGGAGGAGGGAACGTGGCAGGGAGTGGGAGGTAAGGCGTTGTGGCTGGTGGAAGAAATAATTGTTTATCAAGTTGTGGTTAGTAGTAGATGACATGTGGTTATGGCAGTTGGCATGGAAATTGTAGCTGAATGCTCAGGTATCTGGATACAGTTGTGCTCATGTATACACAAAGAACTGATTCTGTGTTTCTGTTATGAATCTGAGTTTCCACCTGATGATTTTACTTTTGTGATGTATAGCTATCTGTGATGTATAGCTTTGGGATACATGTCCCACACTGTTCTCTCTTGCACTAGGAACATTTCAAAAGACCAATTTTCTGAAAAATAGAGCTAGGTATCATAAATGAGTTTTATTAATCATCTTACATTCAGATGGATAGAAGGATGCTTAAAATTCTAAAAGAGGAGATTAAGTCATCCCTAAGGGGGTACCTCTTATCCTAGGAAGCACAATTGTCACCTGCATGCCTTAAACTATTTTACATGTGCATATAATGTTAAATATGCTTTTAAATGTAGTGTAGACCTGATGTTAAATTCTGAATGGTAGAAGTGATCAGGTGAATAGCACCGTTTTAATTTGTATGGGGAAACTGAAAAGTCAGGGGAATATAAGCCTTCTATAATCTGATATAACTTCAGTCTGGAGACCATTGATGCATTTGTGCATTGTTTTAGGACTTGCTTTCATTCTTACTTGAGGTATCTTGTTTTCTGTTATCCTACTGGAGTCAGAAAGAAAACACTTTCTGCACATTAACTTCTGTGTAGCATGTGTGCATATTTGGAGAATGATGGTACTGTTTCTTATTCACAGAACTTGAAGGGGTAATTACTTGCTATTGCAGTCTTTTCACAGAGAAAAATCACAGATATTTTTGTTTTCTCTAATCTAATTTATTAGAGGCAAGAGAAAAAAAAAAGGTTTTACCTTTACTGTTTGTGCTATGCCAAAACTATCCTAGACTACAACTGCAGTCTGAATTAATTTCTTAGAGTCTCATGTACATTTAAAAAAGCAGATAAAAAAAAAATTTCTTCAACACATCTGTTCTTCCCAAGAGGAAAGGGCTTTCTTTCCAGTGGCCTTATGAGAGCCAAATACATGTTCCATGAGCTGTTTTGTTGCCTGTGTTCACTGATGTATATTGATGTTTCTGTGAGCAGTAAAACTGCAAGCTACAACTTGTGTGCAGGTGGCAGGCACTCAGCCTGTTGTATGAAGAAATTTGACTTTAAAACCAAAGTCAAAGATGTCCAGGATAATCATTCAGTTTTTCTTTACTGAAAATGAAGGTGTTTTCTATTCTGCTTACTGAACTGCAAAGATGGTTTGGTTTTCTTCTGTTAAAGCTGCCTATATTCTGGAAAGTGGAAGAGCTGTTTCCAGTAGGAGTATATACCAATTCAGCTGCTCTGGTCTTCTGTGTGAAAATCTTTGACGTTAAGATCCCTCATCCTTCTGCTTTTGGAATAAGCATTTTCTGATTTCAGTGGTGCTGTATGCCCAGCTGCTCAGATTACACTTGTCTAGCATGATCACAAGACACCATGGGCAGTACAGGTCTGGATCCTGTAGAATGCAGGCATACCCAGAAGACCCACACTGTATCTTTGCTTTCACAGTAGAGGTGAAATCCATCACTTTTGTCTCTGCAGCATTTTAAGCTGAGAAGGCCCCTGGGGCAACAGATCATTGCTTCAGCAAGCAAAATAATTTACTCAGTGGTAGGATTAAGCAGCATTATGTGGCACACTTCTTTCCTGAAGCCTGCAGCAGCTGGGAATTGTGGAAGTGGCTTGAGGGAATGAGAAAATATATTTTATTAGTGAGTTGGGGTGAGCTTAGTCATCATTAGTAAAACTTACTTGTTCCTCAGTTGCAGTTCAGTGTTGGAGAACTGCAGGTTATTCACAAAACAGGACATTTTTGCTGCTTTCCCTTGGGACTTAAAACAAATGAAGCAGCAGTTTCGGTTGTTGTTATTTATGTGTTAAAATTATTTGTTTCTGTTTGTTTCATTTGATAGGATGATGAAGTGAGAAGGCAGTAAATGAGCTGGTCTTTAATGTTAACTTTTAGGCAATTTTACCTGTTTTCACTGAAGGAAAACACTTTTCTGGTGTGAATAGCAGAGAGGAATGAAGTAAATGTCTTTTTTGTATATGCTGTATCTAGTCTGTGTTGTGGATGTACCTCTACACTTTTGTGCATCGGGAAATGCAAGTTGATGCAAAGTGTATGTGGACTAATGCTATTTAAGTGAATAGAATCATAGAGTCATAGAATGGTTTAGGTTGGAAGAGACCTCAAAGATCATCCTGTTCCAACCCCCAACCATAGGCAGGGACACCTCCCACTAGATCAGGTCGCTCAAGACCTCATCCAGCCTGGTCTTGAACACATCCAGGGAGGGAGCAGACACAATCTCCCCGGGCAACCCGTTCCAGTGTCTCACCACCCTCACTGTGAAGTACTTCCTCCTAACATCCCATTTAAATCTCCCCTCTGCCAGTTTGAACCCATTCCCCCTCATCCTGTCATTACAAGACCTTGTGAACAGTCCCTCCCCAGCCTTCCTGTAGGCCCCCTTCAGATACTGGAAGGCTGCTATAAGGTCTCCTCGAAGCCTTCTCTTCTCCAGGCTGAAAAGTCCCAACTCTTTCAGCCTGTCCTCATAGTAGAGGTGCTCCAGCCCTCTGATCATCTTTGTGGCCCTCCTCTGGACTCTCTCCAACAGTTCCATGTCCTTCTTGTGCTGGGAGCTCCAGAACTGCACACAGTACTGCAGGTGGGGTCTGACAAGAGCAAAGGGGGAGAATCACCTCCCTTGCCCTGCTGGTAACACTTCTCTTAATGCAGCTCAGCACACAGTTGCTGTCTGGGCTGTGTGTGCACACTGCAGGCTCATGTTGAGCTTCTCATCCACCCAGACCCCCAGGTCCTTTTCCTCAGGGCTGCTCTGCAGCCATTCGCCACCCAGCCTATATCGGTGTTTTTGATATTGCAGGACCTTACACTTGGCCTTGTTGAATTTCATGAGGTTAGCCTGGGCCCACCTCTCCAGGTCCCTCTGGAACCTGGAATAGAATAAAAATTAATATAAAGCCATGACTCCAGAGATAAACTGGGCTCCTTTTACTACTAAACATTATTTTCTTTAACTGTTCTGGTCATTGCCTTCCATTTCAGGGGAATGTTATCTCTGCATGGTAAGTACATTACTTTCTGCCAGGGGTTTGTCATAACAGTGTCCAGAAATAATGGTGACATGCAGCCCTAGGACATATATGAATACTTAGTTACAATGTACATTATTGTTCTTTTTACTCACTGCTACATTATTTATGGAGAGCTAATTTATTGCCTTTTATGTATTTCCCAACTCTTCAAGTTTTTTGTGTGATCTGGGAGAGACTGAGAATTACAGATTTTCCTTCTGCTAGATGAAAGCTAGCCTGTGCTTATGAAGATAAATGTCTCTTCTGGTCCTAGTAATTGGTGATGCCATCAAAACAATATCCATAACTTGTCAAGAGATGTGACCAAACTTCCAGGATTGCTCAACTGTCTCAGTTTGCAGGTGTCCTTGCTGACACACACCATATATACTCCATTTATTCCGGGGCAACAGTGTACCTAATTCAGTAAGTGTGCTGATCAATATATGGTAAAAGAAATTTAAGTTCTTGATTGCAAAGCTGTCAGACGAATAGAAGAAGAAAACATTGTCTTTGGATATTAAAAAAAAAAAAAAGTTTCCTAGCCATGTCACAAGATCCTAGAGGCAGGTTTTCAGTACCAAACCTGAGAAGATGGTTTAGCTAACAACCACTAGACTCCTGCATCCCCTTTTCTGAATATCACTCAGAGGTAGTTTTGATCTTGGGAATGTAACTCTTCATCCTCAGTCCTCAGCAGGACAGTGCTGGCCTCTTCTCCCCCATTGTTCAAGATGGAAATAGACTCCTGTCTTTCACTTTGTATTTTTCCCCCTCTTCTTTTTAATTCAAAGCTTCCTTCCTTCCTTCCTTCACGCAGTTTCTGGATTTCTCCCAGTGTAGATGTGGTGACTCACATATCCCAGATGTGAAATGCAAATGTGGGAAGTGGGATCTTTCCTCTGCTTCTCCAGGACTTTTTTGGACTCTGTGGTGCTGTTGAGTTTCTTAATTAGTGCATTCCTCCTGATTCAAATGGTTTCCTGCTGGCCACTGGTTTTTGGGGTATTACAATACTTATTGTCGTGCCTTACAGTGTTCATTATTCATACATCTGAAACTTGGTTGTCTTTGAGAGATTTCTGAAGATCATATAACTTGCTTAGTCCATTGACATAGGCAAGTATCTCCTCTCTCTGTCCATTTTAGAGCTTATCTCATTCAGTTGTCCTGTTTGACAATATCGAGATCCTTTGACAGAGAAGTGTTCAGAGCGTGTTCAGGCAACCTGCTGGTTGGTGCACAGTTGGGAAGATGGTAGTACAGGGCTGTGCACTGCTTGACTGCAGTCACTGTCCCAGCTTCTCTGCTCTGTCTTCAATTGCTGATGACATGGACTAGCTGATCGCATATGAAATCATATGCATTGCTGTTTTGCTTTTCCCAGGGTGACAGGGTAATTAGATTGATAATTTCTTGGGTTTGTGCTTGTTCCTCTTCTTTAGAGGCCCCTGTAATCAGCTTTTCAACCTCATCACCTTTATCTTCCCATAAAAGTAACAAGAAGAATGGGGAAGAGGAAGAGCTAGAATTAGAAGAGTCAAACTCACTTGGTTCCACTTTCAAGGCATCTGTCAGCTTCACCTTTCTATGACTGAAATGCTGCATCCAGTCTCTGTTTGATTTTTGAGTTTGCAACCTAATATTTTGAGTTGGTGCTAAAGGAATTGATTTGAATATGCTGAAGCTGTTAACACTTCTCATTAGAAACAGCTTTTCTTTTTCCTTCAGGAGAGGGCCCATCCCTTCCCCAGTCTTTCTTTTGTTATTGACATACTCTTGATATTCCTGGCCAGATCATGCAGGCCTCTTAGCATTTTTCCATGCCTTTGTCCTTGTTAGGACACATTGCTCCAGAGCTTGGAGGAAGCAATCCTTAAATATTAACTAGCTTTGTTATGTCTCTCTTCCCATCAGGGCTTTATCCCATAGTACTCACCCTAGCCGATCTTTGAAGAGGCCAAAGTCTGCTCTTTTGCAGTTCAGGGTAGTGAGCAGGGTAGTGAACTTGCTGCTTGCCACCCTTCTTGCCCTTAAAGATCCCGAACTCTACCATTTCATTGTCACTGCAGCAAAGACTGCCTTTGAGCTTAACATTCCCCACTACCCCCTCCTTGTTGCTGAGAACAAGGTCCAGGGTGATACTTTTCAGTTTTGGCTCCTTGGAGAAGGAATAGTCATCAGCAAATTCCATAAACCTCCTGGACTGCTTTGCTGCCCCTCCAACAGATAATGGAGTGGTTGAAGCCCCCCATAGAAACCAGGGAATGTGCTCATGAGGTTGTTCCTATCTGTCTGTAGGGAGCCTCATCTTCTTTCTCTTCCTGGTTAGGAGGCCTGTAGCAGGCCCTCACTATAATATCCCCTGTTCCTGACCTGCCTTAAATTCTAGTCTACAAGCTCTCAGTCATCCCGTACATCCCCAGATGGAGCTCCATGGACTTTAGCTGGTCACTGACATAGAATGCAATACCCCTTCCTCTTCCATCTATCCTTCCTATAGAACTTGTAAAATCTAATCTAACATATTAGGCTAAAGCAACAGGTGTTTGAGAGTCCTCTTCATAAACTGCTTTCTGCCTATTGAATCTCCTTTTTTTCTTTTGCCCAAACTTCCGTATAATTGTGTTTCTTTATTTACTTAGTCTGAATGCTCCTCAGGGCAGCTATAGTGTGAAACCAGCAGTAGCAAGTATTAAATCCCTTTTTCAAAGGGAATGTAGAAAGTCCTTTGTGGGCACAGAGAGATCAGCTGAGCAAGAAGAGCCAGCTGAGGGGAGCAGCACCTTCCCCCACTGAAGAGCCTAAGTTAATGCAAGGGCTAGGTAGGCTCTCCACTTGAGTGACATCAGTGCTGTGCTCCAGCAGCATCTGAGGCTTTTTTGTATAAAAGCTGTTTTCATTATTAAGTATAGGATTAGTATTTTCTCTTTCCTCATCTGAACCAGTTCAGATTGTTCCTCTGTTCTTCTTTTTGCATTTAAAGTGGCACAGGTGTTTAAATTGGGAAATTCCATAAAATGCAGCTTGATGACAGCAGAGAAATTGGCCTTGGATGAAGGTGCTGAATGTGCCATCACTGATGAACACAAAGGATCTTCAAGCTCTCAGCAAAAACATGCAATTTGTGTAATTTTGTGTTGAAGGACCTGGCTTGCATCCTAAATATGTGAAAATCTCAGCAGTCAAAACAGGATGTAATTGGTGAACAATTAAATGGGTCAGATTTAATTTTCATTTTCACAAATTGACATGTGGCTGCAATGAGAATTGGCAGGGCAAAAGACTTGCTGGCAGAGACATCTCTGCGCATCCCAGCCAGAGCTGGCTTGCTGTAGAAGCAAACACTGGTATTTCTATACCCTGTTCTGTAGCTCAGTGGGGCACAGCACACATTCTCACCTCTGAACAGTTGTCATTTTGGTTGCAGAGTGTATAAAGCAGTAGAGAAAGGCAATGCAAAGGAGAACAGGAAATTTGGGATGAACTGTGACTCATGCCCTGCCTGATCCACCATCTTCTGCTCTTCACAAAGCCGGTTTTTAATCTCTTTCTTGTTTGTGGTCAGAGTTCATTCTGTCAGTATCCATTTAATTTACCCTGATGGTTGGAAGTTGGAAAGAATAAATAGAGTTATCTCACACAGTTAGTTTATTCATAATGAAGTTAATGGAGTGGAGACTAATCTCTGGGAGTTGCAGCCCACATGATGTAATTCTGCTTTTGTTTATGGTGCATGCTACACAGAAACAGCCCACACATGACTGATGGTAAAATGATACTTACCAAAGTTTCTAAGTTTTCGTTGTTTGCCAGAAAGGATGGGATAACAAAATACATTAAATGTGGGCATTTTAGGCATATTGGCAGAGATCTTTTCCAGAGAACTCCTTTAGTAGGCAACTTTACTGTTTTATCTAAATCAGAAAGTAGATGTTGGGACAGTTGTGAAAACCTGGTATATTAAGCTGTGCCTTGGACAAACTCCATAAAAAATTAAAAGTTTGTCTTATTGCTCCTAGAGAGTACAGCAAACATAAATGATGTCAGTATATCAGTGCTTCCTCACAGGGAAGGACTAAGCAGGCAGCACTGAAGCACTAAATAAAAACTAGATGGGGAAACAAGGTGGGAAAAACCCCTGAGGATGTATAGGTGGTGACAGGCAGGATAACGTCTGAAACAAGTGGATTGTGCCTTAGGGTGGCTGTGAAGGAGGAAAAGGAAATCAGATGGCATTTGAGGACTGATTATAAGTTGGTGGGGGTATTAATTTTTTTTTTTAAATGTATGCTGGTGAATTTGGAAGTTTGTAGCAATTGGACAGTCATCATATGCAACCTGCCCTAGCATGAAATGCCTGCTCAAGAGGAAAAATGGACTGATGATGCACAATTTAAGAGCATGCAACAGGGCTTTGTTCAGCCAAGTTCATAGCAAGGTACTGCTAGCAGTATCTTTAAGGCTTTTTTCCAGACTACCAACATATGCATGGAAATGGAAAGTTAGCTCGTTGAGAGATTTCATAGCTGAGAAATAAATGTTAGTCTAATTGGACATTAAACTTTATTTACCATTTTTAACATGAGATCAGTATTATCCTTTACCTTTCATGGTGCTGATGACTTTATGGATGGACCAACAGCTCCCTGTAACAGATGTTCTTTGGAATACTCCAGGTTGCTCTTTCAAGTAATTCAGCAGATGAAATTTAAATAATGCTGTCATGATAGATATAGCTTATTCAATAGATAATGTCAATTTCCTCTGTAAATAGAAGAAGTTCTAGAAAAGAACAAACACTAGGATCTGTTGTCTTTCACAGAAGAAACAATTTCACCTAGAGAAAATGCTGAGGGATATCAAGACATAAACATTGATTTTAGACATAATTTCTGTTGCCTGATAATTCTCAAGTTGTATTTTACTTCTTTGGTCATCCATGTAATAAGCTGTTTATAGTGAAACTGGTCTTACTAAAAGGATCATTGATAATGGGATCTAGCTAATGGACAATTACGAGGCTGTTTGGAATAACAGGATAAGAGGACAACTGTTGAGTCCTCCTTGCTAGTTTCTTGGGTTTTGCTTCACAAGGTGACATGTGAGGAAATTTTGGCCAAACAATGCTTGCATAACTGTCTAACCCAAACAGCTAGCAACTGCACTTCTTCATGAGGGCTTCTTGCCCAGTAATGTCAATAGGAAGCTGAGATAGTAGTTTTGGTGGGTTTTTTAATTTTTTTTTTTTTTTACTTTCTCATAATTCCTGTTGTAGCGTGGTACCAGTTTGAAAGCCTATTCTTGCTCCTCCAATCTTTTCCTGAATTTCTTAGCCAAGTGTTTGTTTTTATAAACTTTCCAGTGCAGTGGTTCAAAATGCTGTGATAAATGGCCTGCAGTTGGTCTGTGAGATCACATGAAACAGCAGAGCCTAGATAGTTTGCTTCTGAAGTTTTCATTTGAGAGTTTGCTGATGGAAGTTGTTTTATGGGAGATTTGTCAGGCTGGGCTGGTTCTGTAGCTGTAAATGCTGTGCTGCTCTCAGCTGCTCTAATTAGGATTGGGTTTAATAAGAAGAAGAGACAGAGCATTTTTATCAGTTCATTTATTACCAGTTCTTAGATAATTTCTAGAGGACTTTCTAAGATAGCATCAGTCTCTTTCTGTCTTTTTAAAAAATTTTTCAAGTCCTTTAAAACATCACCTTTTATGGGTTTTTGTATCATTGCTGTCTAACATTTAACACGGTGACTCCCTAACGTCTTGCTGCTCCATATGGGTTCTTTTTCTTTTATAGCTATCTGCCTTTCCATTCTAACTGTTGAAAAGACAAGTATGATACAATCTGGGGAAAGTGGTTTCCTGTTATTTTACATACCAACTCGTTACTCCTAATGTAACTTGGAGTTCTCTTCTGTTAAATTTCTTCCTTACCTAGACGCAGGTTTGTTTTTTTCTGCAAGAAGCACCCATGGGTCCTTCGCTGCAGAGTTCTCAGTATCCTGCTTTTTATGAGTTAGGCTATTCCATTCTTCCTGTGGTCAGCTACTTTTTCAAACATTCTCTCCAATTACATTTCTGTTCCTTAAACGTGAATGTAGGCATGTTTGAACACTTACTGTAGTATTCTTCTTGCTGACAGTCCCATGGAGCTTGTGCAAGAACACCAGAGAAAATGAAAATGGAAATAAATTTTTTTAGAAGTTAAAAGAGCCAGAAATCTGGAGAGTAAAACATATTTAAGACGGGTAGCTTTTGTTTCACTTAGCAAAACATTCCCTGTAGAGAGAAATGTTCTTTAATTTAAAAATAAGAAGCTGTATTTCTGGGCTGCTATAGTAATTAGAAGAAACACTCTCTTAAGTAGCATGGAAAGTTCCTGCTGATCATTTCTGAAAATGATGCAATCAAGCAGCTGCAGCAGTACTGACTTAGTAGAGGGAACTTGAGGCACTTTTCTTGAAGTTTATTTTAGCTTTATAGGGAATCTTTATTAAGCAAGGATCTAGTTGAAATATGGATGAGTTTGTGAGGAAAAAGGAAGACTGAGAATGAAGAATGTTCTGATCTGGTCATTTTAATTGTATAACTTCACTAAGACAAACTGTTACTAGTGAGTAGATGCATGTTTTCACGATGTGCATGTTATGTGCTGTTTCTGGTCAGAGATGTTTTTTTTAAATTGAGTTGTAGAAGTTTTTCCACTTTATGTCCATCTGCTTCCTTGCCTTTCATTTTAGTATCTGTTTCCTTTTCAGTTTAGTATCTTCCCTGTTTTTAGGAAGTTCTGAAGTTTGTGTGCAGTGACACACATACAAGTCTTCTTCTAGAGATGTGTCCATTGATATGCACCTGTGGCTACTGTATCTGTTACAACTCTTTATAATATGTAATAATTTGAATATCTAGAATTCAATATATAAAATAATCATATCTTATAAATTATATCTTATATATTGTGTTATGACATTTAATTATTTATTTATCTCTATCTATCTATCTATCTATCTATTTATTTATTTATTTATTTATTTATTATTTTTAATAGCCTAAATGTGATCTGTGTTGTGACTTCTTGGAAATGCCAAACCCTGTAAAGCAACGTTCATCAATATTTGCTGTTGGAAGCTTGTTTTGGGAAACAGCAGGGAAACATCCTGGTTTTAATATTTATATTTTCTTTTCAGTATTGAGCCATTTTTTATTTTCCCAGTCCTTTTTGAGGTATATATAATTATTATACTACAATTATACTATAATTATATATTATGATAAGTGGGAAATAAATAGTGGTTTTTAAATGTTGGTAGGGCTATCTCAATTTTACAGAGTTGCTTTAAACCTCCCAAGAAACACAGTGGACACAGTTACAGTTTGCTATCACGAGATGTGTGTTGTCCATTAGTAGAGCATGTATGGCATCGAGTATAGATGTGTTTCAGAACATAAGGTTGTGTGAACAAAAGGAAATAACCTGTCTTTCCTTTTCACACCTGAGTAGGCTTTTCATACAAATTTGTACATAGAAGGAGAGGCTGATGAGTTGACACTAACAGCAGCCCTAGAATGGCAGATTAATCTTCTGGATAACTTGTTCTGTATGTACAAAAATTGTTGTTTTTTTTTTTTTAAAACAGTTACCTCATTTCCCTTTAGAAGCATTTGTACACAATTAATTGAAATTTTTTTTGTTTGAATTGTTAAAAACCTGACAATGCTGCTCAGGCTCTGATGCTGAGAACAGGGGGAATAGATCTTTAAATGCAGTTCCTAGTTTTACTGAAATCCACCCAGGAACCTCATAGACAATATAAACCAAATTAGTTTTGCATAAGTTGCATAGGGCTTTTCCATAAACAGAAGGGTTGAAAAGATGGCAACTGTAAAAGAGCTCAGAGTACAAATATGTTTTCTGTAAGTATGTCACTGAGATTTCTAGGTGAGGACATACAAATTTCACATGGTCCTGTCTCCTTTTGTCTTCCCCTCTGCTGTGGGGTCACAGTTCTCCCAGGATGCTGCAGAATGGTTGCCAGCACTTCCCCAAGCTGTGACCCCCAGCTAGGGATGTATGCTGGAACTGGTGTGCATCTGCATTGATTTCTTACCAGAGACAAGACATAAAAGCTGTCAGCAGCCATAGCTTTTGGGTGGCCTTTNTCTATTTATTTATTTATTTATTTATTATTTTTAATAGCCTAAATGTGATCTGTGTTGTGACTTCTTGGAAATGCCAAACCCTGTAAAGCAACGTTCATCAATATTTGCTGTTGGAAGCTTGTTTTGGGAAACAGCAGGGAAACATCCTGGTTTTAATATTTATATTTTCTTTTCAGTATTGAGCCATTTTTTATTTTCCCAGTCCTTTTTGAGGTATATATAATTATTATACTACAATTATACTATAATTATATATTATGATAAGTGGGAAATAAATAGTGGTTTTTAAATGTTGGTAGGGCTATCTCAATTTTACAGAGTTGCTTTAAACCTCCCAAGAAACACAGTGGACACAGTTACAGTTTGCTATCACGAGATGTGTGTTGTCCATTAGTAGAGCATGTATGGCATCGAGTATAGATGTGTTTCAGAACATAAGGTTGTGTGAACAAAAGGAAATAACCTGTCTTTCCTTTTCACACCTGAGTAGGCTTTTCATACAAATTTGTACATAGAAGGAGAGGCTGATGAGTTGACACTAACAGCAGCCCTAGAATGGCAGATTAATCTTCTGGATAACTTGTTCTGTATGTACAAAAATTGTTGTTTTTTTTTTTTTAAAACAGTTACCTCATTTCCCTTTAGAAGCATTTGTACACAATTAATTGAAATTTTTTTTGTTTGAATTGTTAAAAACCTGACAATGCTGCTCAGGCTCTGATGCTGAGAACAGGGGGAATAGATCTTTAAATGCAGTTCCTAGTTTTACTGAAATCCACCCAGGAACCTCATAGACAATATAAACCAAATTAGTTTTGCATAAGTTGCATAGGGCTTTTCCATAAACAGAAGGGTTGAAAAGATGGCAACTGTAAAAGAGCTCAGAGTACAAATATGTTTTCTGTAAGTATGTCACTGAGATTTCTAGGTGAGGACATACAAATTTCACATGGTCCTGTCTCCTTTTGTCTTCCCCTCTGCTGTGGGGTCACAGTTCTCCCAGGATGCTGCAGAATGGTTGCCAGCACTTCCCCAAGCTGTGACCCCCAGCTAGGGATGTATGCTGGAACTGGTGTGCATCTGCATTGATTTCTTACCAGAGACAAGACATAAAAGCTGTCAGCAGCCATAGCTTTTGGGTGGCCTTTGTCACTTCCAGGTGTGTACGTGAAGGTGTGTCTCCATAATTTTGAGCCTCTTAGTTTTATACAGGCACAGCTGTACTGTTAGTGCCTGAGCACTCCTGGGGTGCCTGATAACATTCTAATTTTCTCTGGAAGAGTCGAATAGCATCTGCTTGGTATCTCCTTTGCCAGGTTGCCTCCAGTTGACCTAAGGGAATCCTTATCAGCAAAGTAGAATCTAGGATGTGGAATCAGTGGACAAAGGGAGAGCAGTGATTTCCACAGACTATGTAATTGTCTGAGAAAAAGTGTTCTGTTCTCACATGTTCCATGGAACTTTAACAGTGATATTTTTTTCTCCAAGCAAGTTTTTCCTGAGTATGGAAAAAATAGTGTAACAGATGTGGGAAAAATGTCAGCTGAAGACCGCTTTGAATAAAAAGCTTTTTTAGCATTTCCAAACGATTAGGGTCATATGTTAACATATCTTTAAGGATACAATGGAAACTAGTAAGTGTCTGATCCAGAGAAGTAAACAGATCCCCATACAGATAGAGATTACTGAGAAAATTATTGGACTATCACATACTTAAATTTAACAGTAAAGAAGCAGTGCTTGGCAATGTTCAGTTACCATTAATTGTATGTTCTAAAACTTGAAAGTAAATAATAGAAAAACACAGTGTAATTATAAATCATTAGAAACATACAGGTAACTAATAAAAGAAAAACCTTCCACATCCACCGCCTACCTACTGCATGTTTACAATAATTTATATTGTAATAAATATTGAAAATATTAGAAGAAAGAAGAATTGGAATAATGTACTGACATCAGAAAAATAGCAAACTAAAGAAAATTCTGATGTATCTGTGTATTGAGAGCATAAGATAACATCAGCAGCAACTCCTCAACAAAAAAATTCAAAACATTCTCATAGCATAGCAGTATGGCTGTTGGCTGTCTTCAATTAGTAGAGGTCTTCACTCAGTGAAAGAAATGTGTAGAACATGCATGACCATAACCTTGCTAAGGGCGTGCACACTGATGGGCTCAGCTCAGATTTCAGTAACAGCTGTGTACCCAGAGAAAGTAGATGATCCCTCTTCATTTTTCATTGTGATGAAAAATAACAATGGTGAGCACCATGCGTTTTACTTTAAAAATCTTTGTGAATGTTGATCAAAAATGCAGACTTGCAGGTGAAGTAGGTTAAAAGTTGAACTTTCTGTGCAAAGGGGTTTTCCTATGAAAAATATTTTTTCATATTTGTTTATTTTTACACTTTGTAGTCAACCTGTAACATGTAATGACTAATCTGGCCAGAGAGGTCAAAAGATTGCTGTTATAATTTGCTTAACCTTTTGCTGTAGAGCCCTTCTGTTAGGCTGTTGATTTTCTGTTAGTCCCATACAATGGTTTCCAGACAAAAAGGAAGTTCACGTTATGTTTTTTTATCTTACTAATACCAGCTCAGCAGACAGTAAATATTTCTGCTGGGGCTCTACCCATGCTGTTTGGTTTAGCAGTTTCTGGCAAATCTGACAAATTAAGGGACCAGTGTTCCAAATGGGTTGTTGTGGGAGGCTGGCATAACTCTTCCTTTCCCAGCAACACGCTTCTCAGTAGGGGAGTGACTAATGGATGTTGTACTGTTCTATGACCTGTACGTTTTACCATCTTTTTCATGTTTCTGCTCTGAGTACTTTTGCTCAAATCCTGCTGCTCTATTGTGCCACAACATTTACCTCTGCCCCTCTGGCACCCCTGTTCTCTACTACCTGTTTAACATTCCTTTGGTTTCTATGTTGCTCTGTTCAATCTGCCCTCTTCAGTAGCCATTGCCCTCCCTCATCTGCACAAACTGAAGGAAGTGAGGAATGTCTGTTGCTCAGCATAGAGCAATGGGAGTTGGGCTGTCATACAATTCCTCTTCTCTATCTTCTCTATTGTCTCTTTTGGATGTCAAGCAAGTTTTATTAGCTATTTGTATGATTTCTAGCACCGTGACATCCACTCTCCGATTAGAAGTACTACTAGAATACAAATAGATTATTAATGTCGCTCTTATTTTGTGTCATGGGGAGAACCCTCCCTAAAAGTGTGAAAGAGGTTAAAGATTTGCCGAGTAAACCATCCAGGTATATGCAGATAAATTACAGATTTAAAAAACTAGGAAAATTATTACAATCCGGTATAGTATGCTTTTTGTGTTAGCCCTGTGACAATGAAAAGTCAGGTTGTTTGGAGTTTTTTGTTTCTTTGTTTTCTACTGTAGATCTGGTACAATTCCCTTAATGAACCAGTGCTGTTTAACATCTTTGTCAGTGACATGGACAGAGGAATCGAGTGCACCCTCAGCAAGTTTGCAGATGACACCAAGCTGTGTGGTACAGTCGACTTGCTGGAGGGCAGGGATCCATCCAGAGGGACCTGGACAGGCTGGAGAGGTGGGCCCAGGCCAACCTCATGAAATTCAACAAGGCCAAGTGTAAGGTCCCGCACCTGGGTCAGTGCAATCCCAAGCACAGATATAGGTTGGGTGGTGAATGGCTGGAGAGCAGCCCTGAGGAAAAGGACCTGGGAGTCTGGGTGGATGAAAAGCTCAACATGAGCCTGCAGTGTGCACACGTGGCTCAGACAGCAACTGTGTGCTGGGCTGCATTAAGAGAAGTGTTACCAGCAGGGCAAGAGAGGTGATTCTCCCCCTTTACTCTGCTCTCGTCAGACCCCCCCTGCAGTACTGTGTGCAGTTCTGGAGCCCCGAGCACAAGAAGGACATGGAACTGTTGGAGTGAGTCCAGAGGAGGGCCACAAAGATGATCAGAGGGCTGGAGCACCTCTGCTATGAGGACAGGCTGAAAGAGTTGGGACTTTTCAGCCTGGAGAAGAGAAGGCTTCGAGGAGACCTTATAGCAGCCTTCCAGTATCTGAAGGGGCCTACAGGAAGGCTGGGGAGGGACTGTTCACAAGGTCTTGTAATGACAGAATGAGGGGGAATGGGTTCAAACTGGCAGAGGGGAGATTTAAATGGGATGTTAGGAGGAAGTACTTCACAGTGAGGGTGGTGAGACACTGGAACGGGTTGCCCGGGGAGATTGTGTCTGCTCCCTCCCTGGATGTGTTCAAGACCAGGCTGGATGAGGTCTTGAGCAACCTGATCTAGTGGGAGGTGTCCCTGCCTATGGTGGGGGGTTGGAACAGGATGATCTTTGAGTCTCTTCCAATCTAAACCATTCTATGACTTTATGAACTTCCAGGTAACTGGTTCTTGTTAACCATTTGTAACAGTGCTGGAGAAGTACTGAATTTATGGAGATTTGTGGAGCTGATATAGATACATGTAATAATCAGGCTCACTGGTTCACACAAGTAGTTTTTCAGTGGACTTATCCTGCTAATCATCTCAGAAAAGCATAAACACTGATTTTATCAAAAGGATTGACAGAGACATTTTTAAGAGAGAAGAAAGCTGAGGATATACAGCAGTAGCCTTACAATGCTCAGTAGAGTTATTGTTATTTAGGAAGATAGGGTTGGAAAGGAGCTCTGGGGTTGTTTTTAAACAAGTCAAGGTTGTGATGGTACAGCTCTTGATAAATAGCCTCTGTGAAATCAAAACAAACTGTGCTTTTCCAGTTAAATAGCTAACCCAGGGTGCAGAATGGGACAGCTCTTTTCTGGAGAAAATAAATTAGGTTAGAAATAGCCATTGAATTCCAAGAGCTGTACAGGATTAAAGAGACTTTACTTCCCATGTATTTAGGAACAACTTGGATTTTATCTGTCTGCCAGGTTGCTGACTGTAGTGTCTACGATGGTATGCAATTGCTGGAGGGGTGAAGCAAAAGGAGGCTGGAAAAGTGCCATTTCTTGACAATACTACTGATAGACACTTCTGCAGTTATTGGTGTCGTCTGTGCTCATATCAAATACTGCATCTCACTGACATGTGCTCTCCTGTATTTGGTGAGATGCAGGAAGTTAGTTAAAAGGCTAGGAAGCCTCTGGAGAGGACATTGGTCAGTGGGAAATACAGATCCTTGAAACCATGGTATTAAGAGAAAGCTTTGACAAGACAGTAATAGGCTATTAATTGGTAATCAGTATTCTGCCAGCTTTGTGTCTTCCTGTTAACCTGCTGCTTGGTTGAAGCTCATTTATCTGCTGTAGATTGCTACAGATAAGGTCATCACTGATCCTTCAGGATCTGAAAAATGAGTTCTTTTAAAACACATTAAATATTTAATCTTACACATTTCTTATGATCTACAGTCACATAGCACATACAATGTTTGTCTTTGTTCTCAAGCATTTTTCCCTCCCTTTATATCCTTTGCTACTCATTCTGTGCCTTTTTAATTTTTTTTTATTCACAATCATTCTATTTTTAAATTTCTTTTGGGGGGAGTGTGTTTTGTATGTTTGGGGTTTTGTGTTTGTTTTTTTTTTTTTTCTTATTGAAGATGCAGCAATCAGAGGAAAAGCAATGGAAAGCAGGAATATTAAAGCAAGAAGTATGAATGAATGTAGCAAATGACTACAAATAATGCTTGGTAGAATCATAATGTGAAGGAAAGTAAGAAAGATAGTAGAACTGTCATAGAGCCACATGAATAGAGTATATGTAGGAAAATATTAAGACTGTCCTAGAGCTAGGTGCATAGAGTGGTAAATGTAGTAAGTATGTGAAATTCCATTGCCTTTCACTCTAAGCATTAATGAATTTTCTTCAGCTATGCTCAAGCTGCTTTATACCTGTTCTTCATAAAATTCATGCACATGAATGTTCTCAAAGTGACTTTGAAAGCTGTGTATGCTGTTAAAACAAACAAAAAAAACCACACACCAAAAAAAAAAAAAGAGGTTTTAATTCACTGAGACTCTGTTCTGGCATTCTGTCCTGGTATGCTGGACACAGACTACCACAAGTTTCTCAGGCCTTGCCCAAGCTATCATCACTGCAAAATCTGCAAATGGCATGTATGGTTTATATGTATGTGTGTATCTTACACTGATTCAGAAAGGAAAGTCTGAGTTAGTCTCCTCATTCTTCTCCCACGTACATCTCTGTATGGTAAAACAGGTAAAATAAGTGTTGTATTCTCTGGTTATTTATGCTGGTACACACATTTGGGCCAGTTTCTTTGGGTAAACTGCACAAAAGCCTTCCACACAGTTCTAAAGAAATTACAAAGACACCTTAAGACACTTTATTTTGTGTAGCTGGGATAGTGTGAAGAAGCAGAAAGTAGTGGTGTGAGAACACCCAGTATGGTCTGGGGGCTGTGTGCTCCTGATGTGGGACTGTTATACATGCCTCACCTTGTGCACATTCCCCTTGCTGAATCTGTATTCTTCTACAAACACTATGTTGTCAAAAAGCATACAAACTGTTTGGCAGAATAGGTGGCATTTCTTGAGATGATGGAGCAGGACAGGTACATCAACATTGTAAATAGAGTAGCAGGTAGGAAGAAAGCAACCCTCTGGTCCCTGGGCAGGCCAGAGTGACTGTAGCTGTTATTTCTCTATCCTTTGTCACAAAACTTCTTTGTGTCTTCACTTCATAGTGTTGTGATATAATTATTTAATCAATTTGTTTAAAGAAGAAAATCTTTAAGGTGGAAGGAGGGGCAAGCGCAGGGGGCAGCGAGTGCTTTGCTGGCTGTGTGCCATGTTTTAAAAGGTCAGTGGCTCCCGTCACTGTGCTGGTCAGTTGCTAGGTTGCCGTGGATTTTTGTGCTCCTTTCCTTGGCAAAAGAGACCTCGTGATGAGGTGCGAGGTTATAATAGTGCCTTTTTAGTAACCTCACCCGCTCCTTTCTGCTGGCTGAGCATACTGAGTAAGGGAGATGGTCTCAGGAGCAGTTGTTTTCTTTCCAGGGTTCTCAAAAACAGCTGCTGAAGTAACTGATAGGTTATTTATACTGCCAAATTAAACCAAATGCATTAATTTGAGGAACAGTCACTGTTCAGTGAGCTGTCAGGGCATGCTGTGTAACTAAGGCTTTCCTCTGCATCAGCACAATTTGTTGCCACCTTCACCCCACTTACATCTTCTTTAAAGTCACAGCAAAGCACATTTGCTTAATGCTTGAGTGAAAATGATCTAGCAAAGGTTTCAAACTATAGAGGACTTTCCTGAGCTTTGCTTTTAACTCTGCTTTCCTTTATCCATCTCAAGCAGCTGGAATCTTTATGCATGTCCAAGATGTGTTATATATACATAATAGCAATCATCTCTGCCAGTGGGGAATCAGGCCTTACAGTACTAAAGGTGAAGTAAACAGGCAATAGGAGTCTTACCCTGCACTAGAAAACTTAAAAGATGCAGCATGAGAGCAAGCCAGCATAGAGTTGGGAAGGTTGCTCAAAGTATGTTCTTTCTGCCTGTTCATCTCCATTTGTAGAGCCCACAATCTGTACTGTCCATGACATGGACCATTAGAAGACAGCACCAGAATGTATGCAAATTGAGTTTTCCAAATCAGAAGAAAATTGCCAGGTTGACATAGGCGTTTATTAGACGTGCAGCAACAAGAAAGGTAATTATTTAACTCGCCTATTAGTTCAGAAGCTGCAAAAGGCACGGCACTCCTTGAAGCAAACATGAAGTCAAGTAGATGAGATTTGCACTGATCCTGCAATAGGGAGGTTGGATGGCCTGTTTCTGTGTTGGACAGGCATTTCTTATGATACAATTGTTTTCAGCTGCTTATAACCTCAATAAGTGTTTGCTGTTTGTGTGTACATTGGCACACAGGGTTCTGTGAAAATAACGGCAAGTGATCATGCAACCAAATCCCTAATCTATGTTTGCTTAGCCTGATATGTCATCAGATTCTCAGGTATGCTGACATACAGCTGAAATGCAAACTAGGGCCTCAAAACCAGTCTGAAGCTTGCCTGGAAAGTTGGGCCAGAAGTCATGGCAGCTGGCTATTGCTACTTGTGCAGTAAGATTAGTTAGGATTCCATACATGGAGAGTGTTGACTCCTCTGAAAAAAGAAGTGAATGTGTATTTCTGCTTATTTATTGAAGGGTTACTGCTGACTCTTCTAGCATTTGTGGAATTTCCTTCTCCACCTTTAAGAATCAAAACTTAATATGATGTCTTCATCCTTCTAGAGCAGGCAGTGAAAGATACTGCTCAGGTCCAAAATAAGAAGCCCTGCCTTGCCAGGACTCTGCAAACGTGCTGCAGAGGTACATCTGAAGTGTTCAGGATCCCTGAGTGATGCATTGTGTGCTTATATAAACTTCACCTAAGTTCATTACTTGTGATTGCCAAGAAATGCTTGGGAAAATTGAACTTCGTCAGTGCCTTGTTAGTTCAGGTGGTTGTCCTGTATTCTTATGGGTATATTCAATCACCCATATTAAACTTGAAGTAATTCAATAAATCCACCTTGGAGGCACGTTAATGAAAAATGTGGTGGCCACATGATGCAGAGCACTGGTACTTGCTTTGTTCCACAGAATTTGACAGGATAAGTTACTGGGGAACTTTATTGTCAGTTGGGGTATAATCTATTTGTGCCAGTCTGACTTCATTGGATTGAATATCAGTGTTTTGTGGCTAGGTTAGACACAGACACCCATGAAAGTGTTGAATTTTATTTTCTGTCTAAGTAGGCAGGAATGTGATGATGATCTGCTTGACTAATTCACTAATTCATTCACTAATCTGGCATGAATTATCATGTAACCACTGCCATCAGATAACTTGTTGAGCCAATAACTGCACATATACCTGGCAGCATGGGCTTATGATAGGCAGGTCCTGCCTGACGAACTCAATCTCCTTCTGTGACAAGATGACCTGGACACTGAATGAGGGAAAGGCTGTGGGTATTGTCTGCCTAGACTTCCAAAAAGCCTTTGACGCTGTTCCCCACAGAATTCTCACGGACAAACTGACTGCTCATGGCTTAGACAAGTACAGGCTCTGCTGGATAAAGCACTGGCTGGACTGAAGGGCCCAAAGGGTGGTGGTCAATGGAGTTAAATCCAACTGGTGGCCGGTCACAAGTGGTGTCCCCCAGGGCTCAGTGTTGGGACCACTTCTGTTTAACATCTTCACTGATGATCTTGATGGAGACAGAGTGCTCCCTTGTAGATTTTTGTGTCATCGATAAGTCTGCAGATGACACCAAGTTGGGTGGCAGTGCTGATCCGCAGGAGAGTAGGGAGGCTCTACATAGGCTTTGGATAGATTGGTTTGATGGGCCAATGTCAATGGCATGAGCTTCAATAAGGCCAAATGTCAGGTTCTGCACTTGGACCACAACAACCCCAAACAAAGTTACAGGCCTGGGGAAGTGAGGCTGGAAAGCTGTCTGACAGAAAGAGACTTGGGGGTTGTAATAGACAAGCAACTAAATATGAGGAAACAGTGTGCCCAGGTGGCAAAGAGAGCCAATGGCATCCTGGCTGTTTTAGAAATGCTGTGTCCAACAGAGTTAGGGAGGTGATTGTCCCCTTGTACTCAACTCTGGTGAGGCTACATCTTGAGTACTGTGTTCAGTTTTGGGTACCTCATTACAAGAGGGATGTGGAGGTGCTGGAGTGAGTGCAGAGGAGGGCAATGAAGCCGGTGAAAGGCCTGGAAAATAAATCTTCGGAGGAGTGACTGAGGGATCTGGGGTTGGTTAGTTTGAAGTGAAGGAGGCTGAGGGGAGACCTCATCACTGTCTACAGCTACCTGGAGGGATGCTGTGGAAAGGTTGCTGCTGGTCTCTTCTCACAGGTAAATAGTGATAGAGCAAGGGGGAATAGCCTCAAGCTGTGACTGGGTAGGTTTACACTGGAGATTAGAAAACATTTTGTCACAGGAAGAGTGGTCAGGCATTAGAATGGGCTGCTCAGGGAGGTGATTGAGTCACCAACCCTGAATGTGTTTAGAAGTCGTTTGGATGTGGTGCTTGAGGATATGGTTTAAGGATGAACTTTGTAGAACAGGGATAACAGTTTGACTTGATGATTCTGAAGGCATTTTCCAGCTGGAGTGTTTCTGTGATTCTGTGATTTAATGAGTTAGTTTTCACTTGGAACTATACAGAAACGGATGTATAATTTACCCTGCTAGTTAAAAATCATCAGTCATCAGTTCATGCCAGCTTACTCAAAATGTAACACCAACCGTGCAAAACTCTCTGTTGTTGGATGGATCCAACATAAGAAATGCATTGTTTACTCACAGACTAGCAGTGCATGCTGGAAGGCAAATACAGAATGTATGTGTCAAGTGACAAGTCCGTGGTTGTGTCTTCTGTATCATGTGTCTGGCATCCTCTAACTTTTGACTGTGTGCATTTTCTTGCTCCCTTATAGTTTTTCGTGGATAATGCTACACTTGTCTACACATGCTTTCTTATTTTACTGTATTAGCCAATCTGTTCTCTGTTTTTCCCTCAATTCGTCTGTGTTTGTGTCAGAGAGTTTGTTTCAGAATGTAGTGTGGAGGGAAGGAGTGTGGGGGCACACACTGGTACTGCTGTGTGTTTGTCCTGAAGTGAACAGGTAAGGTCAAAAAATTAAATTTACCCTTTAAACAAAATGTCGCAAGGCTTGTGAAGAGGCCAGTGATGTCCTTGGGGTCATATGGCCACTTACAGAGGCTGCTCAGAAAGCTCTGTCAGCTGCATTGACAATTTTTTTTTCTGTATTAGAAAGTTGTCTCAGACAAGGCAAACTGCCCTGGTCTCCGTTTCGTAACTTTCATTGATGTTTTCTGTACATAAATGCCAGCAACTGAATACTTTGGAGATGAGGGTTGAAACTGTAAACTCATTTGGATCTCATTTACTTTGTATGCTTTTTCCTAATCGGCTGTAGGAATGAACCTGTAAAAGCTGCATCCATCTGGCATCTTTAAACTCACTTAGGAACCTCTACACATGAGATAACAGGTTTGGTGGCTGCTTACAAAAGTTCTTATTATCCTAGTTGTGAATTCTCATTGGCCTTTTTGAACTGTTATGAATGTTGCTATGCAATCCAAATTGTAGCTATGTCATATGTCCCATTTGAGATGTGAACTATTCTATGTACAGAGTGAAGTATTTATGTAATCAGGCAGCGTGGAGCAATGAGTATCTTTGCAACGAGCCATGGATGTGCTGAGCAAAGCAGGTCATTAGAGATTTTTTTCTTTTATCATACTTGAACTCTCTTCACAGGATCACAGGATCTTAGGAGTTGGAGGGGACCTCTAGAGATCATCAAATCCTCCCCCCTGCCAAAGCAGGACCATAGAATCTAGTGCAGGTTGCACAGGAATACATCCAGACAAGCCTTGAAAGTCTCCAGAGAAGGAGACTCCACAACCTCTTTGGGGAGTCTGTTCCAGTGCTCTGTGACCCTTACAGTAAAGAAGTTCCCCCTTGTGTTGAGGTGGAACCTCCTGTGCTGTAGTTTGTACCCATTACCTCTTGTCCTATCATGGCGCAACTGAGGAGAGCCTGTCCTCTCCCTCGTGACACCTAGACCTCAGATATTGATAAATATTGATTAGATCCCCTCAGCCTTCTTTTCACTAGACCAAAAAGCCTCAGGTCCCTCAGCCTCTCCTCACATGGCAGTGGTCCAGCCCCTTAATCATCTTTGTAGCCCTCTTCCAAATCATTAGTGCATGCCATATTGTAATAGTAACTCATGCAGCAGTGACTTCATTCTGCTAGACTCCATATAAACACAGAGGATAACACAGACCTTGCAAAGCCTTTATGATAGAATTAAATTTACAATGAAGCAGATATTTGTGACACAGACTGCATTAGCACATCTTGTAAGGCTTCGAATGGGCATTGCTTTTGGTTCAGAATCATTGGAAAGATTTATACAAATATTTACACGTAAATAAATGTTAGCAGAGCCTTTTATGCAAAGAGAGAAAATAATTTTCCTTCCCAAACAGTACACAGCATTTCTGGCTTCAAGGGAAGGGGGTGACAGCTAACAGGCTGATGAGCACACAGGCACAAATAAATGGTACTTGAGGAATACGCAAAGACCTGGAGCAGATATTTCATGGTATCTATGGCTAGACAGCAGTATAATATAGGTTCTGTGGATCTACTTATTCACTGATCTTTTTCAAGGATACTGCTTCAACCACGATTACCTAAAACCACTGCCCTAAAGCACTGACAAGCACACATTTTGTGATGAGATTAGAACCGGTTCTCTTCACTGCTCACTTTCTGTGGCCTTTCAGGTGCCTCATATGGCAGCGTAGCTACTGGATTTTGGACCTGACTCCTTTCTGCAAATTGCACTTGCTTTTTCTGCTTTTAACTTCTTCGGGCTGAGTTATGCTAGCATATAGGGCATGATTGTGTCTTGAATGATCATCTGCAATTTGTGGTCTTTGAAAGCTAAGCAGGTAGAGGAGGATTACACTTCTTATCCTTTTTAAAATCAAAACCTACCAAACCTCTTTAAAAACAGCCCACTGATTCCCTTGTACAATGTTGTTACAGGGTATTACTTAAAGCCTAGTAGAAATTCAGCTAAGCTTTCAATGGGTTGTGGGTTTTGTTTGTTTTGTCATTCCTGTTTTTGCCTACTTAGTTCACTTTAAAGTTTGGCAAGTGTTTATGTTTCCTTGAAATAATTTTGTAGTTGTTTTGAAATGCACCTTTTGGGAAGGCAGCTGATGAGTAACTTCTCAGAGGTTCACATGTGGTGTTACTTAGGGTTGGCTCTGGGATGCCTTGCTGTTCTGGCTTAGGGCAGAGCCAAGCCTTGAGCATCACCTGTCTGAGAAGCTTGAAGGAGTGAAAAGGCACATTATTAGCCATGTAGCTGCTTTCTTGAATTGCACCTTGAAATACCTTGGCAGCCCTCTTATGTGCTCTAAGAGGTAGCATTTCCTGGGAAGCCTGTGTGCCTGTGAGTGGAAATGTTGCATGTTCAGCATCCGTCAGGGCAGTATAGCTACCCTGTGGAGAACTGCAAACTGAATATACCACTCAGGCCAGGGACTGGTGTGAGCCCCGCTGACGGTAAACGAGCTGCAGCAACTTGCACCGGTAAAGTGTGTGAACTACATGTTATGCGTTACAACATTTGTGGGGGGAAAGGTTACTTTGTCCTAGGACATAACTGCCGGGCCAATTACCCTGAAATAAAGGGTATCAGACAGAGAGCCGAATACTGTTGTCTCTTTCGCTTCTTCCCGCAAGCTGTCCCAAGCCGCATTTGGAAGAAGCCCCTCCGCCCGTGGGGCAAGCGCGTATGATGTCCCTGGAAGCCCTCTCTGCCTGGTGTTTCTCTGTGTCTCTCTTCAGATGGCCAATAACCCATGTGCCAGGCAGCCCCAGCCCGCGCTGGGCCAGCCAGCCGCCGTCGGCCCCTACCACTGAGGCGGGGAACAGGGAGGACTCGCCCCAGCCCGCGCCATGGCCTCGCCCCGGCATCTCGGCCCTCCTGACGGAGGCTGGGGATGGATGATCGTTGCCGGCTGCTTCCTTGTCACTATCTGTACCAGGGCCGTGACGAGGTAAAGGGGCTACGTCTTGTCTTTTTGACCTGAGTTTTTTTTTTTGTTTGTTTGTTTTTGTTTTTTTTTGTTTTTTTTGTTGTTGTCTCCCTTTAGGAAGAGGGTTTGGGGTCTTCCCCTGATGTCTCACAGCGGCAGGGGTTATTCTGCTAAGTACAAACCTCTCTCTTGCTACATTATTAAAAGTTTCCCGAAATCCCTAAGGCCGTGGGGATAGCTGAGGGATTACAAGCCCTCTGGATTCAGTCTTGTATCCTTTGACAGCTACTCTCAACACCTTCTCCTTGATTTCTTACAGAATCAAAGCCTGAGGCAGGCAGCTTTATTTCAAGCCTCAGCGGTTTGGTGGCAGAGGAAGAAATCTTGTAGAGTCTCTCTGGGTTCACTGTGTCCCTCTGACCCCACAACCGTGCTCATTTTCTTGGCTGCTGAATCTGTCTAAAGAACCTGTAACTACCCCCTTTGCAGGCATTTCACATACCACCCTGCCTGAGAAGATCCGTGCCCCGGAGAGGAGGCCCCTCCCTATAGCCTTCTGGTATCCAAAACATGCAGAACATATTTTCTGCAAAAATAGACTGCTGCCTTGCATAAACATAATACATACATCTGGGTTGAGATAGGTCCCACAGCTGCTGTTGAGTGACTTTCCTGTCAAGGGGAGACAGAAGCCTGGTGCGCGTGAACATAAGACATTTAAGCTATGTTAAGCAGAGAGATAGATATCCTGGTAAGTGAGGAATACTAAGAACGCTGAGAGGAACACAGTGTCTTTTTTAGGCAGTCAGTATAAAGTAAATATGGTGTTTTGCAGCTAAATTGTATGCTTTTAGGGATCTAAAGTCTAGGATCTTGGAGTCCATATCATAAAGGGGTATGGAAATGCTAGCGAAGTGTTAGTTTATGTACTCAGATTCATCAGTTCCATAGTAGCAGTAGAGGTTTCCTCATGGATTTAATGCCTTTTTTGTATGTGAAATGTCTTATAGCCAAGAAATCATCTAATGGCTGGCAGGCACTTAGAATATATACAAGAATAATGTACGTGCAAGAAAAAAAAGCCAAAAAATGAAATTATGCAGCCTTTTAATCTGTTCTTCTGCAGAGAGAGGTAGAACAGTAACACTTGTTAAGCAGAGCAAAGTAACATCTCCTGGAAGCAATTTAATAAACAATTTTAATGTCCATGGGCTCCTGCCGTGTTTTGTTTCTCTGTTCACCAGGAGTTACTTCTCACTTGCTTTGCACTTGTACATCCATGAACACATAGTTATAGGTGGTGCTGGCTCTATAGGTGCTTTGCTGGCCCTACTCTGCCAGTTTGTGCAGATGTGAATGCCACCATTAACAAGCAACCCAGGTCAGTGAAGAACTGAGGATCTAAGGCTTTGTGTACCAGGCAAGAAGCTTCATGATGTGGCAATAATTTTAACTTCCACAGCTAGCGAATGAGGGAAAGGCTGTGGATTTTGTCTGCCTGGACTTTAGTAAAGCCTTTTACACTGTCTCCCACAGCATTCTCCTCAAAATAACTTGCGGCCTATGGCATAGATAGATGTACTCTTTGCTGGATTAAAAATTGTCTAGATGGCCAGGCCCAGAGAGTAGCTGGGGGCTGGTCATGAACACTGTCTCCCAGGGGCCAGGTTGGCTTAATATCTTTATTAATGATTTGTATGAGGGGATCGAGGGCACTCTCAGCAAATTTGCAGATGACACTAAATTAAGCAGAAATGTTGATCTGCTCAAGGAAGTCTCTGCAGAGAGATCTAGGCAGGTTAAATCAATGGGCTGAGGTCAACAGAATGAGGTTTAACAAGACCAAGTACCAGGTCCCGCACTTTGGTCACAACAACCCCCAGCAATGCTGCAGGCTGTGAAAAATGATCTGGGGGTGTTGGTAGGCAGCCAGGTGAACATGAGCCAGCAGCATGCTTAAGTGGTCAAGAAGGCCAATGCCATCCTGGCCTGTGTCAAAAGACAGTGTGTCCAGCAGGAGCAGGGAAGTGATTGTGCCCCTCTACTCAATCTCTGGTGAGGACACAGCTTGAGTACTGTGCTCAGTTCTGGGTGCCACAGTACAGGAAAGACATTGAGGTCTTGGAGCTTGTCCAGAGAAGACAAATGAGGCTTGTGAGTGGTTTGGAGGACATGGCATATAAGGAGTGGCTGAGGGAGCTGGGGTTCTTTAGTCTGGAGAAGAGAAGGCTGAGAGGGGATCTTAATTCTCTCTACAACTACCTGAAAGGAAGTTGTAGTTAAGACTGGTGTTGGTCTCTTCTCCCAAGTAACTAGTGACAGGATGAGAGGAAATGGGCTTAAGTTGAGCTAGGAGCAGTTTAGGTTGGACATTAGGAAAAGCTTCTTTACTGAGAGAATGGTGAACCTTGGAACAAGCTGCCCAGAGAGGCGGTAGTTGCCATCCCTAGAGGTGTTCCAGAAGCATGTAGATATGAGGCTTCAGGATATAGTTTAATGGTAGTTGGGTTACAATTGGACTTGATGATCTTAAAGGTCTTTTACAGCCTTAATGATTCTATGACTCAATTTCATAATGAGTTATTTTTATAGCTCAGATTTATAGCAACAGATACCACAGTGAGAAACGTGGTAATACAATGTTCTGGAATAGTTATTTTTCTGAATTAGGTTCTACATCAGCCTAATTATCTAATTCCACTGTTGGGATAATAACTGGACACAAATTTCTGTTATGCCAGTGAAAAGCAAGGGTTATTCTGTGATTGAATCACCCTAGACTAGGTCTCTTACACAGGGCACTGTTGCATTTATTCAGCTTCTACACATCATTTTACATCTTGTCCCTCATGCATGAAGGCAGCCTGTCACTTCCAATATCTCTTAGAAATTGTTCAAAATTTTCTCCATCTCATTAGGCATGCCACAGGACTGATTTTCCTAGAGACTGGAGAAGACCTTCAAGTGGGTACTTTTTATACTCCAAGAGTGAGACTAGTATTTTCTGCAAGGCAAATATCCCATGTTCAACAGGCTGATGTTCATGTTTTCTTTTGTAGGTGCATCTCCATTTTTTTTGTGGAGTTCCAGGCATACTTTGGGCAGGATTATGCCAGAACAGCTTGGATCCACTCCATCGTTGACTGTGCTACAATGCTCTGTGGTGTGTATTACCCTTCTAAGGATAATGTGGCTGCCCTTTCCTCAGCTCCATCTGGGTTTAGCATGCTCACAAGCTGGTGAAGTCAGCTGGTAAAGATATATACTGTGGGCTCTCTAGGGTATGGTATATCCAAAACACATCTCTCATCATAGCTAAGCAGGAAGGGAGTGTCTTCATGCTATAGAGAAGACACAAAGCTTTGTTTTGTTAAATGATCTAAGTTTTCAGAAATGTGTTTTTGCCAAAGTCTAGTAGGACAAGTTGTGCTTGAGAACTACTAACTGAGCACACAATTTCGTTTGCATTTTGATTGAAATAATATTTGAGACCTATTACAGGATGTACATCTTGCTTTTCAAATCAAGTCACAGTCCTTCTCCTTTTATCAAATCTGTATGTTACTTTTCTTAAAAGAAAGTTCAGTGTTAATAAAAATTACATGCATCAGTGCAGCAGTTGAACTGAATTTCTCATGGGTGTACTTTAAAACTGTATATCTAGGTGAAAATCTGTGCCCTGATACTGTGGAAGAGGATTTACTCCATGAGAACTGCTGAGCTGCAGGGGCACAGCTGTAATGAGACATCAACTTTCCTGTGTCAATTAGGTTACATCTTGGGGGAGGGAAAAAAAAAAAAAAAAAAAAAAAAAAAAAAAAAGAGAGAGAAATAAAGGTGACCTCATCCTGTCATTGCAAGTATCAGAGAGGGAAGAGGAGAGAGCTGGTGATGACAACCTAAGGTAAAAGCAGAGTGATCTGGGAGCCATCAATGCTGAACAAATGTAGAAGAGAGGTAGCAACCCTGGAGATGGTCCAAAAGATGTAAAACCTCTGCACCTCTGCTGTTATTGAGGGATGAAGTGCCAACTCCAAGTGGGAGAAAGTATCACTGTTGTAAGCATGAAATAATGAACAGTGTGGGCTGTCCCTCTGTCCCCTCCTGACCACAAAAACTGCAGAGTAGCTGTCCCATAATGACTTCAATCTATGAAAATGGCTGCTGAGAAAGCAACTGTAAATTTCAGTCTTATACTGACTTCCCTGAAAATTATTTTTAGAAGTAGTTTGGTGCTCACATCATCATGATAAGGGGGTGTTGGAAGACCACTCTGTGTAGCTATGATAATTGTTTTCTCCTGCTTGCCTGTTGCTTCCTTTTCCTTGATGACTGTTGTAACAGACTGTACATGAGGACCTGCCATTAATTATCAACTTTGTTTCTTTAAAGCTCCACTTGGGAGTTTTATCAGTAATCATGTCTCCTGCCAAGTTGGTATCATGTTAGGAGGCCTGCTTGCATCTGCTGGACTAATTTTGAGTTCATTTGCCACCAGCCTGGAACATCTCTACTTATCATTAGGAGTTCTTACAGGTAGGAGGCATTCAGCTCCCATTACTCCTGCCAGGAAAACCTCACAGGAATCTTAAAAATTATGGTACTTCCTTTCAAGAGGAGTAGTCTATTCTCTATGTCATATTGCCACCTCACTGGTCAATAGAGATACCCAGATCTGTTCCTTTGATTGTACCAGACAGGCTTTGGCTGCCCCTGTGAGGGTTTCAGTCCTCAGTGAATCTCATACAGCCTAAAAGCAGCACCCTGCAAAATCAATTCTTTAACATCTGTTAGAGGGGACTATGGATAAAGTTCTGAGGTCAGGAAGGACTGCTCTTGCAGTTGATACACACAAAAAAAAAAATAATCCTTTTTTTGCCTTTCATTTGAGAGGACTTTGTTATGGTAGGAGTTCTACTCTGCCCCAAAATATTTGCATATTAAAAAATAAAAATCAGAGTTAAGTGGACAGAGGAGCACTGGGTGAATACCTGATACCTCAGCTGTCCACCTTATTTTTGGCTGCACTACATTCCATTTGCAAAGCAACCAAATTGCTTGTTGGTAGTGTTGCTGTAGCAGCTGCTCCATGAGCCTTCAGGTATGAGGGTAACAATTACCTTTGCTCTGTTCTATCTCCCCATGTTTGCTGTGCGCAGCAAAACTTGAGAGGTGCCCATGGCCACACTGACATTCCTTTCTCAGTAATACTGACCTGGTAGCCACGGTGATGTAAACCCTTGTACTTAGTCCCCTGCTGTTTAGTAACAAGTTGGTGGAATTACTGCAGTTCACAGGCTGCCAACAGCTTATTTGTTTTTTTTTTTTAAAAATCCTTATTGTAGTACATGTCACTCCTGTATTACAATGTTAATCTTTGACAAATGTGTTCAGGACAAATAAAAAGGCTCCTTGTAACTCAAGGGAGTGTGCCACATACCATGCTAATGCCACTGAGTCTTCTTTAGTGAGAACCACTTTGAATACTGAGATGGAAAAGCAGTAGCACTTTATACATGGAACTGTAAAGAGCCCGTTCCACAAGCAGTGAAGTTCTTATCTGTAGAGACTGATTAATGAAGAGGTGAACTTATGGTAAACACTAGAAGTGCTGCCCCAAACCATACAGGAGATGGGAGCATAACTGATAGTGGTCTAAACCCATGAAAACTGCAGGACTTGAAACTGTGAGGCGTGAAACTGCGGTGAGATGGAGGAGTGGCAATTAGTAGTAGAGTTCCTTCTAAGATATGCAAAGATATTTTCAGCCCCAAACTTTGCAGTTCCACTTTTCTCAGGGTATTTACTAGCTTTTTTGGCACCTATTTTCCTCTGTCAACTTACTAAAAAGAAATGGTATGTATGCCAAATAGAGCTTTTGAGTGATGATATCTAGCAGTCCCCTGGTTCTGCTGCCCACAACTCCAGCTCTCTGCCCTGCTTCTCACATCACCACCTGAGGGATGCCAGAGCAGGAGCACTCACCGTCTGGAGTCCCTTTAATCCACTTACCCCCATCCTGACAGGCTTATGGCTCATTCTGCACAGTGCAGCCTTTGAGGAGAATGTGGAAAGCTGGTTATGGTGCTGGGTGATTACCTCCTCTGTTGGAAAGTTCTGTCAAAGGCAGTGGGAACTGTTTTTGCTTCAGTGCAGGACATTCTCTAAGTGAGCTAGTCAGGAGCTCATTTCTGCAGCAGATTAAGAAATATATGTTTTAGTGTTAGGGCAAGGATTTGCTGATTAAAATCTTCTCTCTGATTCTATAGCAGAGACCACAATTTTTCCCATTCAGAGAAATCTTATGTTTTTATTAAATTGGACATGACTTTGCTTTCTGAGGCTTCCCCACCCTTCTTTACTTGTACACTTGCTTATAAAATAGTCAGGAGTCCAAGCAGCTGCTGCATGGAATTTCTTTAGCTGACTAAAAAAGATTTATTGTAGAATATTAGTAACAGAGACAGACTCTTTGCACTGTTTCAAAGAGCTGAAAATTAATGTTTATGGTTTCAACAGATGGAAACACAAAGTAGCACCTCATCAAGACAGTGTGTCCAGTGCCATCTCTGTGCAGACCCTGTAGCAAGACCTCATCTTGCATGCGGGAAAGGCTGACACAACATTTCTCTCGTGTTTGTTAATTGCTCTTGTTCCTAAGTGAACCTCATCGCTTCTTCCTGAGCCATTCTATTGTGGATTAATGATGACCCGTTGGGTTTGTCAAGTCCATGATCTTGACAGTTGAAGAAAGGAGTGATCCTGGTTTCTCTTCACACTATAACTGGACCGTGTGATACAGAATCAGAAAAGGCTTCCTACTAATTTGTACTAATGAAAATAGATAATTTGATATAATTTAGTATGGTCCATGTGTTATGCTTAGTGTTAAGCCATCCACACTGTGCTTTCTCTTCCAGGACTTGGGTTTGCATTGTGTTATTCTCCGGCCATTGCGATGGTGGGCAAGTACTTCAACAAAAGAAAAGCACTGGCGTATGGAATAGCCATGTCAGGAAGTGGAATTGGTACCTTCATCCTGGCCCCTGTGGTCCAGCTTTTAATTGAGCAGTTTTCCTGGCGTGGAGCTTTACTCATCCTGGGAGGTTTTGTTTTAAACCTCTGTGTCTGCGGTGCCTTGATGAGGCCAATTGCTCTTAAGGAGGACTGTAAAACTGCTCCTGAGTTTCTTGAACAGGATTATGTCCCTGAAGAACAGAAACGAGACTTAAAGCGAATGTCCATCTGTTCACCTTTAATCAAAGTGTGGTCTCATGAATGTTTATGCTATTGTTCAAGAAAGGAATATGACTTTTTACTGATGCCAGGCTTCATGGTGCTGGCAGTGTCCATTTTATTTATGGCATATGGCTGTAGCCCTCTTTTTGTCTACCTAGTGCCTTATGCTTTGAGCGTTGGAGTGAGTCATCACCAGGCTGCCTTTCTCATGTCCATACTTGGTGTCATAGACATCATTGGTAATGTCACCTTTGGATGGCTAACAGACAGAAGGTAATGGTTTATGGCCAAGCAAGTGTAAGCTTTAGCTGATATTGGATGCAAGTGAGGTGTAATACTTTTCTTATAGGTTGTGTAACTTTAAAAAGAAAGAAGCTATTCTGCTGTCTCACTTTCACAAATACTTACTGAATTTGTTAAATTCCGATGGCTTGTTGGGATTTTTTTTCCTGAAAAAAAAAAAAAAAGTTTGTGCAAAGCTTTTGCATCTGACAGTAGCTATGTAATACCCCGTCTGAGGTATGTTGGGCATTATCCTCTGTACCTACTTCCCTATTTCTCTACTTCCTCTGCCTTTCCATCTTTTTTTTTTTTGTGCTGCTGGCTTGTCATGGAAGTTATGGAAAAGGTTCAAGGATTGGGCCCAACACTGTCAGGCATGTACTCAGAACAACTGATCTAAAATTGTTACTTACTTTCCAGTATATGGAAACTTACTATGCTTTGCTGCAGCATCTGTATCATCAGTAGAGACTGTCTAAATTTAGAAGTGTTTTGATTCTAGAAGATACATTATTTGTGCATATTCAGTTTGCGCAGAAAATCAGTCATTGATGAGGAGAAAGGGAATTGCTTTGCTCATGCTAACTCCATTGTTAAAGGCTGATGGAAAAGATCACAGCTAAAAGATGTATACTATAATACATTTTGCACCTTGCTCAATTGCGATGTAAATCGCTGATGGAACACTGATTTTTGAATGCCAAAACTTCAGAAGGCTGCAAAATTCTTGTAGTGGAACGGCTCCCCTCAGTAGAGGCAGGCAGCATGAGAGGCAGCATGAGCTATTGCTTACTGCTGTTTTTGGAGCTGTAGGTGGGTGACTTTCCCTACCTGGGCTCATCAGTGTGGAGATTTTTATCCTGAAGACTATGCAAGAAAATAGATTAAAATTTGAGCTACATAAAAGAGAGAGGGAGAGAGAGAGAAAGAGATTGAAGTGCTTCTTGTCAGTGCATAAAATAAGATTCTGTTTCCAGTGATAATCTTTCTTTCCACTTTGAAATTTGCAGGTGTCTGAAGAAGCATCGGCACTTTTGCTACCTCTTTGCTGTGGGAATGGATGGCCTTTGTTGTCTTTTCCTGCCAGTTCTCCAAAACTTCCCTTTGCTTGTGCCTTTCTCATTTACCTTTGGCTACTTTGATGGAGCCTATGTAACACTGATCCCTGTTGTGACTGCAGATGTAGTTGGAACTTCTTCCTTATCGTCAGCACTGGGTGTTGTGTATTTTCTACATGCCATACCATATCTTGTGAGCCCACCTGTTGCAGGTCAGTTCACAAATTATTTTCATATAATCTTATCACTATTTCAGGCTTAACTCTTGGTGTGATGTAAAAAGATAGGAAGACCAGCAAATGCACACTGAATGGAGGTAGCCCTTAGGCAGAGAAACAACACATAAGACTTCACGTGCTACTTAAGCCCTGTCTCAATGGGATGAAATAAAAAAAAAATAAAAAAAATTAAACCACAAACAAACAAACAAAACACCAAAACCAACCAACCAAACAAAAAACCCAACAAACCAGTATGGAAAGCCCAGGGCTTTTAAAAGCTATTACATCATGACTTCATGTAGCTCACAACTGTGCAATTAGGAGTGGAAGATTCCACTGTGAAATTGCACAATTTTGAAAATGCAATCTAAAGAGAGTTTAATTCCAAGGTTGGGTCTTTTTTTGTGTGGAGGACTTGAGCTTCTTCTCTCCAAACTGCTTCAAATGGGTGGGTGAGTCAGCTTCATTACTATTTGATCACAAACTTATCACTCTAATACCTAACTATCATTTTCCCCAATTGGTTCCATTATAGTGAAGTAAGGATGAAAGCTGTACTCTTTTTACTCTTTAGAAAGAACTTGACATGGCTTTTAGTATTGTGTAAGGACAGAGATACTTTTTTAAACAGCTATGTATATGTATATACTTGCATTTTTTGTCCACTCTTCACATCATGTGCCAATTAATCTCTGCCCCTGAAGCTTTCAATTAGATTCTTCATCGCAAATAATGGAACAAAAATGGAGTTATATTTAGTGATGCATGAAGCTAGGGCATAAGTTACTAGATATTTCTGTTTGATGGTCTGAAGCACACAATATTGAACCCCAAAGCTTTTGAAGTTTGTCTAAAGACTAGCAGTTAAATCCATAGAGTTGAAAAGTGTTTGTTTAGTTTTGTGATGATGACTGCTGTGCCTTTTATGATGGTTTGACCTCTAAAGTCCAAAAAAAATCTGCCTGCTGGGGACAAATCCTTCCCTGTCCCAGGTGGTGGTAAAGGTATAGTGTTGTAAACTCATATTGTTTCATTATATCTATATGTTGCAACTCCAGAAGTTTATAAAACTCCCATTGATCACACAAGTTGTAAAGTATCAGAATTTTGGTGGGTCATTAAAATAAACGATTTTTGTTTTCCTACAGGTTGGCTTGTGGACACAACTGGCAGCTATACTGCATCATTCCTTCTGTGTGGATTTTCTATGATATTTAGTTCAATGTTACTGTGCTTTGCAAGACTAGCAAAGAAAATCAAAAGAATGCATTTGCAGTCACTCACCAATGATACTGGCACCAAACAGCACATCTGGACAAATGGAGCAATAGCTTATTCTGTTACAGCAGAGTTAGACCAAAAGGATGGTGAATATTTGGCTGCGGATACAAACAGCTATCACAACAGATGACAAGTGCTGCAGGATTCAGTGGTGCACAGCCACCACTGAGACAGAGGTGGTTCTGCAGCACCAGGCTGTTCAAGATGCTGGTCCTGTGAAACAAAGCATTTTTCAATTAGATTTTTCTGTTGTGTTTTAGTTGGCTAAAATCTACATACAGCAGCAGTTATAATAAGTTAATGAAATAGTAGAAGAAAGCTAGACTGAAAATAAAGCCAGTTTCTAGACATGGATGTTCACAGATTTATTTGAAATGCATTATATTGACTCCACAGGTAATCTCAAATATGATAATTGGCAATAATAAAACTGTAATCCGTCACCAAAACTGAACAATAAAGTTGAAATTATTTCAGAAGTAGTATTAATGATATAAAGGTTTTTTTTTGGTTGTTGTTTTCTGGTCTGTTATGTTTCAAGTGACTAATCATACCCACAACTGAAATAACTCCACATTCATCAATCTGCATTAAACAGCAAAATTTTGAGGTGGTTGCTGCTTTTTTTCGCTGGATTTCTCTAAAGCTTGTATTTCTAAACATTGACATTCCAGCTGATCCTTGTCTGGGAGGGTGGAAGTGGTGCCATGGCTCTCCTGCTATCGGAAAAGGAATAAATTTACACTAGCTCTGCTAGTTGGAAGAAGCCCAAAGGCAGCCCAAGAGACCAGGGGAAAATCTCACAGTTTTTTTTTCAAATACAAAGCCTCTTCCTCCTGTAAAATCAGCAACTGTTGAAGATAGGGTTGACTGAGAAACTACTCGCTCCACAGGCTATTAATAAAGAGAATGTTGGCAGACAAAGGTGTTTCTGTGTATTCCAGAGTATCTCTTCTTGGACCTAGGCTGTATCTTCAGATGGCACAAATTTCTCATTTGTGCTAACTGAAATGCTGATCAAGTCACTTGTCCTGGGTGGCCAGAACAAAAGATCTACAATTTGCCAATGGTTTCCTGATACTTGTGTGAGGAATGTATACAGCTGGCTGCTTCACAGGAGGAATAGACTCAATATAGCTCATGGAGTAAATCACTGCTGTGATGATTTAGTAAGTAATGGGATATTTCTACATTTCCAGAGTGAAACTGTTGTCAGAAGTGGAGGAACTTCACATTCTGCATAGCAATTAATTTCTGTGTTTTGGTGCTATGCAAAGCTGTATTGTATTCACTAGCAAATTGATCAAGTATTTTTTTATCAATGCTGAAGTAGTAGTTTCATTAATAATTTGCAGTGTATTAAATGATTGCTTATAGTGTCCTGTCTGGAAGAGAAAGCACCATCAACTGATGTAACTGATGTTTGATTTAGATCAAGAGTACACCCATTGGGATAAAATGTCTTTTTTTTTCATATGCATATATAAATGGTATGTTTATCAAGTAGTTTTATTTTTCATGCATAATTCAAATATGGCATATTAAAATTATTCGACTTACTTTTTTTGAGCACTGACAAATTATTTCTTCCTGTGCTACTTTAGAAGTGTGGTCAGAGTGAATAACATAACACCCCACACCCCACACTTTTTTTTTTTTTTTCTCTGCATGGCAATTAAGTCCTGGGCTCTAATTTTGGTTTTAACATATGTTCATAAAAAGAAGACAAAAACTACCCACAAATATTTTGTAATGAATTAGGGAAAATACGCACATTTGGGAAAAAAAGGGCATATTTTTAAATAAGTAGTGATGAAGATACTGATATTTAGATCTTAATGCAAAACTTTAACACATAAAAATAGGGAACAGTGTGGCCTACAAAGAACAGAATCTATTTCTAAGTTACCACTGTTTTTTACTTTACAAACATGGAATTACTTCACTTCCCACATCATAACATGTCAGCAGTTTTTCATGCCAGCACTGCATATTGCAAAAGAGTTATTGGAATAACACTATATGCATATTTACCCTAGTAAACAGTACTGTGTAATATATTATTAGCATTTTTTATACATTTTTTTTAATTTCATTTTTTTCCACAGGCAATCCAATGTATATGTCTAAGGCAGTTATTTCTTGATTTAGATATCTATTTTAGCAGAAAAGAGTCAACTTTTTTATACACAGATTTTTTTTAAAATTTATTTATTTTTTTTAGAAAATGAATTTGGTAGAATTATTTTAGGGTTTTTTAACACTCTCTGCTCTGACTTAAGCCAGTGGACAAAAGCTTATATACCAGAATGATGCTTTCTGTGCATGAAACACTACAGAGTAGCAGCCCTGTCATGATTCTCCCCACTAAGAAATGGAAGCATAACAACAAATATGTATGAGTGGAAGAAATGGGAATACAATCCAGGTTTGCAAAGCCAAAATTCTACCTTGTGGTATACATAGCTCAAACCGAACCACTTATCTTCGTCCTACTGTGTAAAATGTTTTGGGCAGTGTGTCATTGAAGTATATGGATTATATAGGATTAAAAAAAAATACATTCATTATATCTGAAATGTGTGTGGGGGAATTGTTTGTTTGTTCCAGAGATTGCAATATTCAGGCTCTCCTCTACAGAGAGTGTTTTCTGGCATAGCATGGTGCAGCAGTGGGCGGAGATACCTGGGCTAGCTGTGACCAATTACTCTGGCTAGCACTGCATGTTCCTGACAGCCCTTGTTGAGCAGAGATCGAGATGAGCTTGGATGGGGCACTGCACTACTGAACCTGTCTGGCTTCACTGGAGTAACATCTGTCCAAGACAGAAAAAGATCCCATCTCAGGTGAATCCTGCCCAGGATAAATTCTATTTCATGCAGTGATCAGAAATTCAGCCTAAGTAAGTTAAACATCTTAAAACTGCTGAGGTTGCCCCACCTATTTACACTCCTTGAAGTTTAAAATGGGGAAATATTTTTTTAAAAATTGCTTATGTTCTAGTGACAATTTTAATCAGATCATCTTCAGAAAATTTAATAAATTGTGCCTTGGAAAATGGTGTGAAAATGACACTGGAAAATCCAAGTGCCTTTTCTGCTAAAGAATAACCCTGTTTTCAGGGGAAAGATTTAAAAAAAAAAAAAAAAAT
>VWZI01019366.1:156616-169484 GCA_013396835.1 Psilopogon haemacephalus
AGGAAAAAAAAAAAAAAAAAAGGAAAAGGGAAACAAAGAAAGAGAGGGGGAAAAAAGAGACTGAAATATTTCTCCCAGCTTGGATGATAATTTATTTCCTGAAAAACAAAGGTTGTCTCTGCTAATACATTGCAAGATACATTTTACATTGCCACAATTCCTTGTTTGGTTTCTAAAATGTTACAAGTTTGTGTGAGAAGGAAGAGCTCAATAGGTTTTGCTGTAACAGTACTTCATGGTCAGCATAAAAGAGTCCTTGATTAGGATTGCCTCAATAAATAAGATCTTCTTCTAAGGAACTATTCTGGTGTATTCCAGTAGTTGATTATATTTAAAGGTGCGTTTGTCATAAATGAATACTTATTGCAGCAGGGTTATCTTCACTCCTTTTTTTCCTGCACTGTTGGCATAGGCTCCACTGGTGTCTTCATATTTGGGTGTGAATTGAGAGGTGTTCGGCTTCTGCATGGTTCAGGTTTTGCCAACTTGACACTGCAAGATGTACATTCTGCTCTGTCCACCTTCGGAAGCCGAAACTCAGGCGTCGGCAGGCCAGGCAGCGCAGCAGCACCACCCTGTGGGAAATAACGTTTTTCCTCACTTACAAGACAACTATGCAAGAACTAGAAGGCAGAAGCTAAGGCATAATGTACAGATTTTTTGCATCATTTGCTCCTCCTCCCCCTCCTTTTTTTTTTTTTTTTTTTTTTTCCTGTGGAGAAAATTGAATCTTGATAAAAATTTGGGTTCACACTTTTCTCAAAATACATTTATTGCTTCTTATTTCTGCAAGGTTTGCATTCCAACAGAGAGGCAGAAAAGGCCCTGGTGGCAGGGTGTGGAGGGGAGCACGGATATACCATGGCAGCTTTGGGAACCTGCACCACCTCTTTCTCTAATTCTTTCTTGCTACACTCATGCCTTCAGGAGGATTTGGCTGGCAACGATGCTGATGTAAGAAGCCTCAAGTGTAAGAAAGGCGGTGAGGTTGCGTAATGTAGCCCTTTACCCACACAGCTAAGCACAACCGCAGAAGCCCCTGTCTTCAACTCTACTGTTCCTATCAGCCTCCAGGAATAACGCCGGTCCTGCTTGTGATCCTTCCTGTTCTCCTGCCTCCCTGTTCTTTCCTCTGCTTTCTCTTTGGAAGAGAGAAGATGGCAGATGGCTGGAAAACAAGCACGTGTTTAGCCTCATCCATTTCTTATGAAGAAGATGTAATTGTATTACATATACTGCTAAGTTTGTGATCACTTCTGCTTGTATTATGAAAAATTCTTTGAGGGAGAGCTGAGAGAGGAGAGGTTTCTTGGTGCTGAATGATTTGGCATTATAGTTTATGCTCCCTCAGGCCTGTCACCTTGTCTGTACATGGAACTGCTGCTGCAGAGCAGGGAGGTTCCAGGATGTGTGGAAACAAAAGTGTACATCACTTGTGATGGGCTCTGTCACCAGTTTGCCTCATTCTGTGCTCCTGGCTAGGGCTCAGAAGTGATTCAGTAGTACAGCATCAGTTTTCCTTGAGCACTATATAATCTATTATACCAAAGTAAAATAGTGTGGAGTTAGGCCAGCCTGTTGTAATTACTGACTTTTAGTTGACTATCTGAAGAAATTAATCTCCTCACCCCTTCACTCTGTCCATCGAACCCTTCCACTCACATCGACTGAGGCTAGCCACCCCTTTTCCCATATGCCTGTTGTGTTCTGCTGTCCTGTGATCATGCAACTCTTTGCTTTAGCTGTGCTCTGCCCTCCATGTCCACTTCAGTACATATCTTGTGTGTGTGTTTTCTAACATTGTTTCACAAGCATGGGCACAGATAGCCATATCTTTTGCATCTCAAAGACTGCCTTTCTTCCTCTCCAGATGTTTGCTGCAGTGGTTCCTGAGTGTGGTTTGCGGTGAACTAGATGGATATTGTTTAGGGCACAGCTCAGTTCTTTGGTGCGACACCTCTGAAGCCAGCTTTGCTGAGAATCTGGGAAAATGAATGGGGCCACACATATCCTGCCAAAACTTTATCCCTATTATTTTTTTGAATGACAATTTCCCTTTCTTTCATTCACTAGCATAAGGACTAGTCAGCAGAGAAATACCAGAACTAACAGTTGATGGATGCAATGCCCTTTATTAGTTCACAGCAATAATACACATTGTGTAAGCTTTCCAATGAGACAGCCAAATGGCAGTTATTTTTCAAAGTTAAACAACATACAAGGTAGCAAACAAGTCCTCAAAAACAGATGTTTTTAGTGTTATTTAAACAAAAATCTGAAAAAACACCAGGAATTCCATATGTGTATAAGCACACCTTTCAAGTGGATAGACAAAATACTACAATATGATTCCCTCGGATTTTTCTCAGTGGACAGTATGATCTAATTTCACAGAATCACAGAATTCTAGGGGTTGAAAAGATGCTCTAGTCCAAACCCCTTACCAGCACAGAATCATCTAGAATAGGTCCCACAGTAATGCATCCAGGTGGGTTTTGAATGTGTCTAGAAAACGAGATTCTACAACCTCTCTGGGCAGCCTGTTATGTTTTTTTTCACCCTTACAGTGAAAAAAGTTTTTTCCTTATGTGCACAACTTTGAATTGTTCTGCAGATAATCACTTAAACACAACCTTCACAGCAGTTATCACATTGAAGATTAAGATACCTTAACTATTATTTAGTCTTTTCAAGCGTGCTTTCTGTTGGTAAATGAACAGATGAACAATCACCACTTGCAAAACAAAAAGGTTTCAAGTGTCTGTTTTGGTGTCGGGATTTTTGAAGTATTAAGGATTTGGAGAGCTTTAACTTGAGATGGAAAGTCGTAGCTCACATAATGCACTCAAATAGTCTTCATTGCCAGGATACAATGCAAGTGCTTGTTCATAGCATTTGATTGCTTTATGTTTCTCACCATTTAGATTATGAACAAGTCCAAGTCTGCCAAAATCTGTTGCATCTCCTGATCCTCTCCGAATTCTCTGCTCCAGCAATCTCTTAAGATCATTTTTGCACTTATCAAAGAAATAAGAATCTTTTTTAATTTTTAGCCCTTCTATGTAATCCTCAATGGCTTCAGATGCTTTTTTCAAATGAAAGTGCTTAAAATTGCCGTAACAGCAGTAGAATTGTAGTTTGTCATCATCAGATAGAGTATTTATCTGAAAAGCTTTCTGAAAAATCTCTTCTGCTTCTTCATACCTCTTTCCTTGTACAAACATGGTTGCTAGATCCATGTAGCAGTGAAAAAAAGTTGTCTTTTTTTCTATTGCTCTTTTAAAATAAAAAATGGAAAGTTGTGTGAGTTTATCCACTTGTTCACAAGGTGGGTATTTTATAGTCTTTTTCAGTTGAATCAACTCTGATCTGTAGCAGAGTCCTAGCTGGTGATGCAAAATGGCAGAATTTGGTGTCACTGTTAGGGCCTTTTCCAAAAACTTCACTGCCTTGTCCAATTCTCCTTTCCTTCTGTAAAATTTGGCAGCATATCGCAGGACATGAGGAAGATCAGGAGTTTTCTTCATTGCTTCTTCAATGTATCTCTCCCCTTCATCAATTTGCTTTAGGTCCTGGAGTTTTAATGCAAGTAATACCATAAGGGAAGTATTCTCTGGATCCATTTCTACTGCACGCTTCAGGAGCTTTATGGACAGGCTTTGTGTCTGAAAAGGATACTCCAGTCGATATATTGTTATTGCATAGCCAGCATTAAATTCTGGGTTGTCTGGTTCATTCCGCAGAGCATTCTCAAAGCAAGTCTTTGCTCTCCCATAGTATTGTTTTCCAAATTTTATTAATGCCCATCCTTTCTCAGCATAGATTTCAGGAAACTGATCCTTCCATTGGGGAGTACTTGAAAGCTTTTTGCGGCTGTTTTCCACTTTACTTGCATACATTTGAGCTTCTTCATATCTCTCCATGTGGTAATAGATCCATGCATAGTTCCCCCAGGTAACAAGACTTCTCCTGGCAATTTCATCTGGATATTTTTTTCCAACTTCTTCTTCAGCTTTTTGGAGATTTCTCAGGGCTTCCTCATTTGAATTATTTAGGTGGCATACATAGGACAGTAGATTATAACTTCTGACCCTGGATTTTGTTAAAAACTCAATCTGATGGTTTATTTTCTCTTCTAGGTCACTGAGATCCACATCTTGCTTCAGCAAAGTCCATGTAAAATAACATTCTAGCTGCAGCAGGGAACTCTTTAGGGAAGTCTTGGAAACAGTACTTAAAAAAAAAAAAAAAATCAAAGATAAACTTACTTACACTCCATTTGAATTAGCTTCTTCTGTTTTTAAACCAGTCATGATGTACCTCAAAACCAGACAATACCTCAGCAGGTGCCACTAGTCAGCAGTACTTCAAACAAGCCCAAGCTGTAGGAAGACAGGGCTAAAGACCTGAATAATTCTCCTTGCCAATGTATACAAGTATCTCTTACATAGACATAGTGTTCTGGATGTCAAAGAGGAGAAGTAGTCTCAATGGTAAAGCTGACTGGGGAATGTTTCCTATGCTGGTAACAATTGCTGAAGCCTACTCAAAACAGGTAATCAGATACAAAACATTCCCAGACCAAACTGGCATTTATAAATGTTAATGTATAAGTTGTTTTACAGACTTTGCTGTTCTCAAATAACCTCCTCTGCCTAACTGGCATTTTTTATCAGTATTAATAACAGTTCCTAATTAGAAGCCTGCATGTAAGGCAACTACAGTTCATCTGAGGTGAAAACGAACTGAGAGCAAGTTTATGTTGTGGTATTTTGTTAGAAACCTTTGGCTAGAGGTGAGTACCACACACCAGACACCATCTTCCAAATCAACAAACTGCAGGAACAGTTTCAAGCATCTAAGCAATCTCATTCAATTCAAGATAAAATGTGTGTGATTTTTGCTTGCCTCACCTGGGAACCATAAAAATATCATAGTTGACAACAACAGTGGAGAGTAATTAATGAAAAGGCGCTTTTGGGGAAACAAATCTTCATGAATGTCACAAAAACAGAGCTGTGATGCAAATGAGACACAATTTCACTTGGTTCAACATGTAACCAGTAAATGCAATGTACTTGTTTGCAACTCGAGTTATTTGCGTGTGTGTGCGCCTCTGTGATACACAAGAGCCTTCAGAAAATGTACCTCAGGACCTGCATTGTCCTGCTTTCTGGTTCCTGCAATTGTCAAAATGGTAAAGTAAATTCTCAAATGCATCACCTATTTGGCTGGACACAAGCTACAATGGCGGTGTGGATTTCATGCCCAAACTGCATGCACATAGTTTTACTGACTGTCAGTTCTGTTCACCAGGACTGACCCTTGCCAGAGAAACAATAACATTACAGTATTTGGTAGCATCCTTATTTTATTTTGATTCTTCCAGTAAATTTCTACTGTTTCAACCCTCAAAGTTCCTCCCTTATTACATTTATGTATGTAATAAGCATTCTTTTCCAATAGCATAGCAAAAAAGTGTCTTTCAGAGGCTGGTTTACATACTTACCTCATGGCTTTCCCTCGCTATTCACTTGTGTTCAGGTAGCTTCAAAACCAAAGTAGTGGTAATGTTGTGAGGACTTCCCTTTTATGCGGTCCAGCTGTCACGTCAGCAGTGGGTAATTAACAGGAAACAGAAAGTGAAACTTGTGTCTGAATCTGGAACAGTTACTCATAAGGCAATAGAAACTGAGGAGTCTTTAAGTGCAAATAACCCTAAGAAATCGGATCTAAGAATGCAGAGTCATGTAGTGCCACTTGTATCAAGTGATGTACTGTATCAAGTGATCAGGAAAAAAGGGGATACAACAAAAACGTATGATTTTCAATTAAAACAGTAATGTTTCCTAAATAATGAGATCTTTTTTTTTGTTCTTGACACACCTCCTCTACCACTGTGTATTTTATATCAGCTTTATCTATATTAATCAGAGAATATTACTACCGACCTGAACCTAGTAACACGAGTATTTACAGGATTGAATTTCACTGAAGTTTCTGTAAACCTGGTCGCACACCTCCTGACCACAGGCACGCTTTTCTAGGAAATTAGATAGGCAATGCAGTGCCAATTAATTGAAGATAAACCAACCGTGCTAAAACTGAGTGCATCCATGTAACTTAAGCCCATTTGTATTACATACGTTCCAAGGCAATGAATAGATGATCTGTGCAAGATAACAGTGATTGCTGACACCGCTTTACAGCGCCGTACAAAGGCCCGGGAATTCCCGAGGTGCACGTGTTTAGTACATTGGCGAGGTTTCCACAGGGATGCTCCAGATACGGGGAGAAGCCGCGGTGGACAAGGCTTCATCCCCTCCGGGCTGCTGACGCATTCTCCCTGGAGACTGCTGCGGGCTCTGCGGAGGGATCAGGGCAAAAAAATAAACACACCGTCTCAAGGGCGGCACTTAGGAAGGTTCTGCACACTTCGGTGGAAGCGCAGATGCAGGAGGCGAGGGGGGCTGGAAGACTTCTGAAAGTGGGAGTCTAGGGGCGGGGGTTATTATTGCGAAGCGCTGAATCACACCGACTCAGACAGTCCAAGGCCGCGCACCTTCGGCGCGCTGCCAGGCGATGGGGGTCAGTGGCACAGCAGCGGCAGCGGCAGCAGCAGCGGGGTGCGCGAGGCTCCGCGGGCACGACCCCCGGGCCAGCTCCCGCCCCGCGGGGCCCGGCAGGGTGGGTCTGGCGGTTCGTGCCGCCGCCGATAGGCCGCGCCGCATGGCCTGAGCCGCTCCGTGGGTCTAGCGCCCTCCTACTGCCGCGCTCCGCTCATCCGCACTGAGAACGGCGGGGAGGCGGTGCCGGTGGGTCCTGGCTCTTCGCAGAGGGTGGCTCACCCTGCCGCCAGGTGGTTTCGCCGGGTCGTAGTCACCTCAAGGCAGAGGCGCGAAGAGGCGTGGGGCATACCCAGGCTCCCCGCCTGTCAGCGCCGTGCGGCGGGGCAGGCCGCGCTCGTTCAGCCGCTCAGGGCTGCTACAACAACTTCTGCAGCCCGCGGCTGCTGTCCCGCCGCTGTAACAGGCCTGCGGCTGTCCTCGCCCTGTCAGCGAGGCGCCCGCCCCTGCTTCTGTCACGCGTGCCGGTCTCCGCGCTCGGGGGAGGTGGTCCGTAAGCTTCGAAGGGGCCCGCCTGCTCCCGCCCCAGCGCCGAGGGCTGCTTCTCTGTGACGAGCCGGGGCCTCCGGCTTCCTTCCCGTAGAGCCAGAATGCGGGGCCTGGTGGTCGCCGCTTGCCTGCTACAGACCATCGTAGGTTCCGGCGCGTTCGCCAGCGGAAGAAGAAATGTGGACCCCGAAACGAACATGAACATCGTGAGTGGTGGGGTGGGGAGCGGCGGCGAGGAAAGGGTGCCCGAGCTATGTCACCGGCTGTAGTTGCGCGGTGTAGCGGAGCGGAGGGTAGCAGAGGGGGGGTCTGGGCGGCGTGCGGCACCTTTAGGGTTCCACGGGCATGCTTCAGCCACCGGTTAGCAGTCAGCATGCTACTGCTTGTTTGCACCTGCCTATCCTTGGTCTTTCTCTCCTCCTTTTTCCAGGCCCTTCTTGGTCCTGTGTTGCCTGTGGGTAATCTTTCACGTATTTTCAGGTCCAGACCTGTGGGTTTTTGTGCTAGTCAGGATCCTCCTTCTTAAGTGCTATAAAAGCAAATGTTTATGAGGCACATCGAGCGGCTAGCACAATGCTCCCGTGTTCTGCCCCATAACTGCTCTTCTTGCCATTTGGTATTTACTCTCTTAAATTCACTTTCCTGCCACAATAGTCAGCTCCAGGAAATATTCGGTGTTAGTAACTGATACGAGTTATTATTTCCCCAGTTCTAGCTAAACTTAAGAATTTTCATGTGTGAGGTACTTCAAGCTAGAAATACTTCAGGTCTGTGAGAAAAGAAATGCTTGAGTCAAGATTATCATCTAAATATAATTTTGAAGACTGAAAGTAGTCATTTAGCCTAAGGCATTTGAAAGGAATTTAGGCTTAAAATCATTCTGTAATGTTGATGTTACTGTGGATTAATGTGATTATTAAAGATAAATTTAAAAGAAAAAGCATGTTTAATTAAATGATCCTCTTCCTTGTCCAGCAGCCTAAGAACAGAACTGATCATGTCTTGCATTTCTTACACTTTGTCAAATCGTGCTTGGTGTCATAAATTAAATTGCACATTCTTTGTCCTAATGGAATTGCATCAAATGAAAATAATATAAAGCTTCAGACATAAGAAACGGGACATAAATTTATTAGTGAACTTATAGATAAAATTGTGTTAAACAAGTCTGGGCATTTTTATTATTGTTTGGCTTCTTAGCAAAGGCACTTAAAAGTTTGACAACAGACATAAGACTTGAGAAGATGAGTTAAGAAGTGGCACATGGAACTAAGCTGAAGTGGCACTGTCAGCAGCTCAAACATGTGAAGAGTATGTCTTAAAGATGCTGTGTTTGTGGTTTATTTCAGCCCACAGCTTAAACATGATTGTGTCCTCTGTATAACAAAGGATTTGACATAAAGTTCAGATATAAGTCTGAAATAAGAAAGGAAGCCTTTCCCTTAAGGAGAGATTAACTCTTCCTCCTCGTATTCTGTATGCACCTGTGGCGCCAGTCACTTTTTGCTGTCCTCCCTTTTTTTTTTTTGTTACTGACAATAATGCTTTCTTTGAGAGCTGGCAGTTTCAATAGTTGGCTGCTGAATCCACATGTTGGTGTTTTACCCTGTTACTGTACCCCCCTTTTCAGCACTTCGGTCTCCTTTCTTACTGTAAGCGGTGTATGAATACCTAATGGGACAGGGAATGGGGACAGGCTAGAGAGTTCTCCCAAACCCCTAGCATAAGATTTGTGCTCTGGCCAGTTCCTGACTGCGCTGAAGTAAGTCTCATTAAAAAAAAAGTCTGCATTTAATGGATGTGTGGTATGGCACATTCCTACCACATCCTTTAATTTTGGAAGAAACCTGGAGTGCTTTGCTTTGCTAATTAACTGGGGAGACTGGCAGTCTGACTCCAACATGATTCCTCTTCTTTCTTCAGAGTCAAATTATTACCTTCAGGGGATACCCTAGTGAGGAGTATGAAGTGACAACAGAAGATGGATACATCCTGTCCATTAACAGAATTCCTTATGGAAGAAAAGGCCATGAGAAGAGCAAAGGTATGAATCTGCTTGGAAAAATAGAAAGTCGTGGACAAGCTCTCTTTGTTTTAAAACCATTTGTTCATGCAATAATCCAGAAAAATATCAAAGACTGTATGAGGCATGCAGTTAAAATATTTTACTGGTGCATGTCACAGCCAAATTGGATTAGGCACATACACATAGAGTTATTTGAGTAAAGGATGAGAGAAGGAGATGGAAAGATGTGTTTTCCTGATACTGTCTTTTTGTGACATTAATTCAAGCCTCTCATTTGATTTTTTTTTTTTTTTGAGGGGCTGAGAAGCCTGGATTTTCTAGGAAGTTAAAAACAAGAGTGGAGATTTGTAGGGAATTTTTTTTTTTAAGTAATGCAATCAATCTCTTTTCAAGAGACTTTAACATCTTTTGGTTATTCCAAACTCCATTTTAAAAAATGCTTTTTTAATAACAAGTAAGTTTGTTAAAAATGCCTGACCATTTTAAAAAGTGGGGTGGTTTACATACCTCTTTTGGTGAAATAAAACTAAACTACTAGGGATCCCACTGGAGTGTTCAGAAAATAATTGTTGCCTGATTTCCACATGAGAACTTCTTAGTTAACCTCTCTAAAGCTCCCTTTGCAGTAAGGTACAACCAGACAAATACTGCATGCTACTGGGGGGTGCCATATTTTACACAGCTGTTTAAATAGGTAAAAGAATAAAATCCCTTCAGAACATCTTGAGTACAGTAGCTTAATTTGCAGTGTAGTTTTAAAAGCATGTAACAGATAGTTGACAATAGTTGGCCCAGATAATGTTGTTATATGGATGCAATTTGATGGGGGACTGGGAAGAGCATTTGCCTGCGCACTTTTATGAGGTGTAGGGATTACTGTCCAAGCTGACACACCACCATGGAAGGTATGGAGGGTATATACAGTTGAGGAGGTGGGGAAGAGGGACACTGGTTACTGCAGGTGACTAGAATAGAATGGAATCACCCAAATTAGAAGAGACCAAGATCATCCAGTCCAACCCATCACCCAGCACTATCCAATCAGCTAGACCATGGTACCAAGTGTTCCATCCAGTACTTTCTTGAACACCTCCAGGGATGGTGACTACACCACCTCCCTGGGCAGCCCATTCCAATGGCAAATCATTCTCTCTGTGAAGAACTTCCTACTAACATCCAGCCTTTACCTCCCGCAGCACAACTTGAGACTGTGTCCCTTTGTTCTGTTACTGGCTGCCTGGGAGAAGAGACCAACCCCCACCTGGCTACAACCTCCATTTAGGTAGTTGTAGACAGCAATGAGGTTACCCCTGAGCCTGCTGTGCTCCAGGCCCCTCACCAGCTTCAATGCCTTTCTCTGGATACGTTCCAATACCTCAACATCTCTCTTGAATTGAGGGGACCAGAACTGGACACAGTACTCAAAATGTGGCCTGACCTGTGCCAAGTACAGGGGAAGGATAACCTCCCTTGTACTGCTGGCCACACTGTTCCTGATCCAGGCCAGGATGCCGTTGGCTCTCCTGGCCACCTGGGCACACTGCTGGCTCATGTTCAGCCTACTATCTACCAGCACCTCCAGGTCCCTCTCTGCCTGGCTGCTCTCCAGCCTCTCTGTCCCCAGGCTGTAGCACTTCCTGGAGTTGTTGTGACCGAAGTGCAGAACCCTACATTTAGCCTTGTTAAATCTCATCCTATTGGCCTTTGCCCACCCCTCCAGCCTGTCCAGGTCCCTCTGCAGGGCTCTCCTACCCTCCAACAGATCCAGACCTGTTCCTAACTTGGTGTCATCTGAAAACTTACTGATGATGGACTCAGTCCCCTTAACCAGGTCATCAGTAAAGATATCAGACAGTATCGGGCCCAGCACTGATCCTTGGGACACACCACTAGTGACTGGTTGCCAACTGGATGTGGCACCATTCACCGCCACTTTATGTTTCTGCCTTTTCATCATTCCTTTCTCTGAAACAGAGTTAAGTTTCTCTTGTGTCTAGATGCCAAAACTAGTTCAACAACATGCCTTTCAAAATTACCAAAAGATATGTCAGCAGCAATACTAGAGAAAATCAGGAATACTCAGCAATGCTTTTTTTCCAGGGTTTTTATGTAAGTCACGCTGGTAGATTAAATGATAGATCTGTAGAGAATGTCTTTTTCACTTGTTTATCAGTGCCTGTGCTCTCTGCTAGTTGTGTACGTTTTGAGGGTGACTTTTTGCTGAAGGCTGAGCCATTACAGTCAAGGCTATTGGACCAGCAAAGAACTGGACAAAAAACATGTTTGGAAAGTGGAAAGAAATGGGCATTATAATTGATAACTTTTTGTTTCTTTTCTTATTAAAAAAAAAAAAATCACTCTCAACAAAACTTTAGAACAATCTAGAGGGAGGTTGTAGTGGGGTGGAGATTGGTCTCTTCTCTCTAGTATCAGAGGTTATGACAAGAGAAAATGGCCTGAAATTGTGCCAGAGAGGTTTAGGTTGGATATTAGGAATTTTTTTTTTACAGAAAGAATGGTCAGGCATTGGAACAGGCTGCCCAGGGAGGTGGTGAAGTGACCATACCTGGGGGTGTTCAAAAAACATAGATGGCACTTGGGGACATGTTTTAATGGCCATGATGATATTAGGTTGTTGGTTGGACTCGATCTTAGAGATCTCTTCCAACTGAAACAATTCTGTTATTCTGTGAAGAATAGGGTAAATGTAAGCTGAAAATTAAGAAATTGATATGGGCAAAGTCTTCTGTGAGGGCTGAATGATGGAATGCTTTGAAAATGAGATGAAAAGATGTGGAGGAAGAGGGAGACATATCCTTTGGTTTGCTGTACTCACACACTGCATATGGAATTAACAGTGTATATAAGCAGCAGTGGCTGAAGTTGGTTTCAGTATTGTAACCACCCTGTATGAAAAGTCTTACAGAAAATTTCATATATACAACAGCAGCCTGTTTACATAGAAACTGTACTTATTCTGACTGCTTTGGAACTCTTTCAGCTGACAAAAACAAGGATGAGAGGTAAAAATATGGAACTGACAAAAGAAATCGGTGATTTTTTTTTTTTTTTTTGTGCTGGTTGATTTCAGCCCCAAACACCACATTGTTCTATAGCCTGGGGAAAAAGGCTTGTGGAAAACCCTTCTCTGCCAAGCAACAGTCCTCCTGAGCTTATCTGTTGGTTTTGTATGAGTTAGGATGTTTGCACTGTTCAGTCTCTCACAAGGTGAGTGTGTAAAGATTAGTACATGGATGGGGCCAGTCAAACCTGGCAGGTGTCATTGTGGATAATTTCAAAGAAGTCCACAGGTTTCCTCAGAAAGAAAAAGAGGCTGCCTTTGTACCTGTTGATTTTTGTCACATCCATCATTGATGACATAAGCAAACAGAAGTTTCCTGACCTGTGGGGAATTCTCCACATTCCCCTTGCCACACCCTTGACCCCAAGTTCATGTTTTGCAAAGTGCTTTAATTTTGAAAACAAGGATTACTAAGCACATTTAGGGAAGTATGGTCTCTGGAAGAATGAAGATTTCAAAGTTCATGTTGATCTTAAGTTTTTATAGACTTGGTATCTTTTCTCAGAAAGATACCAATGATACTGCTGACTTAGTGTACATATGCTATAATACTTCTTTTGCAATACCTGTGTGATGTGAATAGGATCCCTTGGAATTACGTATCACGTGATGTTTTCGAGCTAACCTACAGTTCTATAGCTTTAC
>VWZI01019366.1:169507-190995 GCA_013396835.1 Psilopogon haemacephalus
GTCTAGAGATTCTAAAAGCAAAGCATCTATGATTTTTGGGTTTAGTATTAGCTAAAAATCTAAAACAACTGCTTAGCATAAGAAAGAAGGGCATGGAAATAAATCCTTCTTCAGCTTCTTGGGAATGCAATCAAAAGAACAAAATGTTCCCTAACAGAAAGTCTACTTTAAGGACCTACCTTGCTTATTTCCCCCCTAGGGGTTTTAGGATCAAGGATCATACAAAATTATTGTTATCCAAGTCAGTTTGTCATATGATCATGCAACTCACGTGCAGATCTGGTGACTGCTTTCTAAAGTGAAAAGGGAACTGGCAGAAAACGGGGGCTGATAGGAGAACAGAATTAAAGCATTAAAGCCGTTAAAACAGTTTTCCCCTTGCTATGTTATGAAATGTGCAAGCAGGAGCTTTAAGAGAGCCTCTTCTTCAGAAAGTCAGAAGCTGGTCGATCAGAGTTTAGTAAAAGGGATGATGGTATCAGAGCTAAAAGTGAACATTACTGAAAACACTCAATGTTAGGCATGAAAATCCCACACACTATTCACAAGGCAGTGACAATGAAGTACTGTTGCAATGGGGTAAACAGTTACATTGAACTGTACTGTCTCCAGTTCCAGTTTGGCACTGCTTAAGATTTGTTTGGATTGCAAGGACAGTACACTACAACATGACTTTTTAACAAACTGGGAAAAGCAGACACTGAAAAGCTTCCTTGACACAGGCATAAAGGTTGCCAGAAGGGAGGAACATTGCTAATTTGGATTTTGGAGCTCATAGCACAATGTTTATGGATGTGGTGTGAAATGGGAGTTGTAGGTGACTGCAACAGTTAAGGTTTGGCTGTTGCTACTGAAAGACTCGAGTCTAAATTATCAATAGAGGGAATATTTTGTGAGTCAGTAGTGTAGTAGAATGATGTGTCACCGAAGGAGGTAAATTCCTGAGTAATCTGTTGCGTTGCGCTAAAGGTACCATGTTATAAGGTTTCAGTTGTTAAAGCCTGGGGAAAAAAGCACACAAGGAAATACCTGTGCTGATCCAAGGTCTAGAGACAGGTCTTTGGATTTTCTGAAGGTCATGTTTCTCTGAAAGGATTATATGATAATTTATTTTCTTTGTGTAAAAGCAGGAACCTTCAACTTTTAAAATGTATATTCCACATAAAAGTGTTATTTCCCTTTTCAGCATGAGGAAGTAATGAGGTTTCCTAGCCTCTTTTAACTACTGAAGTCATGGGGTGAAAGTCCTTTCAAATATAGGCGTACCTGTGGCAGATGGAGCTCATCTGTCTCAAAGAGGGAAAAGGATTCTCACTCAGCAGTTTGCAGGATTCATCAAGAGAGCTTTTAAACTAGATTTGATGGGCAAAGGGTATAAAAACCAGGCTCCTGAGAGATGAACCTAGGGCTGGCATAGCAGTGTTGGAGGCCCACCTGGCCCATCCTTACCAATATATGCATCACAGGCAACAAATGGGATAAGCTGGAAGCCATTATGCTGCGGGAAAACTGATATAATCACCATTATGGAAACATGGCGAGACAACTCCTGACTGGAGTACCACAGTAGATGGCTCTAAGCTCTTCAGAAGGGATAGGCAAGAAAGGAGAGGTGGTGGCATACCTCTGTACATTAGGGAGTGTTCTAACTGTATAGACCTCAGTTATTGCAATTATAAGGTTGAGTGCTTATGGATAAGGATCAGGGGAAAGGCCACCAAAGCAGATATCCTGGTAGGTCTCTGTTATGGGCCATCCAACTGGGGTGAAGAGGCAGATGAAGCATTCTACAAGCAGCTGGCAGAAGTCTCACAACTGCTAGCCCTTGTTTTCTTGGAGAACTTTAACAGATATCTGCTGGAAATACAACATAGCAGAGAATAAGTAGGCTAGAAATTCCTGGAGTGTGTGGAAGATAACTTCTTGACACAGCTGGTAAGTGAGCTGTCTGAACATCAGAATCAGGAATAGTGTAGCCAGCGTTGATGACTCTGTACTGGTGACACTGTGTCTTAAATACTGTATTCAGTTTGGGCCCACTCACTGCAAGAAAGACATTGAGGTGCTGGAGTGTGTCCAGAGAAGGGCAACAAAGCTGGGCAAGAACTTAGAGCAAAAGTCTTATGAGGGGTGGCTGAAGGAAATGGGGTGGTTTAGTGTGGAGAAGAGGTGGCTCAGGGCAGACCTTACTGCTCTCTACAACTACCTGAAAGGAGGCTTTGTCCAGGAGGGTGGTGGTCTCTTCTCCCAGGTAATGAGTTACAGGGGAAGAGAAAATGGCCTCAAGTTGCACCAGGGGAGGTTTGGATAAGGTATTAGGAGAAATTTCTTCACTGAAAGTAGCTTTTTGTGAAAACATATGATTTCATGGCACTATTAATGTTATTGATAATCTTAGTAGATTAAGTCAAATAGATAAAATATTCAAAGTGCAAATCTAACTCATTTGAATTACTCACTCAATTCCAAATGAACAGGAAGCTATAGTAAATGCTTTTATTTTTCAGGTCCAAGGCCTGCCGTGTTTCTTCAGCATGGCTTGCTTGCAGATGCCAGCAATTGGATCACAAACTTGGATTACAACAGCCTTGGCTTTATGCTGGCAGATGCTGGCTATGATGTATGGCTGGGAAACAGCAGAGGGAACACCTGGTCCAGGAAACACACACACTACACAGTGAAGGAAGAAGAATTCTGGGTTTTCAGGTATCCTCATCTTGCTAGAGGAACTAGAGAAACTGCACACACTGCTTGCAAGCAGGGTTCTCTTCCTCTCTTTGCCCATCATACCAGTTCACTCACATTATGAATAGTCAAGATTGTTTGTTTCTGGTTATGTGTACTGTTACATATGTAGAAGCAGTACAGGGAAGCTTTGTGGTCAATATATGGTCAATTACTTTAGCCTGTGCATGATATGAAGGCTCAAGTCACCAGAGTGTTCTGCTTCATCCAAAGGAAACTTTATGTCCAAACAATTGATCTGCAGTGTAGTAAAGCTCTGTGTAACTGTTCCACACTGATAACTTTACTTACACAACTGACTTTCAGTCATTGCTTTACAGCTTTGATGAAATGGCTAAGTATGACATTCCAGCCTCAGTGGACTTCATTTTGAAGAAGACTGGCCAAGAACAAGTATTTTATGTTGGTCATTCACAGGGCACTACAATGGGTATGTGAAGAGATGTGTTTGTTAGAATATAATTGTGTTTGAAAGGATGCCAAGTTCATATGTGTGGTTTAATGATGAAAAAAATAAGGCTTTTAAAATGTACTGCTTCTGGTTTTTAGTTGCTTCCCAGACTGTTCATCAACAAAAAAACACCTCCAAAACAATAACAAAAAGCCCCCCAACCAACCGAAAAAACCCTGAACAAAAAAAGAAAACACCCCAAAGCAACCCAACAACAAACAAAACGAAACACCAACATGAAAAAAAAAAAAAGACTAGACTTAACTTTTTCTGTGTTTACTTAAAGTGGGAAGCTGTTGAAAAGATAAATTGAAGTGACAGGTACATCAGTACGGTTTCAATTAAAATAAATTGAACTATGCAAAACAAAATTAGAATTGTCAGGCATGTAAAGGTACCCATTTCCAGAATATTTTGCTCTATGTAAGGTCTGACTCAGGTGCTTTTAGATCTGCAGGTAGAAAGAGATGGAAAAGTGTTGGGTTGGCTAGCACAAATTTGTTTTTTTTTTTCAGAAGTAAACAAATCCCTCTGATTTGTCTCAATTTGTCCTCCAGAATAACTAATTAATTTAAAATACCTAAACTAATTCTAGAGAAAACAGTCGAGCTGTTAATCTAAAAAAAAATACTCGTGCACACTCAGAATCTCTTAATTTTATAGGATCACTGCCAGGTAAAATTCTCATCTAACTTCTGTCACTGAGGTTTGTTAATGATTCTCATATTACTTACAGCTTTCATTGCTTTTTCAACTTTGCCACAGTTGGCTAAGAAAATCAAAATGTTCTTTGCCTTGGCACCAGTAGCTACAGTCAAGTTTGCCACTAGTCCTCTGGTAAAATTGGGAGTGTTTCCTGACGCGCTACTCAAGGTGTGTATTTCTAAGCCACATAAGTTGTCTCTGAAAGTAAGCAGTGGCTTCTCTGCCTATATTGTTGTCTAATGAGTCAGTTTGCATCAGTTGAAAGTAATATTTTACAATTACAAGTTAACAGATTAAATAAAATTAATGTTTCCCTTCTCCATGGTTCTGGAATTTATGGTACAAGAAATTGCGTGATTAGTTAGTCTGCTTTAGAAGAGTCACAGACAGCTTTACACAGAGTACTTTGGAATTGTCATGAACTTTTAACAGATTTGTTTCACAATCAGCTGTTTAGTAATAGAAGAGGGCTCTAGACAGGGTGATTAAGATTAGCAGCGTTATTTAGATGTCGTGAATCACCCTCTGGAGTTTACCTTTCCCTATTAACATCAAAGAGAATGTAGTCAGATGCAGGCTGCAGTAAGTGCTTGAAGCCAGGCATTGTGAACACCCTGCCACATGTCATTTTAAACCGTCACTTTTCTTTCTGCCACCCGTGGAGATCCCCACACTGAGCTGTGAGATAAAACCTTCTCTGATATAACTTATACACATTTAATGCATGTCATTTTGCCTTAGTTCCCTACTCCAAAGGCAGTGGGGTCTCGTGTTTATTGTCTAATGAGGAAGTAGCTGATCAGTGCCCTATGCAACTTGATTCTCATGGTGACTTGCAAAAAAACTGAAGTGCAGAAGTACATGACAGCCACAAACCCACTAGTCAGCTGTTATCTCTAAAAAGCTGTGTCACTTTTAGGGAAGTGTTCAGTGGGCCACTTTCAAATTCTTGGACATTTTAAAAATACATACCAAGAGAAAGTAGTCACAACAGCTCATGCAACTTGTTTGTATTACATGGCTTGAGCAGAGGAAGCTGCGAGTACAAAGCCATTTAACATTAGCAGATGCGGCTTAAAATATGTTGACCTTAACCGATTCTGATGTCAAATAGCCATGTAGTTCTCCTGAAAAAATACAGAATTTAAAACTGTTTAGAATTTGAGGGTAGGTTTGGAATTCTTTGATAATGGTCCTGGTTCCCACATGTGGAACCAGGTGGGGTAATGGAGTGCATAATTTGTAGCAGAAGCATTAACCATGACCTTCCCATTGGACTGTAAACACGATTGATGAAGAGATATAAATAATTTTCATATGACACACCTGTCATCAGTGCAAATGGAAAATATTACCTTAAGAGTGTTGTATAGGTCTAAACCCAAGTAATTCTATGCAATTATATGTTTGTCCTATGTGTTTATTTTGTAGGATATGTTTGGAAAGAAACAATTTCTTCCTCAGAATTTTTTGCTGAAGTGGCTTGCTACCCATGTTTGCACCCACAGAATACTTGATGACCTTTGTGGCAATGCATTCTTTCTTTTGTGTGGTTTTAATGAGAGAAACTTGAATATGGTATGTTTTGGTTGCTTCTAATAGCTGAGTTACTGTGCACACACAGTGTTCTCTGTATCACTGTACTGATTGTCCTTTACCTGCAGTTAGCAAAAAAATAATGCTGCCTTCATGATACTGAGTTTGGATTAATATCTGTCCTTGGTATAGATGAAATTGCCCAGCTTGGATGGATAACATTAACCTTTAAAAATGTTACTGGAAAGCTGAAATATGTAATTTTAGATAAGGAAGTGAGAAATAAAGGTGTAGTTTTCATCCATTTTCAAGGGAACTGTTCAGATTTTCTAGTTTCTTTGTGAACATGTGCAGTTGTTTTATCTAATTTCTGACCCTGCTGATGGCTTCATGTGTGGTTCTAGTTCCAAGGCACTTGTTCACAGAACTTATTTTGTTATCTAAAAGCTAGTTAATGGCAACTGGTGTGCAGACATCTCTTCCCACTACACTTCTTGACATGTTTCTAAGAGCCTGAAATTAGTAGAATCTAGTATCTGTTTACCCTCATGTGAGTGAAGGCTGAAGAGCTGGGTGTTTTTTTATTGAAGTGAGACAGAATTAGCTTTTTTTTTTTTCTCACCATTCTCTGTGCAAACATGTTCATTTATTTTATACTAAGGTGAAAGTGCACATTTTTTTATGTTTCTTTGCCCAGCACACAGTTTTCATGGTTTTAATGGTTGTTAATATATTTTTCTCCTTGATGGGATTTTAAGTTTACCCTGTGTATTCTATACTTCTAAACCAAAAGTGTATGAAGTTCTGAATCATTTTGGACTCACAAGTTAACTTTGTCTAGTTGTAGAGTAGCATGTTTCACTGCAGTCTATTTAAATATTTGTTAGCATGCTCCCAATTGTTAAAGTACTAGCACTTTTTAAAATGTGTTCTGAATATATGAAAAAAAAATGCCTAAAAGCTGTCATTATCAGGTTTAAAGTTCATCTTAAAGCCCAGCAGTCAGTTCTAAATAATTCTCAAGGCACATGTGTATATGGCTCCAACTTTTCCTTATAGTAGCTTTAAGAGGAATGGAAAACTTTCTGTTAATTATTCTGGAAGCAATAATGCACTGTGAGGAGTAAACCTTATTAATAATCTTGTTTCAGAGCCGAGTGGATGTGTATTCAACACACTGCCCAGCGGGGACATCTGTACAAAACATGATCCACTGGAGCCAGGTAGTTCCCAGAATCTAAAATGTCCATGACTCTGTAGAATAGTGATGTCTCTGATACTTAAATGGCATAAAATGCCAATATATATAGGTATCATAGTCCAAGTGAAATTCTGGAACTGCCATTTGTTGGAATGGCAACTGTTAATTTCAGCTGCTTCAGTAGTACTTGCTTACAGTGGCTTATCTCTCTCCTCTGTGTCTTTGAAGATAGGCTAACTGTAAGTACTTCAGGCCAACAAACAATGCAATGGACTAACTTAGACACATGTAACAAGTATTAGCTCCCCTTTCAGCAAACTGTTTTGTTATCTTTTAAGCCAGTGAAAAGCAGTAGACTTCCTTTTCTGTTCCATTCTGCTTGGCTTAATTTTGAATTTCACTTCAATGCATGAATTCATCCCTGTGATGTGCCTGAAGCTTGCTCAGCAGGCTGGTAAATAGGAGAAGACATTGACCATGGAAGCAGTGATCATCAGTGCTACCTGTGATCTTGTAACAGGACTTGGTCTTCAGAAGCAGTGTCTTCTGCACATAGCTGTTCAAGTGTTGGCTGGGAAAGAAATTTGTGAAGACTTTTTTTTTCCAAATTCCTGTGATGCAGACTTCTGTTTCTGAAAAATTATAGATGGTAAATTGTACAAAAAAGACTTTCTTATAAAGTTCCATGCTGTGTTCCTATACACTTAGACAGCAAGGTAACTATTTAATAAGGAGCTGAGGTATCCTGGACTTTGGTATGCTAAACTGTTTTCCTTAATCTTTCCTGCTGTTGTTATGAAAGAGTGTGAAATCTCAAGAGGCAAAGTCTAACGGTATTGATCATTAATGTTTCCCACTCCTGTGATGCTAGCCGAAGCTGTGACACTTATCCTTGGTAATATCTGGCATTTTGCTGTTTCTTGTGTATGTTGCCTTTGCTAGTTTTCCGGATGACATATACTTTATTATCACCACAGAAATACCGAGTTCTTAGTGAATGTGTAAATACTTATTTCTAGGCTGTGAAGACCGGGGAACTCAAAGCTTATGACTGGGGAAGCAAGGCCGCAAATATGTTTCACTATAACCAGGTACAATTTTTGAGTGTTACCAAAAAAAGTCCATGTGCATTCTTCTGGGTTAACACTTCTTATTGAGTCATGACTCAATAAGTGACAGTGAAAATCTGACACATTCTTCTTAACGTTTGCTAGTATGTTGCACTGCAGTGTAGTATCATATTGAAGGCTCGCTCTTTCTAATGCCTTTGTTTTCACTTTTCTCCTTCACAGTCTACTCCTCCATTTTACAAGATAAAGAAAATGACTGTGCCAACTGCTGTGTGGACTGGTGGACAAGACTGGCTGGCAGACCCAAAGGATGTTGCTATGCTGCTCACTCAGATCACAAATTTGGTTTACCACAAAAACATTCCAGAATGGGAACATTTGGATTTCATCTGGGGCCTCGATGCACCTTACCGCATGTATAATGAAATAATCAACATGATTAGGAAGTATCTCTAAGCCTGCATGATATTTCAGAGTGTTAGTTCACTAGAAATCCATCTTTTTGGGACATGCTTTTTTTGGCAATAATACGGCATTGGGTTTTTATGATGCATTTTTTAAATGCCAGCAATGACTACTGAATTGGATTCATATTCAGTCTGTTTTTCTCAGTATTATTTCTCTCTCCTGTGGAAATCCTGTGTCCCACTGATTTTGCACATAGTGGCACGATACTTGCAAAAATAGCAGTGTGATTTTATTCAAAAGGAATATATCATATGTCTGTAAATTTAGTGACATGTCTAAAAGACGAGATAGTCTGTTCAGCACCTCAGGTGCTTGACATAAGTATTTCAGTGTGCATGGAACACTGCCATTTCTCAGTACATTGTCATTTCTGAGTACCTTTTAGAAGTATTCCTTGTACTGCGGTGATCCATTTGATGCTGGTACTTCTAAAAGCACTTAGTGACTCTTTTCTCTGTTATTGTAGCTATATCATGCTAGCTAGCTACATCATATTATTTTATCTTTTAATAATGCCCAGAAGAACTGTCATGAAGCCAGAGAGCATCACCACAGTCAAGTTGCAGTCTGCTATTTTGGGACTAATTCACTGCAGCATTTTTCTTCATTTAATGGTGTCCCTGAAGCCTTTTGTGTTTCACATGCTGTTTATGAATGATTGTTATTTGCCTGTGAAGATTCCTGGAACAAGAGAAGCAATTAAAAGAAATAACCACTTTCATTAGCATTGCCAGTAGATTATGGCTTTCAAGAAGAGTGATGTAGTATACTCGTGTTTTGTTTTCTTTGCACTGACCACTAGAAAACAAGCTGGTGAGGGAAGAGCCAAAGCATTAATTTTGTAGCTTGAGTCACTTATTTGCACAGACTTCTCTTAATCATCTGCTGCTTTGAAGATCTGTTTACATCTCAGCTGCTTATGTGGTGCTTGCCACCATTATGTTCAGGAACCATACAGCACTCTTGTGAAGCCTGGCAGTATTAAAGGCGGTCTCCAGTTGTCTCAGTTTCACTTCAGAATGGAGCAAAGCCCTCATTTAGTGGGGGCATATGATTGACATCTTCTTTAGGGAACTGACTTTGGAGCTGTAATTCTGTAGTGTAGGTACCTTGCTCTTTCCATTGACTATGCAGAGGACTTTGCTCTTCTGAATTGCACAGAAGTTCCATACCAAATGTAGATGTATAAGCAATCTCTAGAGTCAGTTGCCTCTCTTCCTATGATAATTTCTGTGCCGTGGTTGGATTCAATCCAGATTTCTGTCTCTAAATAGAATAAAAGAAAAAGGCTTTTCTACATGGCATAGCAAATAGTGCATTTTTAATTGAGGCAAACTTTTTTGATTTAAAAAAAAATGCAAATAGATGGAGAAGCTGTAAATTAGGGTTTTTTGGTTGGAATTTATTTTATTTAATCTCTAATTGAGACTCAGGGAATCCTCAGGCTATGTTAAGGAAAAAGCATTTCATGATATTTCAGTTGCAATTCCTAGCAGGACTTCTGTTTGCTTTGTAACAGCCGTATTTACTTCACCTTGCTGCGCTGAAAGGAAGCATGTGTAGGAATCCTAAGTGGCCAACTTAGCAGTTGTGAAAGTATGTGATACAGCAAGAGCTGTGTTTCATGTATTAGCGTGAGATCTTTCAATAAACATGAGACCTGCTTGGGGTTCAGAACTGTGTGTTGTTTCACTTGTTTCATGAATGCATGTGACTCTTGGGGACAGAATTCTCTAAGCCGAGCCTGATTTTCACAAATGTTCATGCATAGCACAAGTACAATAAAAAAAACTTCTATTTATTTGTGTTCTGAAAGAGGCTTTTCCTGAGTTTTAAGGGCCACTTGTGTTGGGGTCTTCTGTGAGAGTTTTAAATAAGGTACCAATTGTAAATAGCTTTTTATAAAAGTGGAGTCATTTTCTGTGTCTCCAGTTGGGGCTTCTTGCAAACCACTGAAATGTTGGAAAGCTTCTTGTATCACATATCACATTGGGTAATTGGATTGCTTAATGGGCTGTATGGTAATCTCATCAATAGCATTTAACCACATAGTAAGGCAGAGAACTAAGCTTTACCTTGGGTACATTTGATCTAGCTTTTGACCTTTATCATCTTCAGTGATAAATATTGAATAGATAATACAGCTCAGGCTGTCCCTTTCTGTACATTTCTGAGTACAGTAAAAGTGTAGTCAGGACAGCAGGATCTATTAAATCCTATGTTTTACAAGCTTGGTCAGCTGATGACATGTTCTGTGTGCCAGGAAATTAAGCCAGAACAGTGGAAGCTTTACACAAAAGCTGGAGTTTCTCTGCTTCACTGGAGCAGGGATGGCTGCAGAATTGTGAGCTTCTGTGCTCTCCCTGGCTTGCTAAAGTTACAAGTGTGACACAAACTTGGAGAAGTGTCAGTGGGAAGAAATGTGTGAACTAAGACATTCTGAAGGGAGGGAAGATCAAGCACCATGGTCTAATAAGAGTAAGCAGTGTTGAATGGTACATTTTTCAAAGCAAATCTTCTACATACTTAGTGCCTATTCTGTAGACATCTTTGTATTACAGGTTGGCTGAATATCAGGTTTGGGTATCAGAAGTGTACTGATGTAACAGACATATGACACCTAGTGACAATTTCAGCATTTATTGACACAATCAAACTACGGTAGAAAGCCAGAAGAAAGTAGTTCCTGTTCAGCCGACAGATTTCCAGGCTCACAGGCCTGACTTAAAGATGTACAGTTGGCACGCAAGAGCTTCCGCAGACATAAAGGCATGTGTTTTCATCCACATCTTGTGCCTGAAACTTGAAAAGGATTTTTGTAGTCATCCGCAAGTGTATTTGCACTGCTTCTTTCACACAGAGAACCAGCAGAGCATGTGTATGTTAGTGGTGTGTAATGAGTAATTTATGAGCTCATGCAGAGCACTTTTACAGTGATGATTCTGTAGCTAGGGATGGCACTCCCGAGAGTTGAGACACCAACTCAGACAACATAGAAGTGCCACAGCATAGGAAGTGGTGGTAAAGCAAAGCTCCTACTCACATGGCTTCTATGAGAAAAACATTTTTTTTCAGCTTGGGAACCAAACCAATTTTCTGTAACTCAAGTCTTGTGGTGAATGTGCCATAGGAAAAAGGGAAAAAAAAGCTACAAATACTTTAATATAATTAAAAGCTACAAATGGGTTTAATCTGTAAGATACAAGATGTAAACATTGATGGCTGAAGAGGTTTTCAGAAATAGGGGTATTGGTGGAATATTTTCCTGTAATTAAAGCATTTATAGTGTGTTCTCCCTTTCTTTGATGCATGTATAAAACTCATACTGCAGCATTGCCCATACTAATAATGGCCTCTCCAGCATATTTTCAAATAACTTTATATGAACAAAATTGTTAAAATCACAGAATTGTCAGGGTTGGAAGTGACCTCAAGAATCATTTATTTCCACCCCCCCTGCTGTGGGCAGGGACACCTTCCACTAGATCAAGTTACCCAGAGGCACATCCAGCCTGGCCTTATAAACCTCCAGGGATGGGGCTTCCACTGCCTCCCTGGACAACCTGTTCCAGTGTCTCACCACCCTTATGGTGAAGAACTTCTTCCTAATGTCTACCTTAAATCTATCCTCCTCTAGCTTGGATCCATTCCCCTTAGTCCTATCACTACTTGATACCCTAAAAAGTCCCTCACCATCTTTCTTGTAGGCCCTCTTCAGATATTGGAAGGCCATAACTGGGTCTTCAACTCTCAGCCTGTCTCCATAGGAGAGGTGCTCCAGCCCTCTGTTCATCCTTGTGGCCCTTCTCCGCACATGCTCCAGCATGTCTGTATCTCTCTTGTAATAGGGACTTCAGAAGTGGACACAGTACTCCAGGTGGGGTCTCCCAAGTGCAGTGTAGAGAGGAAGAATCACCACTTTTGACCTGCTGGACACACTTGATGCAACCTAGAATACAGTTGGCTTTCTGGGCTGCAAGTGTATGCTGGTCATTCATATTGAGCTTCTCATCCACCACCACTCCCATGTCCTTTTCATCAGGGCTGCTCGCAAGCCAGTCACTGCCCAGCCTGCATCAGTGCTTGGGATTGCTCTGACCCAGATGCAGGACCCTGCAATTAGTTTTGTTGAACATCAATGAAATAATAAAAAAATGCAGTAGCTGCACCTGTAACTGGATAATCTAAATCTTATTTTCTGAGGATACTGAGCTGCAAATTATCTGGATTGTAATTAGATTCCTCCAGAAATGATGAACATGTGTATTTGTAGAGGATGCAAGTCAGTTTCTCACTACCAAATCCTGATTTTTGAATGAAAGAATTTTAAGATAATTTCATGATAGTTATTATTTTGAAAACTGATCCTGATAAGGTAAATCTTGAGTATTATCAACTTACTTTACTGGCAGCTGTCAAGCCCCAGACATTGTTAGGAATTCATTAAAAATACCTTTGATTAAGCTTTCTTTTCATCCTGGCTGGAGAGGTTTTCAGTGCAGCTTCGTTGGGGAGTTGAAGTGTTGGTATGAAAGTATTTTGACTAAGAAAATGTGTTAGCACTTGTTAAGAAAAGTACTTTGAGTTTAGGCTAAACTGAACTCAGGAATGTGTGTTCTTCTACTCAGCACATAGGCTCGGTTCAGGATGCTTACCTGGGGTGCAAGGAGTCATGTCCTTTCTTTGGATTCAGATACGTACTTGAATTTAGGGATATGTAAACATAAGGAGCCTCTAGTTTGCAAGGATGTAGATCTGCAGAGGTCCCTTTTCCCCTCCCAGCTTGTTACACATACAGCCTGAGACAGGACTATGCCTGCAAAAGAGTGGATGCTTTGTTATCCTTGCAAATTTTAACGAAGTATGAGAAATACTTCCCGGTAACTGTAACGTTAACAGAAAGCAAATTTCTGCTTTGGAAGTAGCTGTATCGGGGGAGGGCTCTGAAGCGGGGCTGCTGGCAGTGCCGTTCTGCGCTGGGGGGTGCTGTTGCCTGCGGAGAGGCTGCTGCAGCCCAGCACGGGGGCGCATAAAGAGCTGACTTAGACTCGCACCCCCGTGGAATTGGCATCGGTACTGCTGAACACTGTGTCTCCTTGCACTCAGGCTCCTGGAGTAAGGTGAGTTAGGATGCGAGGACCTCAGATTTATTGTATTTTCCCAGCATGGTTAAATATTTTTAAATGAAAGAAGGGACTGCCCCAGCCTTTCTTTGCTCTGTTTACTGTCCTGCTTCCCTGCTACTGTCCTGAACAAGTTAACAGTTCTCTTTCCCAGCACCTTTTTTTTTTTTTTCTGATAGAAGGCTCAGCATGCACTTGGATGTTGCCTTGTCTCTAGCAGAATAGTAATTCCCCTTACAGGGGGAAGAAGTGGAGGGAAAAGAAATTTGTGCCTCTGCTGATGTGACATTACTTTTTTATTGACCCTGGTTTTCCCTCCTACAAACCTTTTCCTGATTTTCCTCCCCACTTCATGTTTTGCTGTTTACCTTTTAGTTTGTACCTAACAGTGAAGCCCGTGGTAGGTGCTTGCATCTTGTGCTCATGTGGAATCTATTTAAGACCCTTTGCGGGGCCTCATTCCAAACTATGTGCCCTTCAACCTAAACTCTGTAGCAGGAGGCTTGATTTTTGAGAGACCCGTATAAAGTCCTGTAACACACTGGGGAAGTTTGGCAGAGTCGTAAGCTGAGTGAAAAAATCTGGGGTTGTATTGCTGAATCAACTACAGAAAGGATTTGCGTGCACTTTGTCTTTTCTTCACGTTGTACCTCCCGCCGGCAAAGAAACCAAAGTTAGCAGAGCGGAAATACGTGAAGAAGTGCTTTTTGATGTCTCAGTTGAAGAGCCTGAACGCAGTTACTAGAGAACGAGAGTCTCTTGTCTCTGAGGCGTGAGGATTCTTTTTCCTCGGCACAGTCCCTTGCCGAGGCTACGGCAGTTCGCAGCCCGCAGACTTTACCAGCAGGGCGCATCCTGCGGAGTACCGGCAGGTGGGGTGTGGAGCCCAGGCTGCTTCTGCTCTCCTGGTGTCTTGCTCAGGCTCTCTGTTGCAGTATTTACTACTAGTGAGACTGCAGAATTCTGTGATTTTTCCTTAAGGGACTTAAGAATATTTTTCTATGACTTAATCTTCAGGCAAAATGCCTATTCTTTAAATTTTAGTTTACAGGCAGCAGTGGTTCTAAAACTTCTTCAAACTTCACATGGCTGTTAGGAATTAGTCAGATGAGTGTCTTTAGGGCAGCTCAGCAATTTCTGTCCATCCCCCTTTAGGCAGATTTAAAAACACAAAGAGATTAAATTTAGTACCTGAATAATTCTAATAAAATGAGAATCAAGTATCTCATCTAGGAGGTTTAATTCTTGCTTGTAACTATATCAACAGAAAGCATCTCTCACAAGAATATCTTCAGGCCCAGATGGTGATTGAGTTACAAATTAATTTCTTATGTCCTTATTGTGAAATGGAGGTCAGAATAAAATACAGTCAGAGGATTGAAGTGAAACTCTTGGATATAGATCCTCATCCATTAAATTAGTGTTTCTCACTTGGTTTTAATTTCACTAAATTCAATGCTCTGAATTAGCTAAGTTAGATAGAACAGTCTTACAACAGCAGAGAATCTGAATCTGTTTTTAAAGTTTGTATGCAGAATCTTTGAAGGCTGTAGCCCACCTCTATCCAACAAAGAACTTGTCATTGCCTGAATAATAGTACAGATAATGTCACTTCTTCAGTACATGACCTGAAGTCTAAGGAGAGAACAAAAGTGGTGCTTCCTTAAGAGCAGAATCTCTTGAAGAGAAAACAGTTGAGACTGAAAGCAAACTTGACTATTAGAAGTCTATGTATAGTTCCAGAAAAGGTCACTACTAATTAGTCATTCTTAATTACTGAGAGGCAAGGACATTCTGTTGCCCATTTCCCCCCTCAGATTTATCTTTTGAAAAGCAAAGAACTAAAATTGCCTGACCAAGCTACTAAAGTCATCCAGGAAGTTGAGCTCATTTCTAATATTAGAATAAATGCTGTACCTACAAAAGAGGTGAGTTCACAGGAAGCTGATAGCAAGCTCTATTTCCCTAAATGTTCAAAGTTTTGTCTTCTAAAAGCACAAAAGAAGTGATGTCTTAGTGGTTAAATCAGAACTTCCATCGTTTAGCCCTAAAATACTTTCAACAGATTAGAACTGTTGGGAGTCTAGCCTGCTAGCTTCTGTCTGCTATGTAATTGCCTGTGGTCAAAGGAAGTTCATCTAAATGACATAGGTATAAGCAGTAGATCTTTTATTTGCGTAAGTTAGGTTGGGTAAAAGATGATTGCCATATCATATTGCTCAAAGAGCAGTTAGGATGTTAAGCGAGAGTGAATGTGGTAATAATACAGTAGTAATACTTGTCACTAAATAGCTATCTGAAAGCATATCATGATTTTACCTTGTATTCCTTTCAGCAGCTGGGGTATATTTGCTTCTTCAAAAGCTGTTGGCTCAAATTTTGCATCTAGTCAAGTCAGGTGGATTTTACCAGGCCAAGTAGATACAGATGCAAAGGAGAACATGAACACAAAAACAGAGGAAGAGGAGTCCCAGCCACCATATCCAGACTGGAAGCATTGCACAGGTCTCTTTAAGGTTTTGACTTGGTTTGTTGTATACCCAAGGGGTGATTAGGAGAACATGTCCTTGCACCAGACATCCACAGCTCAAGCCTGGGGTTTAGGTACACATACATTTCTGCTAGCAGCCACATTAAAAAAAAAAAAAAGAATAAAATTCAGTCTTAGCTTGTATTTCCTCACCTCTAAAGGCAAAAGGATAGCAAAGAATGATGCAACTTAAAATTAGTACAAGACAGCAATTTTTCAAATGTATGCACTAAGCAAAGTGAAAAATGTTCCTACACTCTTTCTCTGAATTCCAGCATTCTGCATTCCTGCTCACTTTTCCTATTGTGCAAGCCTCTTGTAGAGCTCCAGTGATTACCTTGGCTGGCTAAATCTGTTCTGAGATTGTAATGCATTATATCACTTCTGTATAACAGGAAAGAGAACTTCCTCTTTAAAGCTTCGTATTACTAAGCAAGGAGGACTTCTGATGGGCGGAGTTTTCCCTTAAGCAGCCTAGATAAAGGCTTGCAGGATTTACAGACCTCTCAGACTGCAATCAGCATGAACTGCAGCCTGCCAAACAAAGTGCTGCTCACCTATGCGATGGCTGGACATCAGGACAGATTGTGCCTTCAGCCACTTTGGGACTTTGTCACAGCCAAGGAGCAACTGATCAAGTCACCCTTTTTTCCAGTGCTGTTTTCTTTTACAGCATATATGGTTTTCTGTCTTCCGTATATTACATTGGACTTTTTAAGCACTAGACTACCAAGCCTGAGAAAATACAAAATCCAGCCACAAAACTATCCAACTCTTGGGATGATGGTGCCTTGCATTATTCAAAGTGCATATCACCATGCCGTTTTGATCTTTCCGGTGACACTTCTCCACTGGTACTGCAGACCAAGGAACCTACCAGTAATAGCTCCAGAGCTGCCTGAGGTCCTGCTAGAAGTAGGAGCCTGCCTGTTTCTGTTTGATTTTGAGTACTTCCTGTGGCATTTGATTCATCACAAGGTGCCTTGGCTCTACAGGACCTTCCACAAAGTGCATCACAAGCACGTGTCAACATTTGCTCTTACTACACAGTATTCCAGTGTATGGGAATTGCTCTCACTGGGATTTTTCGCTGCTATTAACCCAATGTTCCTGAGATGCCATCCTTTGACAGAGATTATTTTCTTCCTTGTAAATATTTGGTTGTCAGTGGAGGACCATTCAGGATACGACCTTCCGTGGTCAACTCACCGACTTGTGCCTTTTGGTTTGTATGGAGGAGCACCACATCATGATCTCCATCATCTGAAGTTCAGATCAAACTATGCTCCTTATTTCACCCATTGGGACAAACTCTTTGGGACATTTACAGAATCGCATTCCAATTAAGGATATTTACCTGTGGGTGGACTTTTTATAGACTAAACTGAAACATTAATTTTTTCAAAGACATACAGAAGATTGTATATTTGAAGCTGCCTATAAAAACAATAGCTATTTATAACAAATCCTTTTAATATATGTGGTTTTGTATGTGTATTTGGAACTGCCTGTGTTAAATGACTGTAGAAATGGTAAATGTGTTTGGTTAAATTTGTTTGAGTCAAAGGTGTAAGGGAAGTGTTATGAGACATTCTCTCTTCTTTCCTTCTTTCCAGCTTTCATAAAGCCTGTATTGCAATGGTGTTTTATACATACACCAAAGCCATTATCTTACTGTTGTAGGATGACTTGTGATGTAAACAGAAAAGATACATCATGGATTTTGTGGAGTTTAATCTGCCAGAAAATATTATTGCACAATGATGTTGTAAGGCATTGCTGCCAAACATAGCCAGTTGGCTAATTGCAAAAATTTTTATATTTATGTTTTAAACCTTGTACTGTCTAGTTTTAATAGAAAATAAATGTGGTCCTTCTTATGAAATTCTATTCTGTTTCATTTTAGTCAATTGCAGTGTGCCCAGGTGGCCAGGAGAGCCAATGGCATCCTGGCCTGGATCAGGAATAGTGTGGCCAGCAGAACAAGGGAGGTTATCCTTCCCCTGTACTTGAGGCCACATCTTGAGTACTGTGTCCAGTTCTGGTCCCCTCAATTCAAGAAAGATATGGAGGTATTGGAACATGTCCAGAGAAGGGCGACAAAGCTGGTGAGTGGCCTGGAGCACAGCCCTATGAGGAGAGGCTGAAGGAGCTGGGGTTGTCTAGCCTGGAGAGGAGGAGGGGGCTCAGGGGGGAACCTCATAGCTGTCTATAACTACCTAAAGGGAGGTTGTAGACAGGTGGGGGTTGGTCTCTTCTCCCAGGCAGCCAGTAACAGAACAAGGGGACACAGTCTCAAGTTGTGCCGGGGGAGGTATAGGCTGGATGTTAGGAGGAAGTTCTGCACAGAGAGAGTGACTGACATTGGAATGGGCTGCCCAGGGAGGTGGTGTAGTCGCCATCCCTGGAGGTGTTCAAGAAAAGACTGGATGGGGCACTTAGTGCCATTGGATAGGGCTGGGTGATAGGTTGGACTGGATGATCTTGGAGGTCTCTTCCAACCTGGTTTATTCTATTAGGAACAGGCATTATTCCTTTGCATAGGTGTTGTTTTTAATTGCCACACTATCTCAAAAGCAAACCATTGACTCAGGAATATGTGATATTTAAAATATAATTTTCAATTTTGTAGAAATGGGTTCTTGAAGAATGCAGGTTTTCAAGACATGGCAAAATTTTGTTATTACATTTGTGAGAAGCTCGTATCATTTTAAAAGAATTTATGCTATGAGAACAGATCACTAAGCAGCCCCTTAATAAAAGGGGCCATCTTTGATGGCCCTTCACAGCCATATCAACTGTTACTTGCATGCAAGGAATATAAGGAGGGTTTCTACAAGATTATTCTTTCAAGCAGATTTTAGAGAGGTATAATCAGAGTTTTCGATATCCTAAAGGATGGTGCACATTACTAGAAGAACTGTTATATAAAAAGTGTTGCTATGTAGTCTCACAGAAGTCACATTGAAGCAATAAGCACAAAAAGAAACAAGTCTTCTGTGTCTTACTCAGCAAAGATCCATGTGGATTTCTTATGACCACTACCTAACATTTTAATGCTTATAATCTTCTATCCTGTATTACTAATAACTTTGCAGGATAGTGGTGGGAACAGAGAAAGTGCTAATAATGTAGACAGTGTGTGATGAGCACTTATGCATCATTATCCAAAAATGCTTTTGCAATAACAGTGAGGGTTGTGTGGCCTTACAGTGGCTGTTGGTCCAGAAGAAGAGACAACCTTTAGTATTTCCAACAATGGGAACTTATAAAGGAAGCAGTACTTTTGGACACCACATCTTTTTGATAACAAGAAATAAATTTCATAAACATCTTCATACATAGTATGAAATGCTACAATCTCAATACCCTCTCTTCATATCACAGAGGAGGACAACCCTTCTATGCAGTGATGAGAATGTGATGCATCCTAAGAGTAAAATCTAAGGCTGAAAGAACACAAAACTAGATTTTTTTTTTTTTTTGCCGTGCATCTATTCAGCTGAAATAAAGAACTCCCAATCTTTCTGATGATATAATTCTGATATAATTCTGATGTGCTCAGGTGTCCAAGAAGGCCAATGGCATTCTGGTCTGTATCAGGAATCGTGTGGGCAGCAGGACCAGGGAAGTCATTCTGCCCCTGTACTCAGTGCTGGTTAGGCCACACCTTGAGTACTGTGTCCAGTTCTGGGGCCCTCAAATTAAGAAAGAAGTTGAGGTGCTCAAACATGTCCAGAGAAGGGCAACAAGGCTGGTGAGGGGGCTGGAGCAAAGCCCTACAAGGAACGGCTGAGGGAGCTGGGGTTGTTCAGTTTGGAAAAGAGGAGGCTCAGGGGAGACCTTATTGCTCTCTACAACTACCTGAAAGGAGGTTATAGCCAGGTGGGGGTTGGTCTGTTCTCCCAGGCAACCAATGACAGAACAAGAGGACACAGTCTCAAGCTGCACCAGGGCAGGTTCAAGTGGGATGTTAGAAAGAAGTTCTTCACAGAAAGAGAGATTGCCCATTAGAACAGGCTGCCTGGGGAGGTGGTGGAGTCCCCATTGCTGGAGGTGTTTAAGAGGAGGCTGGATGAGGCACTTAGTGCCATGGTTTAGTTAATCAGAAAGGTTAGCTGATAGGTTGGACTTGATGATCTTAGAAGTCTTTTCCAACCTGGTTAATTCTGTGATTCTGTGAAGTATTTTGAGGTGTGATATAAAGAGAATGAAGTAAGTTTGTTTTCGTTTCTTTCTTTGTTTGTTTTCTACCAAGTGCAAGAGGCAAAATAAAATCTTCAATTTCTTTAAGCTGTTTAGAGATGTTGGGTCTCTAAGGCTAACTGGTAGTTGCATATCTTGCTATAGGAAACCTGTGAGCAAATCCCACAAGAAAGGTCGTAACTGAATCTACAGGGTTACCCTGCTTTTATTTTATTTGTGTGTGTGTGAAGCCTAATTGCTGATACAGAAAACAATCCATTACTAGAGAAAGAGTCCTAGTCAACTGCAGGCAAAACTGTGCTTGTTCTTATCAAGTCTCATTTGGAATTGACAGGATGATATAACATTGGTGTGGGTGACGGAAGTGGCTATGGAAGGAGGAAATGTACTGCATGATGATCCCACTTGTTTATCCCTTGCATTCTCAACGTTTGATTGGTTTCACCACAGAAGAAGAATGCATTTCCTCAAATATGGAATTTCCTGGCAATATACCACACCGAATCTCTTGCCAGGCTGGCCCAGAATTTTGGTTCGAGAGCTTGTTAGTGCATCAACTTGGAATAGTAAAAAGAAAATAAGTTAAAAAAAAAAGATTGCCAAATGACAGTTTGTTCAGTACATGTCTGGAATGGCTTATCTCAATTCCATTCCAGAAATATCTGCACTTCATCATCATGTCATAACCCTATGACATTTCTCCAATGCTCTGAAGATAACTGTGAGGGATTGAAATAATTTGCATATTGCATGCATGATGAAGCACTTCTATAGCAGTGGCTGTAATAGAACCTTGGGTGTACGTATGAGAAAAACTCCTGAGCAGAAGACCTAGACAAACATGTAACTTCAGGCCTCTGCAGTGCAATGAATAGCAAAATGTAGAAAAAAAGCATATAAGACAGAAGATAAAACAAATAAGAGTTGTTTTTTTTCCTGTTTTCATTGAAGGTTCAGCATATACTGAACCACTGAGCATGAGAGCACAGCAAGTTCTGTGTGTTGATGGTGGCAAGATTTTAAAACAGGATCTTACAGATGTTACTTCCTATATTTGTATTTTCCCATAGTCATTGTCACAAGTCTTTATCAGACAAATGGAATGACATTACACTTTATTGTAAGGGTTTTATGTCAGAAACCCAGACCAAACTTTCTTCTGTCCCAAAATTTTCCTAGTTTCCTTCCTCATTATAATGTGACATAATGTGCCACACAAACTTCCTATCTAATCTGCTGAAAACTAACCTGTTGTCATATGTAAGTAAATAGAGGATGTTTGCACAGAACCCTGAAGCTATAAAGTGAAATTTTTGATCTGTCATTGTTCATTTTATATCCTAATTTAGGGTCAAAGAAGTAAGATTTTATGCATTTCTCTTTGTAACTGTATCTTAGTTCTAAAGCAGGGGTTAAATATTGAGCTTTTTTTTTTTTTTTTTTTTTTTTTTTT
>VWZI01019366.1:191035-202196 GCA_013396835.1 Psilopogon haemacephalus
ACCCTAAAAATTAACAGAGTTCAAAATTTTTTACTGCCAGCTTAGACTATCCATCTCTTGTTATGTAGGCTGAGTCTTTCAAATGCTACCTGGTTTAGGTAAAGGTACACAACACTATAACGGGCCAAATTTTTGCTTAGTGGATGTGTTCTTAGCCCTGCAGCAAAGTGTGTATGCTTCAGAGAGAGCATATGAAGTTTAGAGCCATGATGTGTCAGTACTCACTTCTGGAAAAGGCTTTTTCCTCATTCATGTTTATCCACTGCAAGTAGAATAGAATAGAATAGAATAGAATAGAATAGAATAGAATAGAATAGAATAGAATAGAATAGAATAGAATAGAATAGAATAGAATAGAATAGAATAGAATAGGCCAGGTTGGAAGAGACCTCCAAGATCATCCAGTCCAACCTATCACCCAGACCTATCCAATGGCACTTAGTGCTCCATCCAGTCTTTTCTTGAACACCTCCAGGGATGGCAACTCCACCACCTCCCTGGGCAGCCCATTCTACAGCTATGATTTTTTTTTTTTTTTTTATGATTTTAAATATAATCTATGTCATTAATAGGTTTTACGACTTGGTTAATCTGGTGTTATTTGGGTTGCCTTAGAAGTCCAGAATGCTTGTATAGGTTGGGTTTGGGGATTTTTTTGATGCATCCTAAGAATTTTTAATTTCCAGAAATTGGCCTATCAGACAATTCTACCCCTAAATTAGTTTTGAAGCAATTTTTAATGACAGCACACCTACCATCCATTCCCCTTCAACATTAATGGAAGGAGTGGATGGCTCTTTGATGTGGCTTTATCTCAGTGGACTCAGCAGTCATTCCAGCAATTGTGCTTACTCTTGCTTTCATGCTCAGTTATTAAGCTTCCACTATTACCTGCCTACATCCATGCAACTCTTTTTGAACCAGTTATGATTCTATATCTGAATAAAATCACTCATCTTTGATTCTCTCAAGACACAAAAAATCTGGATTTATGCCCAGATTACTTTGAGACACAAATCAGCGTAAGCCTACTATCACATTTCCATGTAACTGTGTCTAAGACCCTGGCCTTGTATGCTGGGACTGACCAATGTGCCAGTTTGCACAAATATTTAGGCTGGTCCTGCATTGCTCAGGAGTACAATGATCAATCTGACCTTGGAGGTCTTTGAAGCACAGTCCAAATTTGGTTTTGGTATGTTTTTCTTGTAAAAACAGCTGCCAGATAATTGTTTCCCAAAACTTAGGACACATGGGAAAAAAATTAAAATCCCCAGACCCAACCAACACAAGCATTCTGGACTTCTAAGGCCACAAGACTATTACAGAGGAGCTTTTAGCTATGGAAAGTGATGGTGATTCTTTTGAAAATCCTTTTCAAACTTTTGTCTTTTGAAAAAAAAAGATTTGAAAACCTTACTTGTCTCTCAAGCTGCAATGATTGCCATGATCAAAACTGTGGGTGTAGAGACGGGAGGAAAGGAGAACAGGAAAAGAACCTATCATGCCTGCAGGCACCTACTTCATTGTGTCTTGGTGCAGCACATGTCAGGTCCGGATGGATTGCTGCTCTGATAGCACAGGAACACTGTGGCAGAGATGCTTTCAGCCTCCGGGTTCTTACCACTGCAGCGACACAAACTCCACATATGCATACAGCTTTTCCTTCCTGGTATCTAGTTCTTTCTGGAAATTCCCACAGCAACAAAACACAGTGACTTGCAAGAGGGGGACTCTGCCTTTATGTTACCCATGCCTGCAGGGAGAATGTAGTTGCCAGACAGAACTTACAGAAACATCAAGTACCTGCCAGCTGCCTTTTTTGTTGGCTTGGCGATCTCTACTGATATTCCCTTTTCCTGGTCTCACTTGAGCAGCTGCTGACAGCCTCTCCTCCTCCTCTAGGAACACTGGTTGAGGACTGCCAGCTGCTTTGCCAGGTTTGCAGTGGTTTTTCACTAAGTAGTCAGATAATCACTCCCTTGTGCCTGCATTATCTGACTACCCATAATACATTGCCTGTGTATATCCTGCTTCAAAAGGAGGCTTACACCTCACAGCCTGTCCTGGAAAACTACATCTGAGAAGGCAAGCACTTGCCTCTGTCACTTTACTCAGCTGCATGAAGGCTGGCTTGCCTTTCAGGTCTTTTATTTTTAGGTCTTCTTCCCTGTGGGAGAGCATCTCCTTACCTTCCTACCTGCCTTCTAAAGCCCACTTGAGTCCAGCTCATTCTACCTTAAAGGAGCAGGAGAGAAGGCTTTCTCCTCCTCAATTCTAACAGAAGGAGATCTTGGTTTGTTTCATCATACTCCCATGTGTGGTTTCTTCCACGGATGCAAAGCAAATGTCAGGTCTTCTGGTGGGGAAACTGAGCAGATTAATGATGTGTGAGGGGAAAGGGCTCTGGTGGGGCTGTGCCTGTTGGGTCAAAAAGGCCATGCTGATGCAGATCTGTAGGATGCAGTAGTTGCAGGTATCATTTCTTGTTAGTGACAATTCCACTGTGATCAGACCAAACCCAAATTTGGAGCTTCAATAAAGTGAGCAATGGCTTAGTAGCTTTGCTCCAAATATAGTGATGAAAACAAAAGAATATTTAATTATTCGTTCCGTGGGCTTGATTTTTTTCCAGCTAATGTCTATCCTCTGTTCCCACAGCTGTGGCTCATCCTGCTGAATTTGTCACTGTCTGATGCTTCTTGTGGCTGGCCTGTGGAGAATTTCTCTTTCAGTTTATGACAGCTCCATTTCATATTACATAGCAGGCTTGTTGCCTTGGCCAAAAAGCTGAGGCAAAATCACTAGTTTGCAACTGGCTATCAGACAGTCTGTGTAGCAACACTCTTTTGCAAGTACCATGACTGACAGTTTACTACTTTTTCTGCTTTCTAGCAAATCCCAGTGCTGTGTTCGTAACCAAAACTGCCCTCTCACCACTGTTACACCTAGGCCCTAAGCCAACTGTTCTGAGTACTTTTCTTTCTGGAAATTAATGGCATAATTTAGCCAACATGTTGCATGCATTTTTGAGATTTTTATTTTCTTTCTCTCTTTTCGTGACTCAGATTTTTATCTTAAGTAGTTGAACCATATTAAAGAAGAAGGAACTCTACTTCCCTCTGCATCTGGCACAGCTAGCAGAAGAGCACTGTTTGACAGCTAAGGACAGGTAACAAAAGAAGCAGAGTATGGTGTGTGTGGAAAGACACAGGCATTCAAGCTGATTCTCTGTTTCCTTTGCTGACCTTCTGCTTACTGTTGCCTTGAGAGTAGTGAGATAAATTAGTGCTCATGTACTAGCATCAGTACAATTTCCAGAAGTTAGCCATCCCAACAGACCCAAATAATTTGCAGTTAGTCCTCCTTCAGATGCTATTATTCCTAATAGAATTTTGAAACCCCATCCAAATTCTAGGTGCCAGGAGCATTGTGCACACAGAAGAAAAGGCTGTCTCCCAGAAGGGTAGAGTATGGATCTTCTGCAGTCAGAAATTGCTTATAGCACTTGCCTTTTGCTGCCAAATGTTCTTCAGAGACACAAGCATTCTCTGAAGATGAATTGTGTTTCTAATTGTTATAGCTGAAGAAAAGCAAAATTCAGAATAAAATCCATCAGCAAACACATTCTTTGTCTACTATGACCTGATGTATTTTTCCCACTAGGTCTGAGAATAGGAAATAAGAACTAAATTTATAACTGTAGGAGTCCTTTAACTTTAAAAAAAAAAAAAAATCATAGTAGTTGAAAGTAAACATTCACTCTTTCTATCCCAAGCATTTTAGCACAAAAGTTCAATTGTATGCTGTACCCAGCTATGCCAAACAGCTTTCATGCTGCCTACACCTTCCTGATGGCTACAGTGAAGTTCTGAGCTAAGAGTGAAGAAATCTGTAGCATGTATTTTGTGAAAGCAGTATTCACTACTTTGTTGGAAGAATTTAATCAAAACTTTCTCAATACAGATATCTAAATTTAACTTGGCAGTAACTGGTCCTTTCAGGTATCTGAAAAGCTGATGGGTGTGTCTTAGCTACAAAACACCAATACCCAAACTAAAGAAGTAAATGGGCTTTATTTCCTAGTGGTATTATTACAGATCTTGGCTATTTAATGCAAGTGTAACGCCAGGCAAGCTTCTAGGTGTCTGTGGCAAGGAGAGGGATTTAGAAGCTCTCTTTGCTTGTTAAACTACATGTGATCAAAGGTGTAAAATCCAGTGTTGTAAGGGCTAATATCTATGCCATTAGATCTGTGTACTTACAGTGCTTCTGCTGTTTAATGTAAAAGTTTCTGACAGGAGCCTATGCAAAACAACTTAAGATCCAAAGCTAGGTTTGAGCTCATGACACAAATCTAAGTGTTGATTATTCAATATTTGTCAGTGGCTTTCAGGAAGGAACTGTGTTTCCTTTCTGATTGGGTGGGAATTTCAGGATGAGATTATTAGAAATGGAGGTATAGCACTTCTGGTGTTTGTCTACCAGTATGTGAAGTAGCTCATGATAGTGCATCTATATCCCCACCCTACTCATATATATATATATAAATAAGAAAAAAAACAACAACCAAACAACCCACCAAAAAAACTAAAGCCCCATTTCTTGCATTGTTTGTATATATAAAGCTGTATATAAACTTGTGGTATATGAAGGTACAGTGTTAGAAAGATGAAGATGACTAGAAACCAGAGTCATGGGTAGTAGTTTAATAGAGGCAAACTTCTCCACAAAGGGCCATGAGGGAGATAAGGAGATGTGGGCACACATGGTCAGTCTCACGAGCTACAGAAGTGTTTTCCCCTAAGTCAAGACATGCTGATAGAGAACAGGACAGCTGAAACGTGGGTGGTGGTGTTAATGTCCTTTTTGCTGTTTCAGAAAGCAAGAACAATTACACAACTCCGATGTCTGTCAGGATGATCTTCCAGTAATTTGTGAAGTTTGCTACAGAGAGCTCAGTAGAGCTGGACAGGGAGGAGAGGTCCGAAAGATACTAAGTGCTCTCAAATATTGTGAAAATCACTAGCTGGGCAGAGGTGAGAGATATTTGCACCATTTTATTTACTCATTTACAAAAAGGCAGGAAGGAATCATCCCTGGATTGCTTTGTGTGAACGTATTCTGTCAACCCCTGCAGAAATAATGCAGCTCTGGATTAATTGCAGCCTGTGCTGTCTGTTCTTTAGCTAAAGGGCAAATGAGATACAAGCCTGATGTCGCAGTGTGTGTAGGAAGGAGGTGAGCTTTGGGAACATCGGAGAGGACTGAGTATTTTGTGGAACATTGCAGGAAAAAAACCCTGGATGTTGCCAGAGCTACTGCTGTGTCAGGGAGGACCTGGCACAGGTTCTGTGGTTTTTATGGTTGGAGTATGTAACTTACAAACTCACAGGAAATAAGAATTTGCAACTTGAAAGCAGTTTCTATGTTTTGAATCATATCCCTCTTTTTTGTTGTTGTTGAAAAAGATGAATATGACTTATTGTGACCTTTAAATATTTATAGCGAACCTAAATGGAAGACAGAACCTGATCTGCTTAAAGATGTCCCTGCTCATTGCAGGCGTTTGAACTAGATGACCTTTAAATGTCTTTTCCACCCCCAAATATGTTATGATTCTATGACTGTAAATGTGATGAAATCAGGGAGCCAGCTGAACAGTTTTACAGAAAAGCTATGATAAACTCAGCAGTGTCATGCTTCTTTACAAGAAAGTGACTCCAGAGCTGTGACCCCTACTTATAAAAAGGGAGAGCAGCTCTTGCAAGAAATGTTAGTTACTGCTGTAGGAGAGGGAAAGACGCTAGGCTGACTGCTTGGAAAAGTAAGTGGTGGGAAACAAGGACTGAATTTTAGGGAGCAGTTCATATGACAGACATTCTGTTCATACTTTACACCTATTTATGCTTACTTCCGAGAGTCTGTTTGAAGTTTTGTAGTACCAGAAGTCTTTGCTGACAGGAATCTTCTTATCTTTAGCTTTCACTGCAACAAGAAGACTGGCAGGCAGTAAAACTGTGCTGCTGTGTTTCTTATTCTGGCTCTCACTGCATGCTAACCCATTTGAATTAGCTAGCTCAGGTAGTGTAATGCATTATAGATTTGGTGTCCTCGAATGACTTAATGTATTTGCTGTTGGTATTCATAAAGTCTGATGCGTTCACATAAGAAAATGCTGTCTAGAAAGAAGCTCAACCAGTGAGGCTGAATAACAAATATGTGGCTGATTTCAGAGAAGATGAAGAAAAAAGAAGAAATAGATAAGAGAAAGAGTGTACCTAGGGGTGCTCAGCTTCTGAAACTGCCTCAAGGGTAGAACAGGACAGAAACATGGTAGTTTGAGTGGCTTGACTAAGTAATCTTTGTCCTAAAACCAAGTTACAAAGACTATAGGAATCAGTGAAGCTTACAGTTTCTTTAAGCTTCAGACCTCACATTATTTTGGGACTGATAATTATACCCAGTGAAGTTTTGGTGTAGAATGGCAGCAGTTCTAAGTGAAAGCACAGAAGCATTGTGATTTAGTGGCATGCATATGTAATTTTCTGTATTTTAAATTATCACAGTCCACAAAAAAATATTTGCAGTATCATTATTGCAGACTCTCTTCCTAAGTCAGTCACTGCTCTTTTATCTAGCTTTTATGAGTTTAAGACCCAAGATTGCATGATAATAATGTAAACCATTCTAAATTCTGGGAGCAGAGACATTAATTATCAAGAGAAGTTGCCTTTTCCAAGAAGAAAAGTACTACAGATTAAGTGGAGGTAACATCACTATGAAGAATTTTCCTAGGAATTGCCAGTTTTTATTTATCTTTAAAACTGTGTAAGGTTTTTGAAAGTTGAGTAGACTAATCAGGAAGCTGTATATGGATTCAGCTAATCTGACATTTTCTTCTTATCTGTAACTGTCCTGTAGATACAAAGAAGATGCTTTGTCCCAAACTGTGTGCCCTTGCTGCCAGTCTCTTTGACTTTAGCAACCTGTGCTGTCCACTCACTTCCACACCTGAACTTACAAATATCTATGAATCCCACACCCTAGTAAAACCAACCCTTGCTTCACCTGGCTCAGCTGTACTCTCAGTTCTGCATCCTCACTCGCAGAAAACCTCCTTGTAGTTCTAGATTTCCCCCCCTCCCCATACTCCACTTGTCCTGCTCTTTTGTGGCTTAGTAGATCCTTGCACCTCTTAGAGACAGAATAAGCCCTGGAGCATATCTGAAAATTAGAACAGTTGTTTTTTTTTTTCTCCTTAATTTAATTTCTCTTTAGCATTTTGCTGTTAGTTTCAGCAAACGTATTACCAGTTCCAGAAACACTTCGTCTTTTGGAGATCAGTTGAAACAAGCTGTGCTTGAGCACTGCTTAAGCAATACTCTGAAAGCATTCCCCTAGCCTGCAGGTGTTGGCATTGATCTGAGTTGTGTCATTACAGTGGATGTAAACTGATTTGCATCTTGAGCAGAAAGAATGAGGAAAAAAACAACAACCTGAGTGGGCCCTAATCCTTTTGCCTGGCTAGAACCATGGTTTTGGTTTTGACTTGCAGTATGTCAAGATGCAGCTTAAATCTCCACTCCAAAAAAAAAAAAAAAAAAAAAAAAAGGGAAGTGCTGGTGAAGACTTCAGCAAAGTTTCCTTTGAGCCAAAACTAAGTTCTGAGTTTAGAAAAGGAGAGGAAATGCTCACTCGAAAGTACAAGGACCTGAAATATTTTCTGGGATTTTCTCAACTTTGTAATACCAAAGGGGAATAACAGTCTTTAAGGACTGAGGAGGATTTTTTTTTTTTTTTGTAAAGGGGGAGTTTCCTCTCCATGTGAAATACTGTGTTAGTCCTCAAGTAGCATTGTGGAGGTAGTAGAGCAAAATCTGTGGAAACAACCAATCCAAACACTAGGTAAAACTAACTACCTCTCTTTGCAACAATGATAACATTTCTCTGGAAACTGGGGTAACTGAGAGATTGTCTTAGAGATTTTCAAAACTGAAGAAATTTCAAACTGTCCTGAGTCCAAGAGACTTCATTTGAGTGAAAATGTTCATTCCTCACCCCTTAGGAAGAAACGTGCAACACAGATGCTAAACCTTAGCTGAGTATCCTGCACAGGTCTATGACTGTTACTGCCTACATGTATTTTACTTTGTAATAGGCAGTCTATCCACAGGTAGATTCAGATCTGAAGAGAATTGTGTCATGCTGTTGATGTAATGGTCCAGAATTGTAATGGAGACAGTGTGGTTTTTCTAGGATTGAGGAGGAAAACTAACTAGTCTGGATAAAAGATTGAGAAGAAACAGAGATCCAGCCTCTAGTGATGGACCTGATTTCTGTCTTGAGAGTGAGCTGCAGGTTGAGCACAAAGTGTGTCTAGGATCTAGTATGACCTCTTTTTCTAAGAGCTGCACAAACAGAGGGCCTGTCTCTCTACTCCTTTCCCAGATAGGTGAGCTGAGGACTAAAAGAACAAAGTTGGCCAATATCATAAAAATCATGGAACATTAGTGGTTGGAAGTGACCTCAAAAAATCATCTGATCCAACCCCTCTGCCAGAGCAGGATCACTTAAAGTAGGTCATGTTAATGATATACAAATATTCTGCAGTTAATTAGAATTATGTAACTTACATCTTTCTAATATAAGATTTTACCTAAATTACATATAAGCAAAACTCATTCTGTAGTAAAAACAGAGACTTAAAATTATGACCTCATTGAAATACAAAACTCTGGAACTTCACTTCAAAAGTATGTACTAAAAGTGTTTTGTTTTTTTTTTTTTTTTTTTTTTTTTTTTTTTTTTGCATTTGAGTTTTATTTTCCTCTCTTCATTTCATCTTATTCCATCTCGTACCATTTTCTTGTGCCATCTCCACATTGCTCCTAATGACCAGTTTCACAAACTCTTTTTCTTCTCAACATCTGCTGGTTTCAGTCTCCAGCTTCCATGTGCTCCCAGCACCCACAACATAGTGTAGCTCACGGTGGCTCTGCAGGAGACAGTCTAATAGCAGCAGAGGAGTTTAAAAGTGGGACAGTTCAAGGCTGGAACAGAGAGCAGTGCTCTGATGCCTTCACCTGTCTCCACAGGGGCAGAATCTCGGTCTCCTTCCTCCAGGGGCAACACGGGAAGGGGCACACAGATGTGCAGAACTGTCAAGAAGCAGCTGCATGCATCACTGAAAAATTGGAGCTTTCCCTGACTTTAATGGCCTCACGTGGAAAAACAGTCATTTGGAATCAAACCAAGTGGAGTATTTTTCTTTTCTATTATAGATGTAGAGTTACATTACTTATTTCTTAAGTAATAGAACTTGGTTTAAAGTTTTAAAGCAAAATAACTTAAAGTTTTATATTAATCCAAAATGATTAATTTAATTTGGGAACAAAATTTAAAGCATTTNGGGGTGGGGAAGTAAATGTCTTAGTTGTTTTTAATAATCCAAATATGCATCTTTTGCAGAAAGCAAATTTTTTGTTTTATCCTGAAAAAAAGCTCACCTAGCTGCTATGTGAGAATCTGAGGAGGGTTCATTCCTATATTCATTCCTATATTCACTTCAACTCTGACTTTAAAGACAATATGCTTTTATTTCTTTACACTACTTTACACTGGCTCATGTTTTTGGTATTGTATGGCAGTCAGGAAAACACACAATACATCTATTTTCTGCATTTTATAATGTCATTGATAAAAAGCTTTTCCTAGTTGGGCTACTGGCAATGTGTATTATAGTTTACTGGATATTTTAATCCTTTAATTTATTTGGATGGATGATTTGATATCAGGAGGGAATGAAAACTGGGGTCTAGTTTGAAGGTGTCATGCACAGTTTGTACATTGAATTTACCAGATACTGAAAATATTGATATTCCTACCTCTGGGCTCTCATTTTACTTGAGACTTGCTTTGGTTTTGGGGATGATCTGGAAGCAAAGCCTGCAAGTGCTGCTTCTATTTTCAAATGGTGAGAACAAAAGCCTGTAGGCTGCCATTCTAAAACCAGATGATCATTCTGCATTTTGCAGCTGAATAATCCCTGTGAGTTTATTTTACATACACTCTGAGGGTTTGGGTTTTTTACCCTAATTGCTGTGGGATTTTATATCCAAGAATTATTTTTCCACGTATAAAGCAAATTCATTTCTGCTTGCTTAATCTGTTCTGATTACACGTCTTCTAACTAGATAGGAGTCATAACCACAGGTGCTGCATCCCATAGAAAATATTTTGTATCACTCAGAATTGAAACTAATCATCAGTTCCTTACTGAAGAGGTCATTAAAGCTGGTATGAGTTTGGCCTACAAAGCTCTTTTGTTGACCTCTGCAAAGAAATTCTCAGTAACATGCTGGGCAGAGCTGGATTAAAGAGATGTAGAGCTTCAGCCTGCTAGAAATCGGCTGGAGGGTGGCCTGCACTTCAAACAACCTCAGTCACATAGTCTGCTTTCTGAAAAAAAATGTGGTCAGAATTCGAACTGAGATTCCTAGCAATGCTCTGCCACTTTGAAAGACATTTTGAATGTGAAATTGAAGGAAGATGGTGTGTCCTGGCATTATTATCTTTTGTTTTCTTTACAAACAAACCAACCCCCCCCCAAACATAAAAACAAAACAAAACACAACAAAATATCAAAGAAACAATCTATACAAGGAAGCTTCTGTGAAAGAAGATTGAGTAGTTTTAGATGCTACCATTTCCCTTAGGGAGCAGAGAGACAAAATCCTGATGAATTATTTTGATTTGGTAATGAGCTGAGCCATGAAGGATGTGGAGTGAGCAGAGGGAAATCATGAACAAAGTCAGAGAATGGAGCTGAGTATGGTACAGAAGGAAAGGAGGCTAGAAGAGCAGGGCTCTGGGATGTGGTTTATGGAGGAGAAAGATGATGGCTTAAGATGAGTTGCTGGATCACCAATGAGGCTAGGGAGGAGGCTTGTAACGGTTGCTAAACTGTCATTATGAGATGGACACCAACAAGAAGGAAAATGAAAGTACACTGTAACGGTAAGGAATTCCTGAGGAGTGCTTATAAATACATTTTGTCTCTTGGAAATTAGAGATGTGTCCCCTATTGACTGAGTTTAATTAGCAACATTACTCTTATTTATTAAAAAAAAAAAAAAAAAAAAAAAAAGAAAATAGGAAA
>VWZI01019366.1:202224-224607 GCA_013396835.1 Psilopogon haemacephalus
AAAAGAAAGAAAGAAAATAGGAAACTAAAGATTTGTCAAAGGAAGTAGATCAGCACCATCATCTCACTTGTTCTCTCCCCTAAATGTTGTAAGTTCCTTGCCACCAGAAAGCTCTGGCTTAATACTTCTTGGAGAAAATTTTATACTTTTCAGTCTTTGTATTATGAGAAATATGCCAGTTTAGGGCTCCTCACTAATGTATTCTTATATAAAATGCCATAGGGCAACAACAGGTCTTTGATGGCATGCAGCATGAGGCCCAGATCTGCCAGGTAACTTTCCAAAATATTTGGTAGAAAATTCCCATAGAAAAAAAAAAACCATATTGCTGGAAGCCTGAGGTGAGTCATTGTCCAAATATCAGTTGGCATCAGCTAATAACAAGCATAGCAGCAGGACTAGGAAATTAACTGACTGTTGGATCAATCTGCTTAGAACATTTCTGCTGATCCTCAAACAGTGATGCAAGATATAAATTCCCAGTTTTTTTTAAAAAAACCAAACCAACAAAAAAAAGCCCACTCCCTAATCAGACCATTTGCATCCTCACCCAAAATCTAACTCTCAGCCTGCTGTCTGTATATGCTGATTTAAAAAATTTACTATATTTTTTAACAAATAAAATCCTAAGTGCATCTGTGCATATCTCTGGAAGTGGATTGGGACAAACATCTTCTTTATGGGCTTCTGAAAATGTAGGTCAGAGTGTATTCAGATTGACTGATGTAATCATTTTTGGTGGCAGAAAGTCTAATAGAGCAAAACTGTTTTGTACTTGAATGTCAATTCAAATGCTGCCCGTACTGAGGGCTGTAATGTTCTCCTTGCCCTCTGTTCCTTTATGGGCGGCACAAATAACGAAGACGTCTGTGAGACAATGTCTTCATTGTGTAGATGACTCTTAGCTCTTTATTCTTTTATTTTTGCACAGAGATGAAGAGAATGTTTGGCTTTCTAGCACATAGTGAATCGCGTCTGGCTGGAGATGCAGAGAAAATAGAAAGGCAGAGGAACAAATGCGTGTGTATGGTGGAAGTATCCCCAGCCCTTTTGGTTGTGGCACTATGGACATTCACGTGCTTTAAGTTGCCTTCTGTTTCTGTTACTACAAACACCTGAGTTCATCTCAGGCATGACCTGTCTGAGGTCGTCACAGACAAAAATTCCCTAAGATCTGTGGGTGCTATTTAAAACTAGCTCTGCCGTGATCAGGAGGTTCAACTGGGCAAACTCCAGAAATCCCTGACAACTTCTAGAATTATGTGGTTTCCAAATGGACCTAGCTGAACTTGTCAGCTTAGCACTGCTCTGTGCCAGGCACTGCCAATTCCTGAGTGAAGTAGGTGGCTTCTCAACTTTCTCCAGTTCTCGGCTGTTGCCCCAGTATTTCTCACCAGTGCTCAGCCTTCACAGTTGGGGAAGGGGAGCAACGAACCTCAGCAGGACCTCCTCCTAAGTGCAGAGACTTCTGTATTACTTTTTTCTAGCAGATAGCGGAACTTTTTCTTTAGCCGTGACAGTGTTGTTCACAGAGTTAAAAACCGGCTGGTGATGTTCCTCCTATGGTGATGTGATGCATTGGCACTGCTCTTCCTCCCCTTTGGTGTTGTAGCTGAAGTCTGCTCTGCGGTTGCCTTCCCCTCAGCAGCTGCTGAAGGATCGCCCACCCTTTGAACTTGCATCCTGTCAGCAGAGAGTGTACAAGGCAGGCCATGTAATCATCTCGATAGAAAAGCGCTTCCTGGGAAGCCGTGAATCACTTTGTGGGGCTGCCGGTATGCTTCCCTCTCCTCACTCAAAGTGCCGGAGCTCCTGACACCCGCTCAGCACTGCCAGCAGCCTGTGCCTTAGTCCAAAGGTCAGCTCCAAGTCTCCAGATACCCGGGGGGCTTTGTCACAGCTTTGACTGCTCCTGTGATTTCCTGGAAGCAGGGCTGAGTGCTGGAAACAGCCTCTTCATGGAAACAGAGCTAGGAAAGCAGCTAGCAATTTTAAATGAAATCTGCACTGTGCTGAAGAGGGATTCAGCCCTCACAGCCTGGCTCAAGAAGCCTTCCTCTGCTGGACATGCTGCTACTCTTTGTTTATTATCATAGTGTCTAGGAACTGTGCTTATGGATGCAGACTTGTATTGCGACTGGAATTGTGTAAACATATGGTACCTACAACATCCTCCCTTTCCCTTCTCACACCCCCTTCAATGCAGTGTATGGGCTGAGTGGAAATTATGAAATAAGAGGAAGTGCCTAAGAGTAGGCAATTTTGATCACCACTGTCACCTATGTATCATGACAAAAGGAATTATGTATCCTTGGAAAAGAATATCAAATATACTTTTGTTTAATGGGAGCTTCTTACAAGTGTGAATTTTAGCAAGAATTGTCTTCCTGAGATGAACACTGACTATGAATAAGGTGGCTGGGAGATAATCTTTCTGTATAGATACACAGACAGGCAGAAATTGGATAAAGAGCTTCAGTTTCATGTAGAGCCCACCAGTGGAAGGATGTGACATTAAAAATGAGAGTGCTGATCTTTTCAGCAGGAAAAGAGTGCTCGATAACTTCCGAGAAAAGGATGTTGCAACAGGGATGTGATGAGAACATGAATAGGATTTTTGGCTGTCTGGCCAGGGTAGGAAGTGTCTTAGACAGAAAGAACTGCTTTGTTTTAGCTGTAGGCTGAACCCAAAGACTTGAAAAGAAGATGGTCTCCAAGCCTCTTCCCTTGCTTTTGGGTGGACAAAAGGTGTAGATTTAAGGGAGGAGAAGGGGTAATAAGAAGAATTTAAAGATTGGTTGAGAATAACAAATATAGTAATTTTTTTAAAATTATTTTTTGAGGAACACTTTGCAACAGACATCTGAACTTCATTATTCCTTTCACAATAGCCCCTCCATTACTTTTGAGCCGAAACAAACCATTTGGTGAGCTACTTAGAGAGAGTTTCTTCTCTTTGTTGTCAGAAGCAGGAATCAATTAATTAATGTACTTGTTCTAGTTAGCTTTGCTGAAGCTGCCAGTTCATGGTATGGAAGCAAGCACTTTTTGGTGACATCTATTGTATGACTGATGTGCTGGAGTGTTTACAAGAGGTTAGCTGGGGAAGTGGTTGCAACCCCTGAAAAGCACATAGAGGAAAAACAGGGCACTTATTTAGATTAAAAGTTAAGACTAACTGGATAAAAGTAAACAGTTGGATTGCAGCTCTTACTTTACTGGAGTTTTTTTTATATCCCTGTTGAATAGTTTTGCCCCTGGTTTGCATTACAGTTCATTGGTACTCTAGCATGGCACATTCTTAGGGAATTTTATATGAGCTTGCCTTTTAACTTGTTTCCTATTTCCTTTGTACATTAACTCCCTTATCAGGTTTATGTACATTAGATTGCAGCTTGTCAACAAAATTCTGTTGTCTTTTTAAGTTGTTGGATAAAATTATGAGGCCAGATAGCAACACTTAGAGGTAGAGGATAAGAGTTGGCTATCAGGGTGTGCCTTGTACATAAAGGAAAAGGAATGAGTGATGGAACAAAGGTATACAAAAGCTCGGAGCTGCTAAAAACAGAATGTTTGGGTCATAGGAATACAGAAAATAGCAATAACTTAGTACATAGATGGATTGAACAGGCTTACAAGTTACAAGTGGCGGGGATTTTTTGTTTTAGTTTTTTTTCCTGAGGGCAAAGTAAATAGCAGGGAGAAGGGATAAGCAGAGATACTGAAGGGTAAGTCAAGAGTTTAGAGAAAGTAGTGAAATTCATAAGATAGGAAGAGTTCTGAACTACACTGGAGAATCTGGTCTCTACTAATGAACATAATCAAAATTAAGTATACTTTTGCTTGTCCCCAGAATTCTGAAAAAGGAGCTGTGATATTTGTTTGCAGTGCTGAGGTACCACCTGCAAGTCTAAAGAAAGTAGGATCTTTTTAAGGATTTGTTTTATCAAATTTTGCTTCCCTGTGCTTGATTTGGGCAAATATAATGAGAGTGAAAGTGATTAGGTTATTTATAGTTTATCATATACTGGGCAAGGCTGAGATGAATCAGTGCTGACTGATGCTGTAACCCTCTCACTGTCTTCCTTGTGGGGCTGTGTTACTTTTTAACAGGGTTTTGTCTTCATCAGGTACACTGCCGAAAAACTAAGAGCTTCTGACAGATAGACATACTATTACAGGAACCTGTTCTGCAGGGAGCTTGGAGGGAATTCCCTTGCATTAAGCAGACTCATGTGTTGGAGTACCCAGCACCATCTCCACCCCATATATCAATCTTTGGTTTTCATTTACAGGCAGTTACTATGATTTTATTAAACACTGATTTTTTTTTTCCAGTGTTTTAGCACCTAGGGGTTATATTTTAAGAAAGTTTATTTTAATGAAACACAGAAGTACATCTTGTAGCCCTGGAAGGCTTTTTGCTTTTACAATGGATTTGCATGTTTGTTTGTTTGTTTGCCAGATATATTAGAAACTTCTAGAGCCCTGGCAGATGGAGAATGTAACCAGAGGTCTGTACCGCTGGGGTGTTTACACTGCAGTTTGAAAATTCTGCTGTATGAGAAAATCCTTTCTATGCTCCGTAAGAAGATCTGGCAAATGAAGTTTGTGCTGGCACTGTAAGCAGATCAATTCATGAGCTCACAATACTTGTCAGTTCCACTCTGGCCAAAGCCATCCACTCACCTATAGGTGAGTTAAAGCATTATTTTCCCCCTCATCTGGCACACAGATGCCAGACAGGCAATTAATTCCTTACATCTCTGAATTCAGCAGCCATAGGAGGTAGCTCCCCTCCCATTCGTGGATATTATGTGGATTAGTCCAGTCTCAGTACAAGGAGGAAATAAAACCCAGTGTACTTCCCTTTTCCTGTGCTGGAGAGCAGAGCTCATCAGCGCAATGGGATGAGACATGAGCATACTTTAGGCAGTTCCATGGGTGTTTCCCCTTACCTGTCATTTCTGAATGGCTGCTAAGTGCAGAGGGACAGATCTCCTCCTTGCAGTTGCAAGATCTGGTTTCATTGAACCTTGGATTTTTTTGGTGAGCAGAATTAGAGTAAATAGTTTTTGCTTAATTATGATGAAATAGTCCTATTAAGTGCAAAACACATATCAGAGGTCGAATTTTGATCAGATTTTGGAAAGGACTCAGTTGCCACACAGAACAGTGCACAAAAATACAAAGCTACAAAATGAAAAGTGTAAATGAAAGCAGATCACAATGGTAACTGCTAACATTAAAGTATAAAAAATTCAAAGGACATTTTCAGACATATTTAGACATGTTTAACACTAGTACCTGGACAGCTTACACAAACCAGGTTGTAGGTAAAGCCATTTGCTGTAGGGCTAGTAGAGACTAATCTAATCTGTTAGTAGAGACTAATCTTCATTAGCTTAGCAACCACAAGGAACAATGGAAATTTGCATTACCTGTTTTTATTATAACCCAAATGGGAGAAATTACAAAGCCAAACTCTCAGTGTAGTATTTTTCCAATCTGACTTTAGGGTGAGCTTGACTATGGAGAAAGTACTCTGTCTGATCTGTTTCCTCCTGATGACAGTGTAGCTTCATTTACAGTGAAAGGACAAAACACCTTTTAAAGGAAAATATGAGTAGAAACCCATGAAACCTGATGTAGGAACTTTGGCAGATATAACACCTAAAACTACCTCTAAGATATTTTTTCTTTTTTTTCTTTTTTTTTTTTTGCCCTGACCACAGTATTACTGATTTTACTGCTATTATGTTGCATTTCCTGCTATGATTTTCAGTGCATTAGCTGTTTTTTTGTTGTTTTTTTTTTTTAAACAAAAATACCCTGTTAAATTTGTGTCAAAATATTCTGCTGGCCTAGCCTTGCAGATACAGTATGTAGTACAAAGGGGTGAGAAATGGCTGTTCAATGAGTGGAATTTCAGATGGTGCCCCCCTGAGATAAGTACCTCTGTATGGTTTGTGTTGGTGCTTTGGCAACTTGGGGAGCCCAGTGGATAAAATGAGCTGCCTTGGCAACATCAGTGTTCCCTGCTTCCTCATCCTGCAATGTGGAAGGTGTTTTCTAATCAAGCTCAGTTTTGCCCCTTTATTTTTCGTGCTGTTTTTTGTAGTGCTGATAAGTTCTTGGCATGTTGTTTAATAGGTTAGTATAGTGTTAATAGGTTGTGGCAGGGAAGGCCAGAATTGCCTCTGCTATGAGGACAGTGCTCTGGTGAGCTCTGTGACCACTTTAGTGTGTGGGAGTGAACTTTCCAATCTCAGGCAAGCAGCCAAAAAGACTTTAGCTACTATGTACACAAGAACACAGCTCTCCAAGGGTTCTTAGTTGCTCGGGAGATCTGAGACCTAGAGATCAGTGCAGTTCTTCTTGCTTTACATATACTTCAATCCTGATGTGTATGCTGTTAATTTGCCTTTTTGCCTAGTGTTGTCAAAACATACCAACTCCTTGTCTCAAAACAAAAGCTTAGGGAAGACAGGGGTGTATCTTGGAGAATCACACAGGATCATAGAATTAACCAAGTTGGAAAAGACCTTTGAGATCATTGAGTCCAGCCTATCAGCTAACCCTTCTAATTAACTAAACCATGGAACTAAGTGCCTCATCCAGCCTCCTCTTAAACACCTCCAGCAATGGGGACTCCACCACGTCCCCAGGCAGCCCATTCCAATGGGCAGTCTCTCTTTCTGTGAAGAACTTCTTCCTAACATCCCACTTGAACCTGCCCTGGTGCAACTTAAAACTATATCCTCTTGTTCTGTGACTAGGTGTCTGGGAGAACAGACCAACCTCTGCCTGGCTACAACCTCCCTTCAAGTAGTTGTAGAGAGCAATAAGGTCTCCCCTGAGCCTCCTCTTCTCCAGGCTGAACAACCCCAGCTTCCCCAGCCACTTCTCATAGGGCTGTGCTCCAGCCCCCTCACCAGCCTTGTTCCCCTTCTCTGGACATGTTCAAGCACCTCAACATCATTGAGGGCCCCAGAACTGGACACAATACTCAAGGTGTGGCCCAACCAGAGTTGAAGTGACTTCTTGGTGAAGTACTTGATATAGTTCAGTATCTTTCTGGTCATAGGTTGTTGGTGTGCAGTGTGCCATTAGCAACATGAGTCAATCAGAGCATCACATATAGGTAGTTATTCTTAGAGATTATAAATCCAGAATGTCCTGTGTTCCTCCCTCGTCCCACTTTGCTTCAGATGACCATATGCCACCTTCTCCCAAGCAACACCCCTTTATTTTTGCAGGTTCACTTGCCATAGGCTATATGGAGTTTCTTGCAGGTCATCTGCATTGGTCATGATGAGAGAAGATCCAGGGCCTTCCTAGCTGTGCCCAGACTCCTCCTAGCTCTCACTAATGGCAACAGAGGGGCAGTGATCCATGAATGGGGAGACCCTGTGTGGAAGTTCAGCACTTACCTGCCGCCCCGCCCCCAACTTTGAAATAACCCAGGCTAGGACTCAGTCGTCTGGAAGTTAATAAATGAAACTTCTTATTTAAAGCTTTGCACAATATACAAGAAGATATTTACAATATATAACAGATATTTACAGTGAAAAGCTAATACAGAAACAGCACACCCCTCCCAGAGATCAAAGTCCCTAAGAGGGGTAACCAACCATGCCTACCACCTTCCCCTCTCCCCAATCTTATATCACCATCTGTCTTATGCAACAGATAGGCGAAAGTAGATAGGCCAGAGGGATTAGCAGCAGGAAAGAAGCTAGTGAAATTATTCAGATCCAGCTAGGAAAGGAGAGAGAGCCATGCAGGAGCAGCCACAGCCCAAAGTGGTCTGAAACCATCTCACTTATCTATGTTTGGGTTACAGTTCTTAAACTTTTTGATTTTTTTTCTTTCTCAGTAAAGCTATGAGTGAAGTAGCATCATCAATGTTCTCCTTTCTCAGCCTATAGTCTAATTTCTCATTCAAATCCTCCAATTAGTTCAAACTGGCATACCCTGGCACTCCAAAAGTTGAAAATGCCACACTCCTCTTCCCATATTGAATGCTATGATTTTCAAGGGAAGGTAGTTTAACATTTTTACCTAGATTAATACATTTTGGTTTATTTTATTTTATCTTGTGTCAGTGAATAATCTAATTTAAAAAATTGGTTTGCAGTCTATTGTTCTTAACAGTAGTCACAGTCAAAAGAATAGGACACACTTGCACATAAAGCACCCCATGGTGAGAAGTTTATTCTAATTTCCCCCTTCATTAAATCAAATTTCTTCCTAATCTTATTTATATCCTTTCATGCATGCAAATAGGGATAGGTGGAGGATGGTTGTGTCTCTGTCTGAAAAGTGTATTCTTCAACTACCCATTGACAGTGAGATGCCCAGGATAAATTCAGACCCAACCAGGACAACAGAGAAAGGATGCAGGGAGTCAAGCCCTGTAAGGCTTTACATTAGTGTAAGCAATGAGAAAAGCCTGAGGAAAATCTGAGGGGGAAAAAACCAGAATCATCGAATGGTGGGAATTGGATCTTTAAAGATCACCTAGTCCAAGCCTTTTGAAATGAACAGGGTCATCTTCATGTTACTCAGAGCCCTGTCCAACCTGATCTTAAATATTTCTTGGGATGGAAACAGCTTGTCTGTGGACAAGTTGTTTCAGTGTTTCACACCCTCATTGTAAAAAATTTCTATCCTTATTGATCTGCCCTCTTTTTATTTAAAGCCATTATACTTTATCCTATTGCTAGAGGCCTTACAAAAAGCCTGTCTTCATCTTTATAGAAGTACTGTAATATTTATAATGCTATCAAATGCATTAATATAGAAGATACAATGATTATACTACTATATTAATAGAAACATAGTAATATTGTATAGTACAATTGTACTTTATAATATTAATAAATTAATGTTTAATTTTATTTTATTTCAACTGTTGACATATGAGAATTAACTTAACTGGCAGCTAAACTTAGTGAGAACAGAAAACATTAACGGGACATTTTGTGGTTTAACTCGTGAAACTTATCAGGAGAGATTTATACAACTGTTGCTGTCCCATCTATGACAGATAAAGCAGCAAACACTTAATGCAAAATCCCTTTAAAAAAAAAAAGACTCTTGGAAATTGTGCTGGCTTTGGTTTGGTGTTTTTTTTTTTTTATCAGTGACATGACAGGAAGTTTTCTAGCATGTGTTTTCTTTCATTGAATCATTTTCTTTTAAATGCAGTGAAAAAGCTTGGCTCAGCAAATACAATTGGAAAATGTAATCAGCAATGCAAACCTTTTTGAGGAAGTGAAACTCCTGTCATGCAAATTCTAAATAGTGTTTCTTTCTCCATCACTCCATGACAGAAGGGCATTATTTAACTGAAGTTAACGTTGACATCATCATGTGAGCTAGCCGCTTCCTGTCCCATGTCTTATCCCTCAAAGTGCATCCTTGAAACTTGGATCTGCTGCCATTACAGGTGTTGTTGGAAGACTCTACCCGATGCATACTGATATAGTTTTTCCCCCTCAAGTATGTCTTGCTGACATGAGGAAGAAATCTGTGCTTTTTGTAAAAATAGGCTTTGAACTTGTACCAGTGGGAAAGAATGGTTTGCACTAAATTCATTGGCCTGCTGGGATACTTCAAGTAGACCTAGGAATGGTGCCTTGTTTGAGTTTAGTGTTTAAGACAGCTGGAGATGGTGAGAAAAGTTTACTCTTCCAAACTACAGAAACAAATAGCTGCTTCAGAACATATTTTATTTAGGCCTGGTAGTGACTGAGATGCTTAATCTCTGGTTATGGAGATGAATGAATTATCATTCAAATCAGAGACATGGTTGAAGAAACCCAGGCCCAGAGAAGATGTTTTACTGCTTGATACTGTCAGGAAGATGCTGGAATATCTCATGTATATTTGCCAAGTTCAGGGACAACATTTGAGAAAGTAGGGCTGTGAGAGCAAAACTGTGTTGAATATTGTAATATCTGTGAAGATAAAAGCAAAACTGGGATCTCTCACAGCAAATGGCCCTCACTCCTTTCTCAGATGATAATTCCAGTCCCAAAACTTCAGGTAGCTTTAGCACCGTACCACAACTCAGTCAACATCAGCAAAGCCCAAAAAGAAGGTTCGTTATTTCATTGTGAAATGTTTTTTTGTAGCAACACAGCAAGAGAGAGCTCCGGTGGCCAGTAAAAATTATATTGAATTCAGAGAGACAGTCAGGTGAGGTTTTAGTTTAGAGGTAGGCTTCAAATAAGCAGAAACTGTTAGAAATTGTAGTTTCTGCAAAGACAGAAACGAGAGCCAGTGTTCTTTGCTATGCACTTGCAGCCCAGAAAGCCAACCAGATCCTGGGCTGCACCAGAAGTGTGGCCAGCAGGTCGAGGGAGGTGATTCTACCCCTCTACTCTGCCCTGGTGAGACCCCACCTGGAGTACTGTGTCCAGTGCTGGAGTCCCTATTAAAAGAGGGATGTGGACATGCTGGAGCATATCCAGAGAAGGGCCACAAGGATGCTCAGAGAGCTGGAGCACCTCTCCTACGAGGGCAGTCTGAAAGAGTTGGGACTCTTCAGTCTGGAGAAGAGGAGGCTCCGAGGTGACCTTATTGTGACCTTCCAGTATCTGAAGGGGGCCTACAGAAAAGCTGGGGAGGGATTTCTTCGGCTATCAAGTAGTGAGAGGACTAGGGGGAATGGAGCAAAGATGGAGGCGGGGAGATTCAGACTGGATGTGAGGAGGAAGTTCTTCAGCATGAGTGGTGAAACTGGAATGGATTGCCCAGGGGGGTGGTTGGGGCTGCATCCCTGGAGGTGTTTAAGGCCAGGCTGGATGAGGCTGTGGGCAGCCTGGTCTAGGGTAGGGTGTCCCTGACCATGGCAGGGGGGTTGGAGCTAGATGATCCTTGTGGTCCCTTCCAACCCTGACTGATTCTATGATTCTATGATTTCTGGTACTGTGGCATAAGGGCAGGGTTTTGGAGGACCTGTTAACATGGAAGATTTGGTTGGGTTGGTAGCTGGTTATTCTTTCACTTGTATGTACCTAAAGTGTCTCCGAGGTTCAAATGTTCTTAGATCTGTAAAAGTTTCTTAGAAATGTGTGAAGGAACTGTGATTGGTGTTCAACTTCAGATCAAGTCAATCTGCTTCATATGTGAAGATGAACCTTACCACCTTAGTTAACTCTAGAGTATCAAGTTGCCATATCTTATATAGCTGGACTAAGTTTTTTAAATGTCCGTAACTCACTTCTATGGATGTTTCAAAGCTCAGTGTTTTTCCGAGAAGGGCATTTTAAGCTCTAACTTTCTTACTGTTTGTTTTCTACTAGCTTTGCCAATCCTCAGGCTTCACTATTTCACCAAGACAAAGATCCTCCATATATTTGTAGATATGGATAGCAGAAATATTTTTTTCAGTTGTAGGAGGAGCTGTGTGAATGGCAGACTGACTAATCTTTGTGTGAATGCTTGTGTGAAGCGGAAGGAAGAGGCTGTCAGTGCATGAGAGCTGACATGATTCCTTCATCACAAGGGTAGTTTCCTAATATGTGCAAGTTTATCAGTGATGATGAGATTTATTGTAATCTCCATCTAATAGATATTTTCACTTTCACATTGGGTGAAGAGTATTTCTGATATGGAAGTGGATTTTTCATGAATAATGTGAAGTAATTTCAATAAAGATGAGAACTGGCCTGGCTAGAAATAATATGGTAGAACTTACCTTTAACATCAATTCTTACTATGTGTATTTTTTTTCCTTTGAAAAATAAGGCCAATGGTTAATTATATGTGAGAGGACACAAGTCAGGGTACAAACATGTTTGCAAAATATGTTTTGGTTTTTTTTTCCCAGTTCATACAACAAAGCAAAAATTAATTTCTGCACAGGCTAGAGAGAAGCTTTCTTCTGTCAATGATTTTTTTCTGTTGGAGAGTTTCTGCCAGCTTTGCCTGAAGTCAGGTTCAGTCTTTCCTGATGCTAGGCTTGAGCAGCCTGGTCTACCCTTGAGCAACCTGGCTTAGTGGAAGGTGTCCCTGCCTATGGCAGGGGAATTGGAACTAAATAATCTTTCATGTCTCTTCCAACTTGAACTGTTTTGTGAATCTCTGAGTCAATGTCTCTTGTTTCTGCATCCAGAAAATGCTTATCTCCAATTAAAAAATGGCTTGATATTACTATGTAAAAATGTTTTTCATGCAATATTTCTGTTAAAAGAATTTATGTTTGCAGTTTTCAGAAAGCACAAACATCTTGCTTAAAACTGTAATTTTAGTCCTACTGAGTAAATGCTTCAAAACCCAGTTTTATTATTCTGATTATACCCTCTCTTCATGAGGCTTAGCTATAATTATGGGAAATCAGGGGATGTTTATGCTGTGGAAGCATAATAACAACTTCTGTTAGTATTTTTAGACTTGTTTTGAAAATGTAGGTATGAATAATACTTGACTTTCAAATCTCTCATTAGTCAGGTTTTTATGTCCTGGAAAACTCCTGGCTGACAGAGCCAGTCAAAGACTTGTTAGTGGGGGCAGACCACTTTGAATGTTCATATGTGGAGAATGCTGCAGGCTTCCACATTTGTTTTTTTAGTTTTTTTTTGTTTTTTTCAGCAGAAATAAAGAGAGGGTGAGCAGAAGAGGAAAAAGGGAAGGAAGGCTAGGAACTGGGAAATGGTGTTTGAGGTGAAATAAAAAGGAAGCTGAGAGAGGCAAGGGGCTTTGACATCCTCCTGTTGATACCATCACCTGCAAACCTGCAGCTGCCTACTGCCACCACCATTCCAAGTAGTAGTGACCACACTTGTTCTATTCTTTTCATCTATTTTATGGATCACCTTACAGGACTGAGATTCTTGGTCAGCACCCACCTATATTGATTGTGATATATAGCAGATCAGTTTATGTGGCCTCATGATCTCAGTGACCCTAATGAGAACAAACATCTCAAGCACTCAGAGATCAAAGTGATTAATTCAAGTCCTGGATTGTTTCTCTCACAGAGGATGGCACAGAATGGCATGAATATGAATCATCTTTCAGTGAGATTCATGAACTTTGTTTGTCTGGGACCAAAAAATTATCAACAGAGGGGAAAAAATATTTTAACTTTGGAGAAAACAGGATTGGCAAGCTTCAACTTTGATTCAGGCTTCAGAGCTGGACTACTGGCAAGTTTCTGAAAAAGATGGCCTTGTACATTGCTGGCCATATAAAAATCAACTCTAATTCAGGGAATCCCAGAATATAAATCTCTTTCTGTACAAATACTTTCACTCTTATTTAAGAAGAGACAGAATTGCCAGGAAAGTGTGTTAGACAAACGCAGTGCCTGCAGAGCTGAAAGAAACTGCACAAATTGTGAAGGGGTTTTGTTTTGAGAATATATTATCAGAGCTGTGTTCACCCAAAGAGTGCACAGTCATTTGTACGTGTCAGCTGGGCTGCTTGATGCATGCTATATGTAAAATACTTATTTACTCTCTTGTTAAAGATCTGAATCTCTACATCCATCTGTGCAGTTTTAAAAACTGTTTAGAAGGCTACTAATAAACTGAAGAGGGCAGGTGCTGGTTCAGAGTGTTTAAAGCCACTTCCAACACAGGCAATGACAACTACAGAGAATAACATCCAGTACAGTGATCTGATTGTGTAAGTGCCCTTCTCTGCACACAGGAGCAAGCAAATTAACTCAAGCCAGGCATGACCCAATGTCACTTTTCCTTAAGACAGTCATAGAATTATTGCATGGTTTAGATTGGAAGGGACCTCAAAGATCACCTAGTTCCAACCCTGCACTATAGGCAGGGACACCTCCCACTAGAACAGGTCACTCAAGGCCTCATCCAGCCTGGCCTTGAACACCTCCAGAGAGGGAGCATCCACGACTTACATGGGCAACCTCTTCCAATGTTTCACCACCCTCACTGTAAAGAATTTCTTCCTAAAATCTATTTTAAATCTCCCCTCTTCCAGTTTAAACCCATTAGTCCTCATTCTGTCATTGTAAGACCTTGTAAATAGTCCCTCCCCAGCCTTCAGACTCCCTTCAGATACTGGAGACAAGGAGAAAAGGTCTCCTGGAAGCCTCTTCTCCAGGCTTAAGAGCCCCAACTCTCGTAGCCTGTCCTGATAGCAGAGGTGCTCCAGCCATTTGATCTTCATTGTGGCCCTCCTCTGGACTTGCTCCAACAGTCTGATGTCCTTCTAATGGAAAAACACTTCTTCATTTGTGTGCCAGTTTTACCTTGGCCTCTTGGAGGACATGGTGTCTGTTGCCTTTCAGCTAGGACTCACAGGATAACGCTCATTTGGACATGAGTAATGGATGGAATGGCTTTGTGACCTTACTCTGGCTTTCAGGTTGTGCTAAATGTGCAGTAGAACCTGAACAGGTTGGAAAGTGAGAGTTACTTCTGCTTCTGCTGGGGAAAAGCATGAGTTCTGTGATGTGATAGATCATGCTGTTTTTCATTAACATCTTAAAGTAACACACATGAGCTTGATTTAGAGGTATATTAGGCTGGGGAAAAAAGACAGGACAATGCTATGACTACATTTTACACTACGTCATACAGAGCAGTTCCTGCATTTTTAATTTTGGCTTTGAGAGAAGCACAGAAACATTCCAGTTGGAAAAGGCCCTCAGGATCATCAAGTCCAATCATTATTCCTACTCTACAAAGTTCACCCTTAAACCATATCCTCATGCACCACATGCAAAAAACTTTTAAACACATCCAGGGTTGGTGACTCAACCACCTCCCCGGGCAGCCCATTCTAGTGCCTGATCACTCTTGCTGGGAAAAAATGTTTCCTAATGTCCAGTCCAAACCCAACCAGTCACAGCTGGAGGCCATTCCCTCTTGTTCTATCACTATTTAACTGTGAGAAGAGACCAGCAGCAGCCTGTCCACAACGTCTTTTCAGATAGCTGTAGATAGATTTATGACAGATGCTCTCAACACCTTACTGCCATAAAAGTTTTCTACTTTGGGAGCTATTCAAAATGCTGTTCAAATAGTATGGTTTTATGAGGTGAAAGGCAAATGATGTCTTAGTATGTTCATTTGAAAGGAAAGGCAAGGTGTGGTGTGGGCAGCAAGCTTTTTTTGTCTCTTTAGTTTTGAAGTCTCTCAGTGATTGATGTATCACTGCTATTGCTATCACTATTTTATTAGAAACTGCTTCCTGAGGACATTGTATTCAGATACTTAACCTCAGTTCAAGTATTATTCACTTGTATTTGCTTCTCAGAGAACCTCTACTCTTAAAGTTACCTCACGGACATAAGGTCTCTGCAGACTTCATTGGTGGCCATCAGAATGGGCAAGAATGAGTCTTGAGGTAAACTAGAAGCGTGTCCTGATAGCAGACATTTATTCTTGACTTTTAGCATAACCAATTTTGTCCTATATAGAAAGCTTTTGGTATTGATAGTATTCTCTCTAAGAGTTTCACAGGGGACATTCTAAATATGTCAAACAAAGCATAGTTTGTCATAGTTCTATGTCCTTATTCTGTATCTTAAGGCAATTCCAGGGCTGCTGACATTTAGGATTTATACCAGACCTATAGTTTGGATCCAGGTTCCTGGTCTCAGGTGTATTTTAGTAGCATCCTTTCTTCTATTTGTTTTCCGTTTGACATAAGACCAATGCAGCATGTCTTTTTTTTCCTCAGAAATGTGTACGGCCAATTCATAATACTGATTAACAAAGTCACCTGCAAAGTTACTTATATTTTATCTGATAATGCAACGTCTTGTTTTAATTTTCTTGTGGTCCTTGCAGACCCATTTTGGAAGCTCATTTTATTTATGATGGCTCTGTGGTTATAGCATCATTATACGAATGATGAGTGTATTCAAGACTAATACATGAATTTCAGTAGGAAAAAAAATCATGTTATAAATGTTTTCAGGCAAGCCAATAACAACAATAGGTCTCAGTAGGCAGACTGCTTATTAATACAGGAAAAGCTAAACTTTACTGCATTTTCCAATAAAGGCAATGTTGACAAAGTGGAAGTCTTTATTTAAAGTATAAAATATATGGACTGTAAATGAACATAAAATTTTTGAGCAAGTCCTTCATGAGACAGTGACCTATGTTGTCACTGGACATTTTATCTTCTTAAATCACATTTAAGTTCTTATTTCTATGACAGTCTTTCCCCTAAGCCTAGTAAGTGCCTGGGGAATCGATAGCCATAGAGTTTATGTTTATCGACATAAACTCTGACTGTGTACTTCAAAGTGGCCTTTTCAGAAATGTTCTTTCATTATAGAGTTCAATAGCACATAGTTTCCTACTCATTAGAAAGGTTGTTTCATTTCCAGACTTTCTCCTACTCATTTGAATGTAAGCCTCTCTACTCTGTATACAGTAGAGATGACCACTTACAAGTTTGGAGTGATCTTTATACTACTCAAGGCAAGTTACAAGGTAAAATAAAGAGTGAAAAGGGAGGGACATCTTGCAGAGGTGTCAGGTGTTAATTACAGTGTGCTGAAAATCATAGAATCATAGAATCATAGAATGGTTTAGGTTGGAAGGGACTTCAAAGATGATCCAGTTCCAACCCCCCCGCTATAGGCAGGGACACCTCCCACTAGAACAGGTTGCTCAAGGCCTCATCCAACCTGGCCTTGAACACCTCCAGGGAGGGAGCAGCCACAGGGACCTTATACTTGGTTTCGTTGAATTTCATGAGGTTGGCCTGGGCCCACCTCTCCAGCCTGTCCAGGTCCCTCTGGATGCCATCCCTGCCCTCTAGCAAGTCGACTGTGCCGCACAGCTTGGTGTCATCTGCAAACTTGCTGAGGGTGCACTCGATTCCTCTGTCCATGTCGCTGACAAAGATGTTAAACAGCACTGGTCCCAGCACTGACCCCTGAGGGACGCCACTTGTCACTGGTCTCTAGGTGGACATTGTGCCCTTGATCACCACTCTCTNCATCATAGAAAGCCACCAAATTAGTCAGGCATGATTTGCCTTTGGTGAATCCATCCTGCTTGGCATCAGACACCTCTGCTTTGTTTTCCATCTGCCACAGCAGAGCCTTGAGGAGGATCTGCTCCATGATCTTGCCAGGCACAGAGATGAGGCTGACTGGTCTGTAGTTCCCAGGGTCATCCTTTCTTCCCTTCTTGAAGATAGGTGTTACATTTGCCCTTTTTCAGTCAGCAGGAACTTCACCAGTCTGCCATGACCTTTCAAATACAATGGACAGTGGTTTGGCAACTTCATCTGCCAGTTCCCTCAGGACCTGTGGGTGGATCTCATCAGGCCCCATGTCTTTGTGCATGTTCAGATTCCTTAGGTGCTCACGAACATGATCTTCAATTACAGTGGGCAGGTCTTCACTCTCCCAGTCCTTACTTTTGTTCTCTGGAATTTGGACACTGTGGCTGGGGCACTTGCTGCTGAAGACTGAGCCAAAGAAGTCATTGAGCACCTTAGCCATGTTGCCATTTATTGGGCAAGTTGAGAGTATGAATAAGGGTCTTTTTCTATAAGTGACCAGGCAGGTAGTGCGTGTGCTCTTCTGATGTGCCAACCAGTTTTATTCTGACAGAAGCAGATTTCTCCTTGTGTTGCGTGTCAGCAGAGAAAACCAAAACATTAGGGTTCTTTTGTGAGAAACAGCAAAATAAGCAGGATCTTATTACAGCAAGTACTTTCAGAATGGTAAGCTTAGTATAAACAGCATTTGAGGAGAGCTGTAAGTCAGTGCTGAATTAAATTTCATGTGAACAGCAAACACTGTGAAGTCAGAGAAATTTGTGTGCATTTGCTGTATTTGAATCGCACGCTCCTAGTCGCCTCTTCCACTGCTTATTAAATGCTACCAAGGCTAAGCTGAGACAGAGTACTTTGCGAATAAGTTCTGAGAAATAGAAAATGAGATTAAATTGGTTTCAATTTTCACTGTGTAAGACACAACCCTCTTTGGTTTCAATGTTAAGTAAGTAATTCTGATGAAGAAAAATAAAGAAGTTTTCCTGCATGTATTTATCTCTGAGAGATTATCCATAATATGCATATAATTTTTCTGCTTCACAAAATATAAACAAGCCAATGCTTCTTGCAAAAATTAGTCTTCCACTAAGAAGACTTTTGTCTGCTTATGGGAAGATGGTAGTCTTGAAACAACTAAACAAGGTAAAAAGCCCTTGATCCGTCCAGATGTTTCCTCTAGGGACATGCTCTTCCCTCTGGGATCTCAGCATGTTTGGTGAGTCATTAAGTTGTCTCATTCAGTATTCAAGCCTTTGTTAAACTATTAAAGGTTTCCTTTTTAATGAGATCTGAGTGACTGGAATGTACAGGAGAGAGTTTTGGGTTTTTTTGTAGCTAGGGTGTGTTTGGTCTTGCAAGGTTATTAATGAGGTTTTCTCATGTGAGGTACCAGGGAACTAGGGTTTCCTTAGTTGCAGTATTCGCTACTTTCAGGATGTTCAAACCGCTTCTGAGGTGCCAGATTTTGTGTCTAGTATTAAGTCTTTCAGTCTTTCTATATTCCTTTTCTCTCAACTTCTGCAGCTAAAATGCATATAATCCTAAAAAGTTTAATCTTAACTCTTCCACACTTCCTTTCAGAGCAGTTTTCAGGAAAGAATAAGATTTCTCCATTCTTTAGATGATCCCCACAGGCACCTTCTTTCAGCTGGATTTGTACACATGCCCATGCCTGTGTTCTACCTGAGCTGGTCAGACTCAGAAAAAAACCTGAACTTTGGGTGGGCTTATGACTGATGCTTAATTTCCATATTACTCCTTCAGGTAGGTGACACTAACCCCATTATCCATGTTGAAAAATATGTACCTGTATGGCAGGCAATGCTAGGACATTTCTAGGAAAGCTGTAGGGACCAATCCTGAGCCCTCTTCTTTGATGACAGTCACAAAACATTGCTTTAATAGTAGATGGGGTAAACTGGGGCCAAACAATACTACCTGGTGTAATTATACAGATTTTTTGGAGAAAATTAATTGCTTTAGAGCTTGCCTTAAGTAATATAGCCTGAGCATAACTGTCACTTTGAGCTATGCTTTGGTAGTTCTGGTATATGTGTATGATTGTCTGCAGCATTCACCATGAACCAGTGCTTGGCAACAAAAATTGGAGCTCATTAGGGGATAATTTGGGGAGTGGAGTGTCCATCTGCCATCTTGACATAACACCTTGGTGCTACAGAAAATGCCAGTGTTGCTGTCTCAGCAAGGGAGGTTGGTATGCAAAAACAAGGCACCAAGAGAGTACTACTCACTCACTGAGCTTTAATAAATGGTAATCCCTTCTTCATGGAAAGAAATTCTCCTGTATTCTTCTCCATGGTCTGTGGTATGGAGGGAGCCATAAGACGGAAAGTCTCTATACTGTCTGCCTCTCTGGAAATGCAAACTGAGGAGCAATGTGATTGCAATACTGCTAAGTGTCGTACTGTGAATGTGGAAAGAAGGGATATTTTATTAGGCATTGAACACTAGCAAAGAGGGTTAGAACTCAGTTCAAGGGTCTTAATGCATCTAACAGGGCTTCTGGGAAGAGCTAGAGCTGGGTGCCTGGAAGCAGGATTGGCCAGTTCATTTTACTGTCTAAGAGAAGCTGGGCCATTGTAAAGCTAGCTGGATGCTTTATTGCATAGCATAGACGTATTTATGGTTTCAGAAATGGCAGAGATGTTCAGTGGTGAGAACATACTGGTTTTGGGGTTTAAAAAGAAAAATTAGTGTGACCGCAAGTAGAGATTGGACTAGCTGAAGCAGGTTGCAACTCTTCATTTTCTCCCTCAAAACACTAATTGTAACACTCTCTTTTTCTGCCAGGAAACAGTATTTGCTTTGTCATAGGTCACATTTTATTTGCAAGGTGTTTTTGAACACATAAAGTGGTAACAGAATCAAACAGTAAGAAATAAATATTAAGAATAAGACTCTTTTCTAATAAGTCTACATTAAAATTATCATTTTGATTGCAGAAATTAATTCAGAAATTTTATTTTAAATTTTTGTTTTGGTTTGAAGTGTTTCATTTTTTCTTTGAATCTGTAGTGGGTAAGACAATTTGGCTGAAAATAGTGATTAGATTAGGTGAAGTGTGTTTCAATTCTCTGTCTTTCTTTAAGAAACATGTACATAAAAGCTGTAAGTTTTTTTCACTAATTAAGTTCTTCCTCTTGCACAGCAAGCAACAGGGAAGAAGTAATTTCAATAAATTAAATCCAAGAGCTCTGAGTCTTATGCCAACCTGCATGCCCTAACACACGGTAAAGAATGTGGGAGCACTCCTCTCAATTTGTAAGTGATTCCCACTCCTTGAAGCTCAATAGGTAAATGGAAATTTTGGTTATGAGAATACTTATCTACCCACACTTCATGACTAGAAGACCTACCTATACTGGACTTGTTTTTACTAGTTGACGTCAGGTGGTTGAAACTGAAGTAGACCTGTAGACTTTCACTAAGTGCAACGTAATTGTTTTGCACTCCTACGCATACCCTTGTCAGCGTGTTGGATCATTCATACTTTCCGTTCCAGCAGTGAGGTGCTCCAGAATTTACCTGTGCCCACTGAGGGCACTTTGCATAGGTCTGTGCAGAATGGATATTTGGCAGACAAAGTCTTTCTCATTGTGCAAAACAGTGAAGCTTTTCAAATAGCTTTTTGATACCAAATCCTGCCTGCCTTATTCTGTATTAGTCCTTCGGAGACTTCTTCCTTCACTAAATAGTACCACAAGCGGTAGTTCTGGTACTGTTTGGAAGGTTTTTATAGGGGACTCTGTAAGCAGGAAGACATCATGAGAGAAGAAACCACAAATATATTGGTTGTTACTTAACCCCTTCTGTTCCTGTCGTATATGATGGCAGCACTTCTTTTAGGAGTCTTTTTGAATTAAATATTAAAAGTATGTGGTAAATAGACTGCTGATGCTACAGTCAATGACTTTGACTCCATATAGTGTGAGAGGATCAAGGTTCTACCATGTGCAGTACGCATGGTGATGCCAGCTGACATGACAAATTGCAACAATATTTCTCCAGAAAGGCTTTCATGGTGAATAGCTACTACCATAATACAAACCAGAGTTTTTCAGAACTTACAGAATCATAGAATCAGTCAGGGTTGGAAGGGACCACAAGGGTTGTCTAGTTCCAAACCCCCTGCCATGCCCAGGGACACCTTACCCTAGATTAGTCTGGCCAGAGCCTCATCCAGCCTGGCCATAAACACCTCCAGGGAAGTAGACCCAACCACTCCCCTGGGCAACCCATTCCAGGGCCTCACCACTTTCATGCTGAAGAACTTCCTCCTCACATCCAATCTGAATCTCCCCACCTCCAGCTTTGCTCCATTCCCCCCTAGTCCTGTCACTACCTGATAGCCTAAAAAGTCCCTCCCCAGCTTTCTTGACTGGACAAGGTCCTGAGCAACTCGATCTGACTTTGAAATGCCCTGCTTTCAGCGAAGGGTTGGAGTACAAGACCTGCAGAGGTACTCACCAACTTCACTGATTCTACCCATACGTTAGCTGATCTTTTAACTGACTAACTTCTTCAATGATCTAATGAGATCTAGTGCATGAAAGTAGAAATATTGCATTGTTGAAACAATAAGAAGCTACAGAAGGGTGGTCTGTGTGAAAATACCCAGCCCTATCATCAGCATACCTAGCTTTAATAGCTGAAGCACTTTTATAGATAGTAGAAGGAGATCCTGTTTATCCCATTATAATAACAACTTTGCAGAACAGGCATAATGAGCCAATAATGTTCTTGTATAAGAACGACATTTAAATATTTTTTTTTGAGTGTCCACTTGGAATTTTCAGGCTATTCAAATTAAAAACAAGTTTGGAAATATGATTTTATTGTTTCTTGCCAGGAATATGAACACAAGATAAAAATATGCTTTTCTCTTTTCCTGGAAATGACAGGATGTCCTCCAATTGTTAATTTCACTTCTCAGTTACAGTTTAGAAGCATTTTTCACATTGTCCTAACAATTTTCATGTGCTTTTGATGATGCTTTCTATTATTTCCTTTTGAACTCTAGGTATTTACTGCTTATCTGTGAAGTCTGTCACCTTCCAGTCAGACCTTCCAGTATAACATTTAATTACTTTTTTCCCCTGGCATCTCCTTGTATACTGCTGACTATAGTGGCTTCATCCACAGAATTCTTCTGGCCTGAAGATCCACTTGTACCTACTTCACTTTATTTTCTTCTTCTTTTCTTTCTTTCTTTCTTTCTTTCTTTCTTTCTTTCTTTCTTTCTTTCTTTCTTTCTTTCTTTCTTTCTTTCTTTCTTTCTTTCTTTCTTTCTTTCTTTCTTTCTTTCTTTCTTTCTTTCTCTCTTTCTTTCTTTCTTTCTTTCTTTCTTTC
>VWZI01019366.1:225032-387204 GCA_013396835.1 Psilopogon haemacephalus
CCTCCCTCCCTCCCTCCCTCCCTTCCTCCCTTCCTCCTTTCCTCCCTTCCTCCCTTCCTCCCTTCCTCCCTCCCTTCTTCCTCTTTCCCTTCCCTTCCCTTCCCGATGAAATTTAAGATTCACCAATTTAATTAAAGTCATAGTAAACTTTGAAACTATTTCCAAACAGATTTATTTCCCTTCCAAGACTGTGTAATTGGCATGGAGGAAGTAGTAGGTTTTAGATGTTTGTGATTTTACTGAGGCTTTTCATTCTATTTATATAAGCAAAAAAAGGAAACATGACATAGATTATTCTAGCAGAGGATGGTTAATGTGGAACAATTGAGTGCTTCATGAGAATATCTTGGATAGAATTTTCAGTAAATTGAAGGAAGTAGAATTCAAAACTGTCTTGAAAAATTGAAGAAATAGTTTGATTTTAAAAGGGATGTGATTTAAAAAAATAAGTAGTCTGTTGCAGGAGAACAAGTGGTTAAGTGACAGAAAAGTAATGGAGTGGATGGAAAAATTAAAATTTGTCAAAAGTTCTACTCTGCAAATGACAAATTCTGCATCATATAAACAAAGAGCTTAGCTTGCAGGATATGTAAAGGTTTTCCACTTGACATTAGCAAAATATTAAGTGCAGCACTGTCTAGTTGAAGCAGTATGGCTTTAGAAGGATATAGACATATTGGAGGTAAATCAGAGAAGAGGAACAGTAATTAGGATTTAGAATACATAATCTATGAGGAAAGATGGAAATAATTGTCACTCTTGAGTTTCTTAAAAAAAGAAGACTAATAGGAAACAGCAGTCATTAAATGCATGAAGAGCTGCTTCAGAGATACAAGTAATTGTTTGGGTTTAGATAGATAGATAGATATACACTTACTGTTAGGGTAGAAATGGTGAGTTTCAACTGTAGCAAAGGAAGATTTGGCTAGACATTAGGGAAATATAATATATTAGAAAGATGTATAGGGGTAAGGATCATGAAAGGTTGGAAGATGGTTCTCAGGAAGTTTTTTCAGCCGTCATCAGATCCATGCAGATTCATGATTCTGCCTTAAAACAGGGATTGTTAACATGTATGTGTTAAGAGGTTTCTCCTCTTGCTCAGTTCTGTACAATTCTGGGAGAAACCCCCAGTAGTTCGTGGTTAGTTGGAGTCAGCAGCATAGATCTGGTGTATGTTGTGTGGAGTATCTTTTTCAGCTGTTACCAATTCACTGTTAACCTCCACTGTTAACCTGTGCTTCAACTCCCTACTGTGTCCACATGTTAACTGCCCTCTTTATCCTCCAGGCACTTTCAGTTCCTGGCGAAAAGTAAACATGTGTAAACTGGAGTTACTAGTAAATCAGACAGATTAGTAGTTCCATTTCTGGTAAGAAAAGCACAAGTGGGCTGGAAGGGAACCCAGCTGTGTTACAGGAGTGCAAATGTGATGTAGGCAAAGAGATTTGGTATAACACGGGAAGATTAAAACAGTGGTCACTTGTGAATTTAAGTTACTTTCTTTACCAGCTGAATTTTGCAGGTTTCTTGTACTCTTTCTCTGCATTCATGTTCTCCTACTCAGTTGCTAGCTAACAATATGTAATTCTTTCCCTTCTGTTACATAATTTACATTTATGAACAGGAACAAAGATGGGCAACAAATCTTGGGAAATTCTCTGTTGTTTTCAGTGACTGTTTCTGAAACCTCATTTTATTACCAATGTAGCAAAGAAATGGGAATCTTTCAGCAGCTTTTTTGCAGTGACCTTTTATTTTTAAAATTTTTTTCCTCAAAAATATCTGTCAGTTCCCAGCAGTGCCAAGTATGGTCTGTCTGACCTTCCTCTTATTTAAGTGCTGTAAATTGTCTGTGGTGAAATCTGGAAATGTCTTCAAATTTCTTTTGAGAAAGTTATTAGGGGTTCTACACTTCAATGTCAAGAAGGACTGTGTAGTTGACTGTTCAATGACATGGAGCTTTTACAGCTTGCACTGAGGCCAGACTTCCACAGCTCATCTCTGCAGACCACACACCAAATGCAATTGTACTTCAGCAAGAATATATACATAGAATATACACATATTTGTGCAGACATGCATGATATAATATTAACATCAGGACCCTAGTCAGAAATTACTTCCAAAATCCTGTACGCTCTGCATGACGCTTTACATGGGATACGTGATCTCTTCCCAAACTATATAGCACTGCCAAATGAACAGATTTTTGGTATAAAACTTAAAAAGAAAAGTCCTGAGCCAATCCCTCATGAAAGCCATTGCACAAAATCTGCTCTGAATACTTTAATGTCAACCATTCTTTAAGATTAGGAGGATAAAACAAAGAATAGTTGAAGAGAGTGGATTAAGTCCCATAGCAGACTAACAAAAGGGGTAACTTTACAGTAGGGATTGAGTGAGAATAAGTTTGTCTGCAATGCTGAAACTATTCTCATGATACTTTCTTTCAGGTGCCCTTGTATGTCAGGGCTGCAAATGTCAGCAGAGGTTGACCTTTGAATCAGTAACAAGCGTGTTGCTTTTCTCATGAAAAATGTCCTACATTTCAGCCAGTGACAAGTGTCTCAGCACTGGCTTCTTAAAATAGAAGATCAACATTTTCTAAAGGTCTCTCATGGCTGAGCATACTTGGTCCTTTCTGACTCATAAGAGTAAGTGACTGTAAGCCAGTTCTCTACACTTGATTTGAATGCTGAGTCGGGAACCAGACCATATGATGGGTAGGGAAAAGACACGGAAGTGAGATGAAGAGAGTTTAAGGCTGTGGTTGGTGGGAAGAGGAGAACACATGCTTTCTTTTTCACCTTTTTAACCCTCTCTGTCTCTGAAATGTCTCAGTGTGTTCTGAGAAACCCTGGGTGTTTTCCACTGGTCTTTGAAATATCTGGTGTGGAGCTTATGCCATGGAACACACTCAAAGTGTGGTACAGCACATTTTGAAGATGGTGAGGAGCAGTCACCCCAAACTGTCATGGTTTAACCCAAATGACAGCTAAGCACTTCATGGCCACTTGTTCAATCCCTTCAAGGGCTGGATGAGAGAATCAGAAATGTAAAAGTGTAAAAGGGAGAAAACTCATGAGATGTGATAAAGCAAAAGCTGCTCACACAAGCAAGGCAAAACAAGGATTTGTTCACTACTCCCTATCAGCAGGCAACTGTTCAGCCATCTCCAGGAAATCAGGGCTCTACCATGTATAATGGTTGCTTGGGAAGACAAAATGCCATCAGTCCAAATGTGTGTGTCTCCCTCTTCTTATTCCTCTAGCTTCATATGCTGAGAATGACATCATATACTATGGAATACTCTTTTGGCCACTTAGGGTCAGATGTCTCAGTTGTGTCCCCTCCTAGCTTCTTGTGCATCCCCAACCATCTTGCTCCTGGGGTGCTGTGAGAAGCAGAAAAAGCCTTGAATCTGTGTAAATACTGGTCAGCAATGACTAAAACCTGTTTTATGACCACCATTTCCAGCACAAATCCAGAGCATAGCCTCATACTGTCTAGATTAATTAAATTAACTCTACTCTAGTCAAAACCAGCACACTAATGGCCATCCTGAACTAGTTAATCTCATCTGGTCTCAGTCAAGGGCTTGACTTTAATTCCATTTAAAGCCCAAATCATCTAGATATCAAAACAAGATTTTTAAAAATTCCCTCAGTTATTTTGGTAAGATTTACAGATTTCTTTTTGTCTTGTGTGTGACAAGGAAATGCTCTTTTATCTAATTTTGTCTTTAATGTGACCAGAGTTCAGTATTTGTTTAAGGTGACTCAGGGTTTAAGGTTTATTCTACAGTGAGTCTTTCCTCATCCATCATTTTAGGGAACTGATGAGCTGGGACATAGTCTTGTCACAACTGTCTGCCTTCTCTAGTGTAATCTCCAGTCTACCCAAAGGGTAAGTGGAGCACCCTTGTGCTGGTTTGACCTATTTGGAGGATTTGAATGAGAAATTAGACTATAGGCTGAGAAAGGAAAACATTGATGATGCTACTTCACCCATAGCTTTACTGAGAAAGAAAAAAAATCAAAAAGTTTAAGAGCTGTAACCCAAGCATAGATAAGTGAGATGGTTTCAGACCGCTTTGGGCTGTGGCTGCTCCTGCATGGCTCTCTCTCCTTTCCTAGCTGGATCTGAATAATTTCACTAGCTTCTTTCCTGCTGCTAACCCCCTGGCTGATCTACTGTAAAGATAAAGCTTACTTATTAACTTCCAGCTGACTGAGTCCTAGCCTGGGTTATTTCAAAATCTGGGGGGGGTGGGAGGGGGGAGAGGGGGAAGATAACTGCCAAACCACCACAACCCTTGTTAGCTGACATAGGCTAGGAATCTCCCCTGCCATTGAAATTCAGAAGGCTTGGAAGTAAGATGAAGCTATATTTACAGCAAAGCAAAATTTACAAGCATTTATATATATAATATATATAGTTTACAAGTATTTACAATTATACACAAATTAGAAATAATACAGAAATCCAAACTCCCTCCTGGATGAAGAAAACTGCCCAGGAGGACTCAAACCTACCCCACTATTACTCCCTCTACTTTCCCAGCCAGACTGAAAAAAACAAACCAGCCAAGCTTATGTTGTTTCTGTTAGCTAAGGTTAGTGGAGAGAGATTAAAGTGGAGTGAGGGAGGAAATTAATAGGAGCAGCATCACAGAACAGAGTGGGACAAATTGTTGACATTTTGGCTTTTTATCTCTCTCAGCAGACTTGTGAATGACATAGGCTTCATTATTATTTTCTTTTCACAGCCAATGATCTAATTTCTCTCACTAAAATATTCCAATTAGCCTTAAACCAGCACATTAGCCCTATGAACAACAGGAGGCCTGGGATATCATGGAAACTCTGCAGCATGCAGCTCATTGCTGGTATATGGCCTTGAGCAGTAATGATTGCAGAGCTCTTCTCCTTACCTACATGCATGTAAGCCAAACCAACAATTCTTGACTTAAAAAGCCCACTATTTCTTTTAGATCCATGTGTCACATTCTAAGTCATCTGTCCTTGCTGTGGTGGAACAGATAGGCATTTTGCCCTGTTTCTGCTTTCATTGCCATTCCTTCTGTTCTTCCCATCACATAATTTTGTAGCCTCATTTTTTATGGCTTTTGGTGTAGTAATAAATTTGATCTGTCTCAAAAAAAGCTTAACTGAGATGCATAGAGAAACTTAGTTACCTCAATCTTCACTGGAATCACTGAGATGTTTTTTAGCCAAATGGTAATTTGGTGTTTACTTAAATATCTCTGTAGAATTTGCACTTGAATGCCAAAGGAAAGCATAATACATGGAACACATTTTCATTGTCTCTGCTCTGTGCCTAGATCCTCTCATTGTCCCCAGATTATATAAAAATATTAAAGCTTAACTTTGGGGAAACTACCACAAGTCATCATTCTCTTCATTGCAAAATGGGACTATGGCAGAAGAGGGGTGTGGTGGTTTAGCAGTTACCTGCCCCCCCCCCCTTTGATATAACCCAGGCTAGGACTCAGAAAGTCTGGAAGTTGATAAATGAAGCTTTATATTTATAGCTATGCACAATGTACAAGCAGATATTTACAATGTATAACAGATATTTACAGATATATACAGTGAAAAAGTAATTCAGAAACACCACAGCCCTCCCAGAGATCAAAATCCCTAAGAGGGGTTTTCTAACCACCCCTACCACCTTTCCCCCCTTCCCCAATCTTATCTCATCACCTGTTGATGCCGCAGATAGGCGAAAGTAGATTGGCTGGAGGGTTAGCAGTAGGAAAAGAAGTTAGTAGAATTATTAAGAATCAGCTACAAAAGGCAAGGAAACGGAGCCACGAAAGGAGGAGCCACAGCCCAGAGTGGTCTGAACCCATCTGACTTATCTATATTTGGGTTACAACTCTTAAAACAACTTTTTTTTTTTTTCTCAGTAAAACTGTGAGTGAGGGGACATCATGTGTTTTCCTCTCTCAGCCTATAGTCTAATTTTCTCACTCAAATCCTCCAATTAGTTCAAACCAGCACAAGGGGTGAAGAGGCTGTGGTAATGCTCCAGCAACAACCTTAGGAGATATACTGACCGATTAATTAATCAAATAACATGGCTGTGGTCATCCATCTGCTTTGTTGTGTTGTATCAGAGAATTGAAACAATGGAAACATCTTTCAAAAAAATGGCTGAGGTAGAGGAACCAGCCCTTTTGCTTGATCAAGGAAGGACATACTGTTTGTGAGGCTTCTTGGTTTTGAAAGACATTTTTGAAGGGCAGAAGAGTCACAGTAGGCTATTCTGATGTCTGTGGCAGCATACCTGTCAGACCCAGGGATTCCCTTTTGGAATTCCAGCCTCTTAATGGAGGTTGAACTAACATAAAATACCATAAACCTGATCTACAACTCCGTTCCTGGAGGGGTAACCAGAGCACTGGCTGAGTGGTTGATGGGGCATTTCAGCATTCTGTTTCTCACATCAGTTACTGTCCCAGGAAGTTGCTCTTCCAAGCAACATCAGAACTAGTCATTATTTGCATCTCATCATTGTGAAAGTAGTGTTCTCCTTTAGCCTTCTACCAAGAACTACCGAAGAATGCAGAAGCAAGCCTTACAGCATGGATCTTGGCTTGGTTAAACTACAGGCCTCTGCACAGAGTGAAATGTCACTGGCCATTGTCTTTGTCTAGGGTTAGGCTGTATGCAGCAGAGAGAGATGGCAGAACTATCTTGTTGGATTAAATCACTGATGAAGCCTTCCTGATGCTGAGACATTGATGAAGCCTTGAAGCCTGCTGTTGGTTCACTGTATTACAGATCCTGTTATGTTAGAGCATGTGCTGGAGGGGCTCAGATAGGTACAAGTCTGGGAGATATGAAGAGATAGTTGCTCCAGAGGTCTTATTTTCACTGCACTACATCTCACACAACCTTTGGGATTGTCTCGTCCTGTGCTTCTCCCATTCAATGTTCATGTGCAAGACTTCAGGGCACTTGTCATGTGGTTCTATTTCATGGTAGCCACAGAATGATTCAATCCAGATCATGGCCCAAGAGGTTGGCTTCCAGTCAAATCTCTGTGCCCGGACTCTGTGGCTGTACATTAGCCACTAGTTGTCATCCAGCCATCCAGTTCTGGCTGAGGGTGTCAGCTCTCCTGGAGTGAGAAAGTTAAACCTGTATTTTTTTCCCCCCCAGCAGCCTTTCTTTCTACTAATTTGCTCAAAGTCCTGCATTTTTCTGCTTGGCCCATCTTTTGAGGTTTTTGGCACTCATTGAACAGTTCTGAGCAGTGCCAATCCTGTGTGGAGCACATCTTGGGGGAAAGCACTTTTTTTCTGGAACATGCATGGTTTCATTGCAGTGTTAACAGTACTGTGATCCTTGGCCTGGAATTCTTGTGTGAGAAGGAAGAGATGACAAAATGGGATTCAAGGAGTAGGGAAGTCAGATATGATGGTTCCACAGGTATCTTTTTGCAGGCTACCTTAATACAGGTTCCATCCATGTCAGAAGTTGCCCAAGACAAGAGCAAATGAGTCAGTCTGTGTGAACAAGGCACATCATTGTCTCCAGAAGATTAATGAGGAAGCCTGCTGATCTGGTATATCTTGTAATAAACTACTGTTCAGTAAGTCATTGCAGGGACTCTGTCTGTGCCGTGTCTGCATCTCTTCCCAAAACAGGTGACCCAAGGTACTGGCATTGGAAGCCAGTAGCACATACCTGCAGGAGGAAGGCTGCTAAGAAGACATGGTGAGAGAGGTATGGTTCTATGACCCACTCCAGAAGTGGCGCAGAAATGAAACCTAGGACCATAGTTTTGTGAGTTCAGGCTAGGAGTTGTCATGCAGAATGTGACACTGCTCCAGAAGCAAAGAGCTGCAGGCTAGAAGAGGTGAGCACTAGCATTCTGCCTGAGCTATTTCCTGCTGTAAAGCTAGAAAGTAGTGAGAAACATAAACAGGTGGGAAGGGCAAAGTTTACTAGCTGGATAGCAGCTTACACTGCCTTTCAGTTATCTCCTGGAATTAGTGTGGAACTGAGGCTATTCTGACTCTCCAAAGCCCTGTTTTTATCTATGTGGAATTTCTCTCTCCCTTCTAATTCTCTTTCTTAAATCCTTGCCCCTCCTCTCAGGTAGACAAACTGTCCCTGAGTGTAGGAAAGCTCTGGAATTTTTCTGTAAAGTCTTTGGAGCCTCTTCAGGGCTTACAATCCAACTCAGGATGTGGATAAGCTCCAAAGAGTACGGGCAGAATACCTTTCCCTGTGTGCAGCTGTCCCTGCCATTTTATGATATCCTGCACTTCAATCCCACCTTGGGCTCTCCTCTCTGCCAGCCCTTTTGAAGCACCTGCTGAGCCAACAGTGTGACCCTACAACTCAATGAGGCTCCCAACCACCCACAAGTGTCCTGGTGGTGTGCTAAGAGGTATGCAAGCTCCACTGGGTTTCCTTTCAGGGCTTCAGGGCTTGTGGTGTGGAATGAGTTCCAGCAGAATTATAGGATAGTTTAGGTTGGATCATCCAGTTTCAACCCCTTGCCATAGGCGGGGACACCTCCTACTAGAACAGGTCACTCAAGGCCTCATTCAACCTGAATGAAAAAAACCTACTTGTGTGAACCAGTGAACCTGATTATTACATACATCTATAACAGCTCCACAAATCTTCATAAATTCAGTACTTCTCCAGCACTGTTACAAATGGTTAACAAGAACCAGTTACCTGGAAGTTCATAGAATCATAGAATGGTTTAGGTTGGAAGAGACCTCAAAGATCATCCTGTTCCAACCTCCCGCCATAGGCAGGGACACCTCCCACTAGATCAGGATGCTCAAGACCTCATCCAGCATGGCCTTGAACACATCCAGGGAGGGAGCAGCCACAACCTCCCTGGGCAACCTGTTCCAGTGCCTTGCCACCCTCACTGTGAAGAACTTCCTCCTAACATCCCGTTTAAATCTCCCCTCTGCCAATTTGAACCCATTCCCCCTCGTCCTGTCATTACAAGACTTTGTGAATAGTCCCTCCCCAGCCTTCCTGTAGGCCCCCTTCAGATACTGGAAGGCTACTATAAGGTCTCCTCGAAGCCTTCTCTTCTCCAGGCTAAAGAGTCCCAACTCTCTCAGCCTGTCCTCATAGCAGAGGTGCTCCAGCCCTCTGATCATATTCATGGCCCTCCTCTGGACCCACTCCAACGGTTCCACATCCTGCTTACATTGGGAGCTCCAGAACTGTACACAGTACTCCAGTCTGCCATGACCTTTCAAATATGATGGACAGTGGTTTTCCAACTTCATCTGCCAGTTCCCTCAGGACCCGTGGGTGGATCTCATCAGGCCCCATGGATTTGTGAACGTTCAGGTTCCTTAGTTGCTCACGAACATGATCTTCAATTACAGTGGGCAGGTGTTCACTCCTCCAGTCCTTACTTTTGCCCTCTGGAATTTGGACATTGTGGCTGGAGCACTTATCGTTGATGAATTCCAGGAACCTCTTAGATTGCTGGTGCGTGCTGTGTTGTCCTTCCAACAGATGTCAGTGTGGTTGAAGTCCCCCATGAGTACCATGTGATTGTGAAGCTTCTATTATTCATTTGTGAAGGGCCTCATTTGTTTCACCTTCCTGATCAGGAAGTCTGTAGCAGACTCCTACTATGATGTCCCCTTCCTGTGCCTTCCCTTTAACCTTTACCCATACACTCTCTGTTTTAGTGTTGCACATTCCCAGGTTGAGCTCCATGGATTCCAGTTTATCATTGATGTGGAGGGCAACATCCCTTCCCCTTCTTCCCTGCCTATCCCTCCTGAAAAGTCTATACCCATCTATCCCTATGCTCAAATCATGAGATCCATCCCACCATGTCTCAGTGATGCCAATGACATCATAATCCTGTAGACTTGCATGCATTTGTAATTCCTCCTGCTTGTTCCCCATGCTCATTGCATTAGTGTAGAGGCATTTCAGTTGTGCTGCTTTTGCAGCTGACTTACTCACTGATTTTCCTCTATCCTGTTCTTTAAGCACGCTTTTCTCCATCAGTACTTAGACCTGTCCACGCTCAGACACGTCTGTAACTACTAGTCTATCTCTACCCCTCATGTCATTACTACCACATGAGTTACCACTTGATGTTTCCTTGTTGGCAGCTACTACCTGAAGTGGATATGGCTTATCTCTGCAGAACTTTAACTGCATTGTTCTGTCCCCAGGATGCTTTTGGGCAGCAGGTTGAGAACCATTATTAATACCCCATTGCTCCCACACTGATCTGTCCTCCCACACCTTGCCACATGGAGGTCTGATTACTTTGTCCCACTCCTCCTGCACATCCCATTTAAAGCCCTGTCCACTACCCTTGCAATCTCCTCTGCAAGGGCCCTCTTCCCGCTTCGAGACAGTTGTCCCCTGTGTGGTGTCAGCAACCCTGGTGCTGTATAGGTCTTACCATTATCAAAGAAATCAAATTTATGGTGGTGACACCATCCACAGAGCCATGTATTAAAAGACTGCATTTGGATACTTATTCCAGTGTCTCTGCCATCAGTTGGAATAACAGATGCAAAGATGATTTGTGCCCCTGAGTCCCGTATCATCCATCCCAAGGCTCTGAAGTATTTTTTAATTTTTCTGGGACACTAGTCATTATTTCCTCTCCTCCTACTTGAGAGATCAATAATGGGTAGTAGTCTGTAGAGTGGACTAGGTTAGGAATTTTCTTAACAACATCTCTAACCCTGGACAAAAAGTCAGGGGATGGAGAGGTACTGAGGCAAGTAACTCATAAAGTCACAGTTCAAGAAGAAATCTGAGGTCAAAATTTGGGTGTAAATGGCTATGAACTTGGTGTAAAGTTGAAATATTGAAATGCAAAGTGCAGGGCTTAGATCTGTGTTTAAAGAAGAGCAGAAGGCACCAGAGGGAAAGAATTTGTTGGTAGAAATACAGGCAGGTTAGCCCCTGGTCACATGGGCAGCAACTGCTACCCTAAAATACTCAGGCCAAGACTGTTTCTAGAAAGGATCAATAGTTTGTTTTACCTGCTCATGGCATGCCTGATCTGGCAATAAAACGCCATAGGTAACTTTTGCATATAGTCAAGGCAGAGCCTGAGGCTGTGGTTTTACAGCAGGAAGCCCTGGGTGCCATATCAGCAAAAGACATTGCGACTTTAGCTCCAGGCGCCAGGCACCTCTGCAAGGAGCGTTGGTCCATGTGTTTGCCTGGCTCCCCTGTGAGCTGGCTTGGGAAGCTGGTCTGCCCTGGAAAAACAGCTCTGGGGAGAAAAAGATAAAGTATCACCTTTATTTTATTTTTTTTTTTTAAGTCAGATCTATTTGTTGATATGGTCTGGCATGGTGGTGGGGTCCAGTGTGCCAGGAGTAAGTGGCTAAGAGGCCTGAGTAGGACTCCTTTAAGACACTATTGCTACCAAAGCATTGTGTTACAAAATCAGGATGTAAATTTTCCTTACAGATGCCAGAATGACCATGATGTGAATAACCACATTGCTTCTCAGTTTTTGTTAGATTATTATAATAATGTTTCTCCTTCATATAGACCTCCTTACAGGCCCAGAAGAGTTGATTATATTTTTTTCCTAGCTACTGAAAGGCACAGCAGAAAACGCAGGGGAAGAGAGAAGCCTGACAGAAGTTTTTTTACGGAGTGCAATCCAAGATTTCTCATAGAATGTATGACTGGTCCCTAATGCAGTTGTGTTTAGAAGAGCTCTTGAACAATATTCTATTTGCATAAGGAACTTTTACTGCCTTTAAAATGGTATGATCTTCATTATATTCAGAGACACAGAGAAAGCTCTGTGTTTATAGAAGCTACTTCTTAAATAAATGCATCTAGAAGCAGATTTACTTTTTACCAATTACTTTTCTAATATTTTGGTAATCTTTGTCTAAACAGAACTACAATCATGACTAATATAGTTGTCTACTAAGTACTTGCTCCGTTTTCCCAATATCTTCCTCTGCCCAGCCTTTGGCCACTTCCAAGCAAATCTGATAATGTCATAGTAATCTTTAAGACAGCCAGTTTCTCCAGATTTGAAAATGCCATGGAGTTAGTAGCTAGTTTTAACTTCCTTTACTGATGACTTATCCTCTTTCCACAGATAAATAACCAAAGGACATGATACTCCTGCAGGCATAGCTGTCAAAATGTTGCGCAAGCAGCAGAGTTAATGGCATGCTTGTCTCCTGGAGTCATGGATTCCCTCATGTCTAATCTAAGTAGCATCCATTTCGTATCCCTTTCTTCATTATAAAATCCCCTTTCTCCTTGTCTGTTTTTCTGCAGCCTGGAGAACAATTTTGCTTGGCTGATGTCTTGTCAGATTTGCTGGAAGTTGGTCAAAGAGTGTAAAGCCACTTGGAGAAGGAGGCAATAGCATGAAAGACAGACAAACTGCCACACACTGCCAGTGTGATCACGTAAACCTTTGTGTTGACCATGTCAGTTTTACTGCCCTGTGATGGGAGGAAAGTGAGGCAGTGATGCAAGGGAAGATACTAGTTTGTCTGGAGAATGCTTTAGGTAGCAGACAGTAGCATTTATGAGCTGCCTACCTGTGGCAACAGCTAAGTAGTCCTTGCCCTCTGGGGCAGGTTGCAGCTATGGGCTACAGGAGCAGCTGCCCCTGCCATGTGAGAGGCACAGGGTATTCTGCCTTTCTGCTTCCAGAGAGGCCTCCACGTATGGAGGTGCTTTCATCTACAGGAAAGCCTGAACCCTGGCATTCTCATTGTGTAAAGAGGAGGGAATGTTATAGTCAGAAGAGCATGCTGACTTTTCCCTTTATCTCTTTACAGGAATCAAGAAGCTAAAGGTCACTTCACAGAAGTTCTGCATCCCCAGATGCCCTTTGCCTTAGGAGTGCAGCTACAGAACGGATCCCTTTGTGATCAGCATAAGCCAGGTCATTCTGCATGTCTGTTCTCTCTTACCTCTTGATGTTTTCCTTTGAGATTAAAGAGCCTGATGCTGGAATTTGGCTTGACTTAACTTGGGAAGAGTGAAAGGAGCCAAACTTCATAGTTTAATGTAATGCTAACCTAGCTCTGGGCACAATTCTGAATCTCTTTTGGCAGTTGTCTGGGGACAATTGTCAATCTCTTTTTGGTGGTCAGCAGCAACAAGACAAGGAGCAATGGCTACAAATTGGAACATAGAAGGTTTCACCTCTACATGAGGAGCGACTTCTTCACAGTGAGGGTGACAGAGCACTGGAATAGGCTGACCAGAGAAGTTGTGGAGTTTTCTTCTCCGGACACTTTCAAAATCTGCCTGGATGCGCTCCTCTGCAAACTACACTAGGGGATCCTGCCTTGGCAGGGGGGTTGGGCTCAATGTTATCTGGAGGTCCCTTTCATCTTCTAAAGTTCTCTGATTTTGTGAATCTACAGGGACTGGCTTCAGTCCTCTGTGCTACTTGTTGTTTGTGTGTGAGATTAATGATAATGAAACACTGATTTTTAATTTTTTTTTTTTTTGTGATAGCACTAGCTAAAAAGGCAGTGTCATATGTAGAAATAATTTCTTACTCCACTGGAGTTTTTTGGTTTTGATTTAAAAAAAAAATCTCTTTACATCTTTGCCACATGATCTGTATCTCCTTGACTTTAAAAAAATGTATATTTATAAGCATGGCAGATTCATGAAGACCTCTGTGGACCAGGAATTGCACACAGATCACCTGCCAAGACCACAGGTACATTCTCTTCTAAATGGGTTGAGCAGAAATTGAGGAGAAGTTTCACCACTTAATGTCAGAACAATAGCTAATGCCTAATGAATTTTTTGTTGGCAAATAGGCAGCTGTGTCATCCTTACATAACACTCTTAATGCTGTTGGCAGCCAGTTTAGACAGCTTTAAGAAAATCTTTGAAGAAAAATACTTGGGGCTCTTTTTATAATTTGAGTGGTATGTCCAAAGCGACTTGCTGAGACAAAGTTTGGGAAAATATGTAAGATTAAAAGTTAAGAAGTGCCAGCTGTGGGCACTCTGTCACTTGTGCTAGCATTTGCAGACTCTTAAATGATTCTGGCTGCACAATAGCTTCAGGAAGGTCTAAAGTTAAAGTTCTGGGCTGTGGCTCTCAGGTATTTAATACAAAACTTCAGATTCAGTGTGAGCTGTGATAGCTCCATTCATCTTCTTCTGAGAGCTGGAAGATAATTGGGTCTAATTAGCAGAACTGTGTATTTATGTAAGTGATTTATGGTTCAGAATAAAACCTGGACATTTCATTTCAATTTCCCTTCCCTATGCCTATCTTCCAAGCAGCCAGCACTGAGGAAATTCTCACTGATGCAAACCTGGAAATTGTTTTTGCCTTTATTAATATAGGGGAGATTAAAAATTCCCTTCTACAGACCTGTAAATGTTTCCCTGTAAAATAGTAAAATTTAAGGCATTCTACTAGGATAATGATTCTTCACTGAAAAGATTTTATTTTACCTTATAATTACTCAGAGTGGATTTGATCTGTTTTTACTTCCATTAAACCTACAGGAATTACTCCCAGTGAATTCAGTGTATACAAGATCAGAGTTGCCCGATTGTTTCAGAGAGTACTTTTGTTTCTGATGACACTTCCTGGTCAAGTGATTGTATTTGTGATAGAAAACAGATTTTCCAGTCACATTTCCATTTGCTATGGCAAAATTCCTAAGTAGCCCTTGCTGCTTCCTGACCTTTGACCAAATGTTCTGATAGTTTCCCTATTAACAGTGAGCAGGCATAGATTTTCAGATGGTACTGATTTTGCAACAAGGACTATTTTGGTGGCTTGTTGTGGTCCCCCCCCACCCCTTCAGGGAGTGTTCTTATTCTATATGAGTTTCATACAAGAGAATAAACCATCACAGATTAATTGCTGCACTAATCAACAATGAAAATTTATGTCATTCATGTGCCGCTAATTTTTTTTCTTAAGAAAGTCTCTGATACAGGAAAATGTCTTTACAACATGAAGGCCCAAGCCCTCATGACTGCTTGTTGCTGCTGTTCTAGGGATCATTTGATCTAATCTTTACATCATGTTGTTATGAACTAGAACATTCTCAGCAGCTGCTGGGCAGAAAACTTACATTTAGATTCTGGGTGCCAGCCTGAAGGTTAAGCAATGCAGGCAACAAGTTTTCTCATGCATCAGTGTGGATGTATTGAATTCAGCAGAGTTTCTTCCATTTAACCAGCTCTGATTTCAGATTCTTCCAAATATTTGGAAGTTTGAATTGGTTCTGAGCTCACTTCTGCTCTGAATTGCTGGGAAGGTCTTACTGATTTCACTGTGAGCTCAACAAATGAGATCTGCATATAAGTAAATACTTCTGTAATCACTAAGTATGATTTTGTTGTTTGGTTGTTTTTTTTTTAGTGATGTGTATATAGTTTTGTTCTTCCATGTACTGTATGTACAGGTGTGGGTCCACTGCCCTGCTGGCAGCCACAGACGCCTTGAGTCAGGGAATGGGAAAGATGTGCTTCGATTCATTCAGCAGCTCTCTGTGATCCTTAGGGAGGTGCTGCTCCTCTGGTTTATGATGGGAAGGCAACTCCAGCCTGAAGTGTAAGGGAAGCTAGAAGGATGTGGTGGAAATGTCATCTGTGATGCGGGGGTTTGTTGGCAGCTCCTTGCTGAGTCACTGAATCAGAGCTGCGTGGGTGCAACAGTGCCAGGCCAGTGCCTGACACCTTCACAGTGAGCAACATTGTGCAGGCCTTGCCATGTCAGGGGCAGGGGGATGGCACACCCTGAAATAAGATGAAACAAGTCTTGCTTAGCATGTGATGGAAGAAAATAAAGCAATTGTTCCTCTGTTCCTTGATGTTGAACAGCCTTATGCAAAGGCGGTTAAAAAAAAAAAAAAAAAAAAAAAAAAAAAAAAAAAAAAAGCTTCCCCTACTGCTGATACGACACTCGGCTGCAGTGTGTTCATGCTCCTGTTTGCACCCAGCTGTAAGAGAGTTCAGACTAGGAAGGAAAGGGATGCAGCCTATGTGTGGTTTTATAGTGGCCAGAAAAGGATTTGCACACCACTGCAATAAAATTGGTGCCTAGGTTGAGAATTTAGAGTGGAGAAAATAGACAAGCAGAGCAAGCAAATGAGAAGTGAGCAGCCAGACAAAATCAAACCACTTCCATATAAACATGTCTGGAAACTGCAGCCAGTACATCATGTGCAGCCCAGAGGAAGAGGCAACACATGAGACATTCACACCCTGCTTCTAAGTCCAACATTACATCTTACTTCTCTTTCCTTTTTGACCACATTAAGTGGAATACATGGGGGTGGAAGAGCTAGTACCACCAGCACTGTGGAACACAGAGACTATTATAAAACCATACTTTGGAGAGGAAGTGAGAAGTGGTGGAATGGAAAGATGGAGTGACTTAGCTACTTCTGGTTAGATTGACCAGATGTTTGACTTTCAAGGGGCAGAAGGGGAAGATCCTTCTTGCATCTTTGTAAGGATGAGGAAGATGTGCTACTGGATTGGATGACATCTTTGGGCTGAGATCTGTATCTTCCCCTGTCATGAAGAAATGATGGAAGCAGGATAAACATGTCTGGTATTGCTACTTAGTGAGTGGACACTCTGCATCTCGTTGGAAAAACAAGAATACGCAGTGGCTCAAATGCTTTTGTCAGGGCGGCAGAGCAGTCTACATACCAGAGAATTGCCTCAGTCAAGTTGTAGATAATCCTCCTTTTTTGCAGTACCCTATCCATTTCTACAGCATTCGTTAGTTGCTGCCACAGAAACACAAAAATGTTGTTTTCCTTTGCTGTTTACTCAAGTAGTTTTTCTCCTCATATCTGTTTCCAGCATGTTTGGCCTGTTCATGTTTTAACTGGTGCCATCAAATTCAGCTGCTCCACAGGCATGTCTTGCTGGTGTTAGCCTTATTGCTCCCACTAAGTGCAGACCTCTTAAGATTGTTTTACTGAGGAGGCAGGAAACAAGATAGTTATGACACTGTGTAAACAGCCTATTGTTTCTTTTCCAGCAAAAGCCCTCTGGACAACAGTTCTGGGAACAAGCTCTTTTTGTGCAGTGTTTTTTGGGAGATGCATTGGTGGCATGCTTCACACTAAATTTCCCAGGCACAGAGAGTTACTGCCTTTCCCTGGGAGGAGACAGTAAAGAGGCACTCTAAGCTTTCAGAGTGGAAACCCAAACATCTAGAAATGCTCCACAAAAGTGTTCAAAATCTGGGCTGCTTCTCTCAGTAAGAGTGGATGCTGTGGGAGGAACTAACTGCAAGTGCTGGAAGCAATATATGCTGTCCCTTCTGCTAACCAGGACAGAAAAACTATGGGCTTGATAGAAAATACATTTTCCTGTAGTTACTGTCCTAGAATATACTTTTGACAGATGAGAGAAAATGAAGAACTTTAAATGAAAGGCTGATAAAATTCCTCTTCTTCTGGGGGCAGTCTTTCAGGATGGTGGAAAAGTTCTATGCAGAACAAGATCCTTGGCAAAGATGCTCTGCTGCCAGGTAAGAAGCAGGTGTCCTCCACACCATCCAGTGTTCTTCTTCCAGGTATATGTTAGCAGGTTGTGGGAACAATGCTGGCAAATGCCTCCTCGTTTCTCATCCAGAACTGCACATGTTGGTTTCCAAGTTAGAAAATGATGGACATATATTAGATAGGATAGGCTGAGAAGCCTAGTGTGGCCAGGTTCGAGCTATTCTGTTGACATAAAAATTCTTTGGCACAGTGTGTTCTCAGTTTACTCTTGAGGTGGCTAGCAGCAACTTGCACCAATTATTCTGGCAGTGGCAGGTTTTGCCTTGCTGGCATCCTCCTCAGGCACCCATATGCTTCACTGGGTGATGGCACCTTGCCTAAACAGTAGTTCTAGTGCTTTCAAAGTGGATTTTGTTGACCATGTGTGCATTGCACTTGTATTCTGTGGATGTGTGTGCAAAAAACCCCCAGTTTTCTGCAGCTGTGGCAGGTCTGCTGTTCTTGCAGAAACAGGCTGTGCAGTTCCAATTGCAGCTGATACAGTCATATGACAGAGTGCTGAACATGTGGCTTACCTGAGGGGTCTAAGGGAACTAGCTGGACACTGCTATTAATCCTGCTCCCTCAAGAGAGGGGTGGCCACTAAACTGAGGAATAGGCAGCTGCACCTCAGAGAAAAGACACAAGGCTAGCACAGGACTGTGTGGATGTTAAGGTACAACTTAATTGATGACTGTTAATTAATGTCAACCCAAAAAAGCTTAGGTGTTCTGGTACACTTCTATCCTCAACACCAAGGCACGTAGAGGGTGTGGCAGAAATTTAATTACCACTCAAGAAATGAAATAACCCAAGGTTTAAGAATAGGTAGCTGAAAGATCGGGAGAAAGATATGTGGCCATATATGCAGTCTGGCTATTATTTTTGACAATTTGATTTCACAGTGAAGGAAAAAAAGAAGACATTTTTGCGACTATAGCCTATGTGGAGCCACTGTCACATTGTTTGGAGTGCTGAAGTTATATCTTCTACTTGAAGAGGTACAGCTGCAGCTGTTTAAACAGTCTAGCTTTCTGAAAGACATTATCTGTATACTGTTTCATTAAAAAAACCAAACCAAACAAAAAACCCCTCATCAACTCCCCAAAACCCAACAATCCCTGTCTCACCGCCTTCCCCCCTCCCACCCTGAACAAACCCCAAAAACTTTTGAAATTGGAAAACTGAGTATTGATCCAATTGATAACAGCAAAACCCAAATAAACTATTCTATTTAAATTTAGGTCTTGGAATAATTTTGGATCAACATTGCATTAAGTGTGAAAATTGTATGTATTATATTTCCTTTTCCTTTCCTCTTCTATATTATGTAAGAGGATGTTCTCTTTCTGTGATTTACCATGATGCAATGCACCATAGTCCTTGATTTGGCTTTTTCCTACACATCTCAAAACCAGAATCTGATCCAGTTCTCTTTTTTAATTCTTTCCCCACATGGATGGAACTGAAAGTTTCTGCCATTGCATAATGCTGTGGGCAGCTTCTAGGAGCTTCTGCCAGCTGTCTGGAAGATCTAGCCTCAGTCTCAGAATCACAGAATTAACCAGGTTGGAAAAGATCTCTAACATCATTGAGTCCAACCTATCAGCTAACCCTTCTAATTAACTAAACCATGGCACCAGGTGCCTTATCCAGCCTCCTCTTAAACACCTCCAGGGATGGGGACTCCACCACCTCCCCAGGCAGCACATTCCAGTGGGCAATCAGTCTGTGAAGAACTTTTTCCTAACATCCAGCCTAAACCTGCCCTGGTGCAGCTTGAAACTATATTCTCTTGTTCTGTCACTGATTGCCTGGGAGAACAGACCAACCCCCACCTGGCTACAACCTCCTTTCAGGTAGTTGTAGAGAGCAATAAGGTCTCCCCTGAGCCTCATCTTCTGCAGGCTGAACACCTCCAGCTCCCTCAGCCGCTCCTCATGGGTCTGTGCTCCAGCCCCCTCATCAACCTTGTTGCCCTTCTCTGGACATGTTCAAAAACCTCAACATCTTTCTTAAATTGAGGGGCCCAAAGCTGGACATAATACTCAAGGTCTGGCCTAACCAGTGATGAGTCTTTTGGTAGGGAGGTATTATCTTATCACAATACCACTCTAACTAAAACGGGCAGAAATTAGAAGTAATTCTATTGAAATGAATGAGCTATGTCAACCATCTAAATGTGAGGAAAATTCAATCTGTTAATCTCTGAGGGATTTTTCCTTCCAATCATCTGAGGCTTGCTTTAGTGCCTGTGTAGATGTGGAAGCACTTTTTTTGACTAATAAATAGATAGCCAAAATTATCTGTGTTTAGCAGGGGAGGGACTCCTATCAAGGTTATTTAGTGATAAGACAAGGGGTAAGGGCTTTAAACAAGAAGAGACTATATTTAGATTAGAAGCTCTTCACTGTGAGAGTGGCAATGCACTGGAACCTGTTGCCCAATGAGGCTGTGGATGATTCCTCCCTGGAACTGTTCAAGGCCAGGTTGGATGTGACTTTGAGCCCCCTGATCTAGTGTAAGATACCCCTGCCCTTGCCAGGGGGGTTATAATCAGACAATCTTTAAATTCCCTTCCAACCCAAATCATTCTATCATTGTACTGGTCTGGCGAATACAGAAAAAGAGTTGACCAAATATATAGGCAGCCATAAGAATTGTTTTGTGTTTCAGTACCATCCTTTTCTTGTTTCCTTTAATTTACATCTACTTTAAAAATCAATCAATCAATCAATCACCTACTTACCCATACAGCCTCTATTTTTCCATGGGTCAGTGTCCTGGTTTGAGTTAAAACAGAACTAATTCTGTTCAGTGATTTACTTTGCAGCTCAACCTCTTCTAATTAATTGCACTTTCTGAAATTAATGGCATATTTTTGCAAAGCATGACTGCTTCTAATAGTGATAACACTTGAAGTGATTTATCCATACTTACTTCTGTGAAGACCAATGTCACTGCAAAATCTTTTGTGATGTACTGTGTGTGCAGCAAATGGTCACAACTGCAGGGAGTGGATAGGACAAGTGACCCTGAATTGACCAACAAGGTATTCCATTCCATACATTTTAGGAAGAAGTTATTTACGGAGAGGGTAGTGAAACACTGACACAGGTCATGGATGTTCCCTCCCTGGAGGTGTTCAACACCAGGTTGGATGACACCTTGAGCAACCTCTTCTAGTGGGAGGTGGGAGGCAGTGGGTCAGAACTAGATGGTCTTTGAGGTCCCTTCCAACCTAAACCATTCTATGATATTATGATACATCATGTTCAGTATAAAGTTGAGGGATCACGAGGGTCCAGCTCTCTTCTTCAATGACCTGTGTCCAAAGAGGATTCAGTATGTTCTACTTTCAGTCCCAATTTGTGTGTTCCTGAGTCTAGCTCCAGCATCCAGCTTCTGAATCTAGTTCTTTTCTGTCATCTGTCTAGTGGCTGGCCAAGCCCTAACTCTCGACAATCAGATACTAGCACATGGAACTTCTAGCAATATCTGCAGTTTTCTGCCACATCTCAAAGCTGCCTGGCTCTGATCCTGGACCTGGTTCTCTATCCAGATGACCCACTTGTCTCTAACTCTTCTGGAAGGTTAACTACTCTTCGTCATCCTCCTGGCACTCTATTTGGAGCCTCCCTAGGACCTATTAAGTGTAATGAGACTGCTGTATGTATAACTGCTATGATTAGGGCACTAAAAAGTCCACCTTATTGCAGTGTGAGTCTCATGGTTAGGTGTAGTTAGTGTGCTCAGGGTACTCACCCAGTGCACTGATGATGAAGGTCTCGAGTATGTTACTTAGCTGTAAGAAGCCAAAAAACATGATGCTCAAGGTAAGCCTTATGCTCACCTTGAGGAAGGTAGTAGCTTAGACATACAGGGGAATGTGTCTAGACTCCAAATTTCTGTAAAAACAAACTGCTTCACCAGTGCCATCTGCAGCTGTCTCCTTCAGGGTAAATATTGCAAAGCAATTGTATCTGTAGGGTCCTAGTTATATAATCAATACAACAATTCTGACAAGTCCCTGACACGGCTGGCATGCCGGTAGGGGAGATTTAGGGTACATGATGTCTGTTCCCCAGCAGCTGCCTTCTTTATTTTGCTCATCTTGGTTATTGCATGTGCTTTCATAATCAATTAAAAAACATATTTATGCACAAAGCAATGCCTTTGAGGTAAGGATAGAAGTATTTATTTTTCTTGTTTAGTTTAATATGCTTAGTATTATTGATAGTAAATTATGTAGTTTAGATTAAGATTTTACTTTAGCATTAAAGTATTTTTATTTTAGCATTACATTAAAGTACTTTAAAAAGAGTTTCTTCTGGCACTGATAAATGTTCTCACTGGAGTTCCCATCTACACACATCTAGAAACCTGTTTGAAAGGCAGTGGCTGAATTTACGTGTTTAGGGAAGAGGTTCTTGCCTAGAAAGTTGACCATTTGTCACTCATCTTCAGGAGGCTTTGATTTTGAATCTAAAGATATTTCTATTTGTGTCATTGGTTCTTCTGTTTAATTTATTACTGTCTACAACTATTACTGTCGCTGCACTGTTGCCAGCAGAGTCATGATCACAGGATCACAGGATGTCAGGGATTGGAAGGGACCCAAAGAGATCATCGAGTCAAACCCCCCTGCCAGAGCAGGACCATACAATCCAGCTCAGATCACAGAGGAACACATCCAGATAGGCCTTGAAAGGCTTCAGAGAATGAGACTTCTCAACCTCTCTGAGGAGCCTGTTCCAGTGCTCTGTGACCCTTACAGTAAAGATGTTTCCCCTTGTGTTGAGGTGGAACCTCCTCTGCTGCAGCTTATATCCATTGCTCCTTGTCCTGTCACAGGGAGCAAGTGAGAAGGGCATAACAGTCATGGAACGCAGCACATAAACAATTATCATTATGCATTAAACAATTAATCCAATTTAACTAATAAACACTGGATGACATTTCTTGCAGTCAGTAGTGCCACTTGGCCACTAGATGGAACTGAGGGCCCCTCTGCATAGGGCAGAGGTTAGGTAAACAAAGGAAGCACAAATACTATTTATCCTGTCTTGCAGGGTTATCAATTAATTGAGACAGTACCCAGAACACTTGCAGGGTTTCTGGCTGGTCTGGCTGCTGGCTGCTGCTGCAAGCTGTTGCTGTGGCTGCTGAGACTTTTGATTCACCCCAGGCTCCACAGACTGCAGGGTGAAGGACAGCGGGAAGACAGTTCCTGACCTGTTCCTGGCTTTTCCATGATCTGTGTGCCTCAGGTCTTGCTTGTCTTCAGGAGATGCAGGCAGATGTCTTGTGATGTGTCTCAGCAGATGTGTATCCCTCACGCCGGCTATTGTATGCAGCTAATTGCGTGAATGCAATTCAAGTTGTTCCTGGAAAAACTCTAAACAGTTCCAGGCTGGAACATAGCTTATATTGCTATATATAATACTAAGGCATTACAGGCACAGGAACAGAACAGAGAGTAATAGCAAAAGCATGGCAGAAGCACATTGTGTTACCTGCTTATCTGTTTTTATATCAATGCCTGAGATTGAGTGGACCTTTTGGACAAATTAGCTCATCCACTCAGAGTGGCAGTAAGCCAAATTAAGACCATATTTGGGTAAAACCATAGGTTTGCTATTCCCATATAGGGAGAGACCATAGGCTCAGCACAGACATAGCATTAGGCAAGCATGTGCACCTTGTTTACTATGGTACAAGCAGGAGAAAAACAAGTTATATAAGCTAAGGTGCTCAGACTCCATGGCTCCAGGTCTTTTGTCCCATTTTCCTGTGGTTGCCTCTTCTTCAAAACAGAGGGAAAGCATAAAAATATGTCTGGGCAAGCCAGCACATATACAGGCCTATTTTGACCTTTCAGGTCATCCATGACACTTTCTCAAGTAGATCTCTGTCCCTCTTAAACTGGGGATCCCAAAACTGAATGCAGTACTCAAGACAGGGTATCACCAGGGTGGAGTAAAGGTGGAGGAGAACCTCCTTTGATCTGCTGGACACAGTCTTCTTAATGTACTCCAGGATCCCATTGACCTTCTTGGCCACAAGGGCACATTGCTGCACCATGGACAACTTGTTATCTACCAGGACTCCCAGGTCCTTCTCCACAGGGATATATAACATATGATGGAGGATGTTGTGTTGGCTACACTGCAAAGACAGCAGCTGAGGCAGAGAACACCAGTGTTGCGATTATTAATTTTAATTACTATTAATGATCGCGGGGGTTCCAGGAATAGTTCCCCGGGATTCTTTGGATGTTCGGTTGGCAAGAATAAATACATGAAGTCACTTAAAACACAGAATTAAACAGTTTAAACAGTCAGAACTTGGGAAACAGAGAGCCTAATACAAAAGCAATCCTAACCGCGCCTGGAGATACCCACGAAACGTGTGCTAGATACAGAGCTTTTCCCAAGAGAGGAAGAGAAGGATTTGTCCTGAGCAAAAGGGGAAAAGAAAAGAGGTTTGCCTTTGCCGCTTTCCAAAACGCTGCTGCTGGCTGCAAAGCACATGGCCGCTGCTGCATGGGGTGCTGAGGTGTGTGTTCCTCACGGCGGTGGAGAGAGAGAGAGAATGTGGCATGTGGCCCAAGACTTCCTGCTTCCATAACCATGCGGTCTGTCCCTGCGACCCTGCTCTGGACCTTACCACAGAGTGGGGAGGGAGCCCCAGGAAGTGAACCAACTCTGGGCAGAAATTATGCCCATACCAGGACAACCAGGAGTTATGTCTTAATGAGTCAGCACCTTCTTTGACTGCCTGCAATGTCCCAGCAGTGGAGGGAGCTGATTAATTATAACAATTGAGGAAGTCATTGAAATGATTCAGAAAGTGCTGTTGTGACAAAGAGAATAAGAGTTATACTGCAAATTAATAAAAAAAAAATAATTCCAGGAAAGAACTTGGTTTTGACAGGTCACAACTACATTATTTTTTCCAGTAATGATCTGGCTGTGCCTTGCAACTAAATCCTGAGAAAATGGGTGAAGTGGCAAAATTATCACAGCAAGGGGCAAGAGTTAAATGCTTCTGGCTAGCACAAAATGTCAGCATCTTGTTCTTGTAATTTTAAAGTCACAACTCCCAACATTTCCTGTGATTTGATGATCCCATAAAAGTTAAAAGAAATGCATTTAGGACCTGAATAGTAACAGGAAAAGGTTTAAAGTAAAGAAACCTGTATATTTGCGACCTTGTTAAAATAAGGATGAGGCAGGAAGAAGAGAATTCATCATCAGACCTTTAGCATGACAGCAGATTCACAGAGCTCTTTTAGCTCCTGTATGTAAGCTAGGTGAATACAGACTTCATTCTGATGAAAGCAACTTTTCCCTCAGAAATTAAATACAAAGCATTGTAGTGCACAATGATTTTGTGCAGAGCCCAACTCCATGGAGCTTCTCACAGAGGCTCCATTTAGATGGTAAGTGAAAAAGCACGAGGATAGGCACTCTTGGTTTTGTGTAAAATACTTTCATGCTTGCAAAAGATGCCTGGTTAGGGGCCAAAGAAATTAATTTCAGCCATTGTATTTTTGCCAACTGCTTTTGGTACTAAGGCACTAAGTGCATAAATTCTGTTTCCTTTGCTGAGCTGGTAATGGATACAAGAGATCTAAGCAGAATTAGGTTGATTTTTTTGAGTGTAAGATTCTGGAAAAGAATCCTGGATTAGATATTATATACCTCTAAGAATACATATTGCCATGTGAAGCAATATATACAGAAATATATGCATCTGAAAATGCACTCCTATTTCGGGGACTAATCAGCAGATTTCACATCTAGATAGCCAAAGCAAAATTCAAGGCTAGCTGTATTAGCATGCTTAATCATGTTAATATGATTATGCAGAAAGGCAGAAAAAAATGTGTGGGTTTTTCTTCCCCATTTCTGTGTGTTGTCATTGTTCAGAGGATGTGTCCTTCAGTTAAGGGCTGAGCAAACTGGGGCTGTGTAGTGTCAGGAGCAAAAATGGATGAGTCAGGAAGCACAGTAGAGATGTTCAAATATGTAACATGCTGTTTTAAATAGAAGAGAACAATCTCTTCTCCTTGTCATAGCTGGTGGGGCACAATGTAAAGACTGAGAATACACCAAATATTCATTTTGATATTAAGACAAACTTTTTAAGAGTAGAGGTTGTGAGACAGTATGAATTACCTACAGAAATTTGGAGCATCCATTTCTGACATGGGACAAAACCTTTTCAGTTATTCCTGCTTTAGGGCAAAAGACTGGAGTAAATTACCTTTTGAAGTCCTATCTCGTCTTATGAGCCTCCATAGGTAACCAGTAGCTTTTAAAGCAAAAGTGTTGTGAGCATCTATTTTAAGGTGACTGGAGTTTCCATCCCTTTCTTTTTAAATAGGAACTCTCTCTCTGGAGTTCATTGTTCAACCGGAAAATTTCTTGTGTTTCACCTTAGCAAGAAGAGTTAATTTCCTGTCTGATATCATAAACAGTACTGTATTCTCAAAGAAGAAAGTCCCAGATACCTTATTAGGAAAAATAAAGAAAAAAATAACTACATTAAAAAAAAAAAATCCTGAAGGACTCTGTGGTGTGACAAAGTACAATAAAGCTTCACAATGTAACACTCCCTTCATAATATGTGATTTGTTTTTGTGACCTGCAATCTAACCCAAATTACTCTCATGGAACAATTTAGGTACCTAACATCTCAGTAGATGTCAGTGTCTACAAGTAAGTTCTCAGCATCGAGCTGCTGAGCCCCTGTGCATTAGCTGAGCTCACATACTGGGAAATTCCTTGGCTGTCTTTCCTGTGGCATGCAGTCTACTATATAACTAATGTGAATAACCTAATAGTTTAGGCATATCTTCGAACAGCTTTAACAGGAGCGATCAGGAAAGAGATGCCCTCAAATAGCTCAGACATGCTTCTGGGAGATGTAAGACTTGCACGCAAATTTCTGCTCCGGAGTGGAGAAGTGAATTCCAGCCAGGTTTCACCACATCCCATGTAAATGCTAGCATCAACTGTGCCAACTAGTATGGGATTAGAGTGACAGGAAGAGGATAAACATCTGACTGGCATTTCTGTGTTTGATAGTATGGCAGGACAGCAGAAAGATTGCCATCATTGCATTTTAAGTCATGCCTCTAGCTCCAAGAAGTCTGTTGTAGTATTTTTCGATTTTAAAATACCTCTTTGCTTTATATTTCTCTCTTATCTATACTAACATTGTCTAAATCCACCTAGATTTGTTAAGTAGAAGCTGATGACTGATCAGATCTTTGTGTAGAATGCTACCTAGAAAAGAAAAAAAAAAATCTTGCTCTATGGTGATAATAGTTTATCATTTTGATCCCAATTGAATCCAAGCAGAGCCTATTTTGAATTACTTACACACTTTCTTTGCTGAAATTTTCTGGACCTGGTTGCTGCCCAAACATGACATATTGGTTTAATGTGACTAACAATGTTTTCACATTTGGAGAATAATTTCCTTCCTCTAAGTAAGAAACTTATACATGAATATGTTTCTTTGGAATAGGTCCACAACTGAGACAAGAAAGCAGGAAGACACTATTTGTTTTGGAGAAACACTTTTGCATGTTCTGTGAGTAGTTGTTTTGGCCTTGGATGAGTGAGGAGATTCTGGAAGATCTGTGCATTTTTATTGTGTTGAGTGTAGGAATCCCTTTGGAGGAGAGAAGAAAAAACTGGTCTCTGAAAGACTGACTCCAGCCCTTACACAGAACAGAGCTTTCATCTTGTGTCCAGCCCCCAAATTCCAGCTTATCTGTTTTCATTTACAAATGCAGAAAGAGCCTAAAATGTTGCGTTGACAGCAACTTACTTAATAGAGCTTACAGTTGTAATGGTGAACAGTGATGAGAGGACAAATAACCTTATAAATTTTCTATGCAACTTCTTGATTCTCCTCTACAGTGTGTGCTACCTGGGTCACCAGGTAAATTAGCTCTGTCCAGGAGTCCATAGACTTTGAGCCCCAAATACCTTGCAGTGGGGTCACAGCTGAGGAATCCTTGGAAGCACCTGTTAGTGTACCTACCAATAGCAAACCACCAGGGCTCCTTAAAGGGTGCCTAAGAGTATCTGCCCAGGCACCTATTGTTAAGTTTAACTGAGTAACACTGCCTCTTATTTTGCTTATTGCATCTTTATGGGCTGCTCTTTGGAAGTTCCTTACAGCAGTATGCCTGATGTGAGAGAATGGCTTTTGAGTGCCGTAGGGAGATCTAAACAACGCTGCTATGATAAGATGCCTTCTCAGGAAAGCTATCTTAAAAGGAGCTCTGTATCTTGCACAGCTAGTTGGTGATTTGCTGTTTGCTAAAGGTTAATAACAGACCTAACAAAAAGCATATTCCATGGAGTACTTTGCAAGCTCTGGTGTTTCACAGTACAGAATTACATATTTTCAAGCACACATAGTCATGCCAGGTTTTCTGATGGAAGCAACAGCCATAGATTTTGTAAGATTTAAAAAAACATTGGAAGGAAGCTTCCTGAGGTGGTTATTCCCAACATTTCTATAGCTAGAACAGAACTCTAAACTGTATTTAATGTATGGTTATTTGAAATGATAGGCTAACTTACAAATCTGGAAGAGAGAGAAAACAAACCCATTTACAATAGCATGTTGCATCAATTAAGGGTATTATTCATAAACCAGTTCCTCCATAAAGCCTCTGAGTTGTCACCGCCCACCCCTTCTCCTCCCCCATCTTCACCAGTTGCCTTTTCACTGAATTATGGTGATACAAAGCCTGCCTCTCAGAAGGCCAAATTTCAGGAAGGCCACCCTGTCCTTCCTAGACTTTCTCAGCCAGTGCTAATGCTTACCTTTGACAGGTATCTGGGCAGCTGCAAAAGTGACTGGCTAACTCTGAAGTGCTTTTGTTTTTTTTTTCTGTGAACATTTTTTAAACCTTCACCGCAATGCGCGTTCATGTTGGCACAGGTAATGTTGCACGTACTTCACTAACGGTGCCAATTCCGGATTTCGGAGTGTTCAGTTTGCAGCCTGAATGTTTTGTTATGACACAGTTTTTTCCATGTGGTATTAAACTTAAAACTGATGGTGCCAAGTCATCAGCTGTGTTGCAGCGGAGTTTGGCATTGCGGCGTGAGAATCCTACTGCTAGTCGAAAGGAGTCAGGGTGTGCTCATCCTTAAATATGAGGAGTGTTACAAAACCTGTCACATCATATTTTACGACGCTGTAGGTGTCATTTTTAAGTCTTGTGGAACATGCTTGGAGGGATTAGAGGTACAAATGGAGTTGGAATTGGCCCAGCCTGATGGTAGGCTCAGCATTACCAGGGTCAAGCTTTCCTGCCCTTGCCGTAGCCAGTCTCCTGCTTGCTTTATGTGTAGGCTGTTATAAAATGTCCTTTCCCCATGAGAATCATTAATCCCCGCAGCGAGCGAGCCAGCCCGATAGATATCCAGGGAAGGCGGAGTCGGGAAGAAGCTCTCGCAGCCTGTCCTTGCCAAGCCAAGCCCGCAGCATGCAGGGTGCCTGGGAGGAGGGGACAAACCTGCACTGCATGGATACAGACTGCCACCTGCTGAGCAGGGGCAGGGACACAGCCTCTGCAGACCTTGGGGCTGCCTTCTAACAACAGTGAAGCAGGCTCTCTCTGACTGTTGCTTCCCTTCTGCCCCCATACCAGCCACCACTACCACCCAGGGTAGCTGTTTAAAAGAATTTAAATCCGAAGAGATTTAATTGAGAGGTTTTAAAAGTACCGAATTATGTAGTCACCACGATTCTTGGCTAAATGAAGGAGCACTGTCTGGCATAAAGCAGCCCGATGAAAAAGGATCTGGAAGTGCTTGTGGATGGATGGCTGAACATGAGCCAGCAGTGTGCCCAGGTGACCAAGAAGGACAACAGCATCCTGGCCTATGTCAAAACCAGTGTCCAACAGGAGTAGGGAAGTGACTGCGCCCCTGTCCTTGGTTCTGGTGAAGACACAGCTTGAGTGCTGTGCTCAGTCCTGGGTGATAAAAAAGACACTGAGGTCCTGAAGCATGTCCAAAGAAGAGCACAGAGGCTGGTGAGGGGTTTGGTGGGCATGGCATTACGAGGAGTGGCTGAGAGAGTTGGGATTGTTCAGTCTGGAGAAAAGAAGGCTGAGGGGAGATCTTAGTGCACTCTACAGGTCCTGCATCTGGGTTGAGGCAATGCCAAGCACAAATACAGGTTGGGCAGTGACTGACTGGAGAGCAGCTCTGAGGAAAGGGACTTAGGGGTGCGGTGGATGAGAAGCTCAACATGAGTCAGCAGTGTGCACTTGCAGACCGGAAAGCAAACCAGATCCTGGGCCGCATCAGGAGAAGTGTGGCCAGCAGGTTGAGGGAGGTGACTCTCCCCCTCTACTCCACCCTGGTGAGACCCCACCCAGAGTACTGCATCCAGTGCTGGAGTCCCTATTTCAAGAGGGATGTGGACATGCTGAAGCATGTCCAGAGAAGGGCCACAAAGATGATCAGAGGGCTGGAGCACCTCTCCTATGAGGACAAACTGAAGGAGTTGGGGCTGTTGAGTTTGGAGAAGAGGAGGCTCTGAGGTGACCTTATTGTGGCCTTCCAGTATCTGAAGGGGGCCTACAGAAAAGCTGGGGAGGGGTTTTTAGGCTATCAGGTAGTGAGAAGACTAGGGGAAATGGAGCAAAGCTGGAGGGGGGAGATTCAGATTGGATGTGATAAGGAAGAAGTTCTTCAGCATGAGAGTGGTGAGGCCCTGGAATGGGTTGCCCAGGGGGGTGGTTGGGGCCACATCCCTGGAGGTGTTTAAGGCCAGGCTGGATGAGGCTCTGTCCAGACTAACAGGGTGTCCCTGCCCATGGCATGGGGGTTGGAACTAGATGATCCTTGTGGTCCCTTCCAACCCTGACTGATTCTATAATTCTGATTCTATGATTCTGATTCCATGATTCTGCAGCTACCTGAAAGGAGGTTGTAGTGGATATGGTGTTGGTCTCTTCTCCCGAGTAATTATTAGTGACAGGATGAGAAGAAATGGGCTTAAATTGTGCCAGAAGAGGTTTAGATTAGATAGTAGGAAAAAAAAAAAATCTTTATTGGGGTGCTGGAACAGCCTACCCAAGGAAGAGTCATCATCCCTGGAGATGTTCAAGAAGCATATAGACATGGAGCTTCAAGGTATAGTTTAGTGGTCATGGTAGTGGGTTTTGGTTGGACTCTATGATCTTAGAGGTTTTTTCAAACCTTAATGAGTCTATGATTCTATAAATTTAGTTCCTCCTCTGGCCTCCAGAGTACAGGAATGGGTGTTCTCATGTCTTTGAGATAGCCCTTGAATCTTGACGCTTTGAGCTCAGCTCACATCGTGACTGTCCTTCCCTGTGAACTGCTGTGAAAACTGTGGTCCTCATCCAAATGAGCAGGGTGTCAGGGCAGAGCCAGCCTCAACAATAACAACAGTTGGCTCACTAGAGGCCTCACTATGCATCAGAGCAATTTAAGGAGTGTTGTAAAATGTTCCCCAGAGATATGTCTGGAGATGGATCTTCATATAGTACAACCAGCAAAAAAGAGAGCACAGACCTTGGAAAATGGATCACTCCCATTAGTGATTGTAGGATAAATATGCAGGAAATTATACTAGGTATTTTTCCCCTCATCATTCCTTGTTCATATTCCAACGACAGGCATGCAAATATACTTATCCCCTCCTGTAGCCAGCCAGTTATATGTATGCCACCGCAGGAAGATGTATGTGAGACGCAGTCTGTGACCCCTGTGAACTGTATGCCCTTGGGGCACTGGGCACTGGGCACTGAGTGCTATTCTTCCTCAAACCGCACCTTTGGCTCTGTCCTGTCATTGCTTTCTTTCACTAACTCCCCACCTGTGTTCAGGATCCTCTTTTCAGCAATCACAGACATTTTTTGCTGATTCTCCACTAGCTTGCCTGCTGTGAAAATAGCACTTTGATACAGTTGCTAGCTTTTTTGGGGAGAGAGACCTCTAATATAAAGCTGTGGAAAATTGTCCTCTAGCATTCTATCTGCCTTACAACTCTTGCTTTCTGTTTAGAAAGGAACTTGAACTAAAACCACCAAAGAAACTGCCCAGAAAACACTGACTATGTTAAATTTTATGACTGTTCCCACATCCCTCATAATTTTCAACCACAGCTCCATACTAGAGGCTAGTTACACATCGTGGGCATTTCTCCTCTTGCTAGCAGTGGGATAGCAGGAATGTGAGCTTCTCTTTCAACTCCAGAATCAAATTATTGACAAATAGTAAGAGAGGAATGTGTGTTTTGAAGCAGTATCTTCCTTCAAAAGGAGAAAACAGTGTAACTCCAAGGCTTTTCCCAATACAATAATATTATTCTCCTCACAAATTTGTATTGGTTTTTCCTTTCTCTCCTCCATACAGGAAATAAGCCTACAGCTCTCTCACACTTTAACATGCTTGTCTTGCGATCTGCACAGAAACATTTCATACTCTTTGGACTCAGCACTTCATTTCTCAGCCATGTTTTCTCCAGTACTGGCAGCCTGTAGTATGACTTGAAAAATAATTTCATTCATAGTGCAGCAACCCTGTATTCTGGATCTGTCTTGAACTTCTCCTGCTTTCTTCTTGTGCCACACTGTAACAATGATCTTGTTCCTGCCTTCTCACAGGTGTTTTGTTTGATTGCAGAACAGCATTATCTATTCTGTAGTATGCAGCATGGATGGACACATCAGAAAAACCTATGGAATTTCTGAACAGACCCATTGCTTATGTGGTCACTTCTGATTTGCAAGGGAATGAAGTAAGATCATGCTTCTGGCATCTTATTTCTGTGTCCCTGTTCTTTTACTGTTTTTATTTTTAAATGGTAACTGTTCTGGTTTTACTATTTAAACAACAAATGTGAGTGTTTTGCAGTTTCGGCTTCTTGAAGAGGGAGTTTCCCCTTTGTAAACTGCTTTTCAAAATGCAGCAAGTCATTCTCTGAGCAAGTTTCTATTTCAGTTTGTACTTGCATCTCTGATCCTTCGTTTCTGTAAAGCAGAATACTGTTTCAGTTTTCAAAGTAATTTCTGTTGCTTTCGTTTCTTTTTTTCCTCTACTGAAAGCTGAGGAAAGAGTTGTTTTATACTGCCTATGATACAGCCTTATGATTTGTGAGAAAGAGTCTGTCCATGGCAAAAGTGCAAAGTGCAGAGCATACCGGAACCTTATTTCGGTGAGTGGCTAAGGCAGTGGTAGTTGCCTTATCAGCATGAAACTCTTCGTGGAGTTTCCTTCTGACAATGAAAAGTGAGAGCAAAAGGTGAAACAGTGCCTCTGTCACCAGCTGGTGATGATTTCCCTGTGCGGCCTTAGTTTGAAAATGAGACCAGAACCCAGAGGCAAAGGAAATCTCTGTCTGTGTTACTGTGGGCTGGCAGAACTAAATTACTTTTGGTCCCCGGTCCAAGTACTTTCAGCTTGATCAGACAGCTCTGTGCTGCACTGCTCATTGCAAAGTAGACACAAACACACATCTTTGGAGAACCAACTGCACAGTAAAATCAGTCCTCCTATTTGATGTACAATTTTCCAGTTAAGAAAAAAAAATATATTGTTTATGTTAACCACTACAGTTACTGGCAGTTTGAGTTCAGTTTTGCAGACATCTCCTAAGGAGAATATGACTCATTGCTCAGGGACTTTTCTTTTTTAACCATCTTCATTATACTGAGGCTGGGGAATTCCAGTGTGATAAAAGAATAAATTCTCATCATATTTGACTGCCACAAATTTATGAGGTTTGGTGGCTTCATTTCAAGATCTACGTAGTTCAGATCAGTTATATTAACTGACCCAAAGAAGCCCTTAGAGGTGGACGACCTTAGTTTATGCCAGTCAGATGCTTCACTCAGATAGATAGTGCCAGAAACCAAGAAAAGCCAAAGTTCAAGCCCAGTATCTGCCGACACACCTTTAAGCTACCTTTTTGCCTTCCTGAGTGGAATGTTGTACAAGGAACAGCCTGTCCACCAGAACTTGTGAGGGCATGGAGCTTTACTTCCTTTCTGTCATGCCTCCACTTCTACATAGCTATAGTTTAGGAGAGAGGCACAACCTACACCACTGTCCTGCTGCTTTTCTGAAAGGTGGACACTTCACTCTCCTATATATGCAGGGCTTGTTGAAAACATGGATGTGAGAAACACACTGTTGCAGTATGCCAGATCTGTACACAGGCAGCAGAGATTCACCTCACTTATACAATGCCTTGCCTTAATCATTCCCTAGGTGCATGTTTGGTGCATGGCTATGAAACCATCCAGCTACAGCAGCTTGAGGGTTTTCCTTTGAAGTGTTGGGATTTTGGCAGTAGTAGTGGCAAGCTGATTGATTAGACACATGAAAATGCAGAAGGCTTAGAGGCAAGAGGCTCCAAAGTGGGGTGGTTTTTCTGAGTGTATAGCATGTATTTAGTGTTTGAGACCTTGGGAAGAGCTGTACAACCTAAACCAGGTCCAGGCCTTGCCACAAAACAAATTCTCTGTCCTTCAAACCTCTGACACATTGAGTCAATGAAAGGTTTAAAGTTTGTGAAACTAATCCAAGTCCTGCCTTTCCTTTCAGATTCCTTTCTAATGTCATACACAGATTTATGTCTGTTTTCAAGGGCCACATATCACCCTCCCAGGAACCTCACTTCCAGCAATGGAGGAACCCCATGCAACTGTGGGCACCTGGCATTGCCCAGGATTTGATTTGCAGTACCTAGCACCCTGCTGCCAGGCTTGTCCTGCCCTGTTCACAGCCCTATGGCCAGATGACAGCAGTTAGGCCCTACTCCGTATAGCAGACCCTGGCCAGGAGGTGGAAGCAAGTTCAGGCAGGTCTCCACCTGTTTTGGATGAACCCTGACACTGTCTGGAGAATCTCTCCAAGGAACTGATGGCAGAGACAAAGAAAAAGTCATATTGCTTACTGCACAGCCAGGAAAGATCAAACCTGTCCCTCCAAGGTCTCCCCTTCTGCTGAAATATGTTGCCTGGTAAGAGGGAAAGACAGAAGCCATATGTTTTAATGGCAATGGTGTTTTGATTGTACCAGTTTATGCATTTGAAAAGACAGTGTAATCACTGTTGCATATATGCTTATGGAGACATCACAGCTTCTGTAGGCTGACTTCCAAATATCATGGTTCTGCCATGATGCTTCAGCTCCTGCTTCTTTGAAAGGCTTTAGCATTAAAAAAAAGCTTGCAATTGTTTCAGAGAACAAAGGAAATAGTATTTTTTTACTTAGCAGAGGGAGCTTTTGCATAGAAAACTTGCATATATACACACACATAACTATACATACATATACAAAACACATTTACAAGAGAGTAGAACTTAATTACACAGCAACACCTATATTTAAAATTTATCATGTGTACATTATACAATTATTTTGTTGAACTATTCTTCTTGATACACTTCCTATACTCTGTACACCAGAGTTTTCACTTTCAAAAGGCAATATCTCACAAGTTTAACGTATGAAGTAAAGCAGGACCATATACATTGAGACTAAACCTTTTCTTCAAATGACTGCTACTTCTTTCTTTTTGTAATGAGTCCTACAGCTGGACTCCTCTATTTTACCTTTTAGTAAATAAGCTATAAAACTTCACTCAAAAAAAAAAAAGCTAAAACATTTTTGAAGGATATTGTTCTAAAAAACATAATTATCTTTTGTTTATACTATAACTTTTTTATAGTAGACCTGATAATGAAAATTCTGTTTAAAACCTTTATTTGTATAAGAATATTAATTCAGTCAAAAATATTTTGCACATGACTGTACTATGTCTCTTCCAAACTACTAGAACAGGTTTTGCTTAGGTTAGTACTATCATTGTAAGAGTTTCTGTCTCCCTGAGTGCAAGTTTTGCTTTGCTCAATATTATCATTAGAAGACTGTCTCCTCTCCTGACAGCTAGAAGCAGCTGCCTTCAGGTTTTGCTCAATTTTATCGGCTGCAGTACACATTTTCAACTTTTTCAAGCTGCTTATTAGGGTTCCATAGGCTCCTTTTAACCCATGTCTTTGATACCAGGCTTGAAGTAGCTTAATTTTCTGTTCAGATGTATCATTAAAATAATCCCGAATAGCTTGATCGATGACAGGTTCTGGTACTTTGTGATAACGAACAAATGTCTTGACATCCTGGAGCGTCATCTCCTCCACAATACCAGCAATATGGCTGCTCAGGTCAATATCTAGAAGCATAAAAAGAAATTAATGGTCTTGACATTTTATCTTACTGTTGTTTTATTTTTTTATCACCTGCACTCGGTGTTGATACTTTTCCTATCCAGTACAGATTAAGTTTCAGGTATTCAAGACTCAGCATGGTCTATATGTGATTTTTTTTTGCAATATATTGCAGTTCTGTTCCTACTAACCAGCAGGTAAAAGTCAGATGTTTAGGATTGTATCCACGTTCCTTTCTAGCACTTGGAATAGAATCTCAGTTCCCTCTGTAACTTATTCGGCCCTCCTCTATCATTAAAACCCTCTTGTGTATCAGAATAGTATTGGGAAAAGTCCTGGAATAAGTTAGGTCTTTTGTTGTGATATGTCCTTGGAGCTTGTATTGTTTTCCAACTGTGTGTTACCAGTGTAGATTTGCCCTGGAACATAAAATTATGTCTGTGTTTCTACGATCCCACTGCTGGATGAGGGACCACAGCACTGTCATCATTATGTGTGATAGTAGAAATCTCGATGCTGCCCCCTAGTGTTTGCATCACATGAAGAACAGAAATTCACCGGTTGTCGATTAGTAATTGCTTCCTGTACAACAGAAATTCCTCCCGAGACAAAACCGTAATGATACCACTAAAGGCCTTAATAAGCACAATATGAACTGGCATTTCTTTTAAAGTGCTCAAGGTGTGCTAGAATGACAGCTCCGGGCAGTGACAAAATCTACACAAAAATACCCTTTACTTAGCATAGGAGTTACATGTTTGCTTGTTTCGGTTTTTGCCTTCTACCAAACTTTGAGAAACTGTCTCTTACCTGTGTGCATGAGGGGTATGCTCTCCTGAAAAAAAGAAGACAGAAATTAGTAGAAATGAGTTTTGTAAAACAACCACTTTGTGTGAGAGGACAAATGCATTTCATGACATTCCTGTAATTCTCATTTAGCGTCCTCCATGATTCAGATGGAGAGGCCTCTTTTGACTTGGGTGAGCTTGAGGAATCACCTCACTATGGCTGTTACTTAAAAGTACATGTGGACACAAGTGCCTTTTGGTCAGTGGAGGCTTAATGACTTGAGAAGTTTTGATCTTGGACATGTAACTTAGGAAGTATGTCAACAAATCCTGAGGAAATAATGCAAGCTTTCTCTTACTTCTCCCAAGAATCATCAGAGCGAAACTGACTTCACTGATGTCATAGGGGAGTGTTATGCACATACTTGGGAGTTTTAGTGTAATTTAAATGGAGCAAAGTTCCTTGCATGAGCTGAGGTTTTTGTGATCTATACTCACATAAGAAACCTCTTGTTTGAGGACTTCACCTGTGTTCTCTTTGCTGGTATGACACTTCTGTTTTCTCCTGTCTGAAACAGAAAAATATAGGACAGAGTATATTTCTCCTCTGAACTCCAAGAATACAAAATTACTTCTGACTAAGAAACTGAAGATCGTAATCAGAATATGACAAGAATAAGGAATCACTTACACAAGAATATTGCTCCAGCCACTGCCAGTAGTGATAACACAATTATCAGTACAGTGACCCACCACGGCACTCCTGTTTCTGTTGAAACATTGGAACTGTTATATGAAAATTAAGTCAAGAAACACAGTGCAGCAGCAGCACACTAAATTTTAAACAAGACTGCATCAGATTATAAAAGCCTTTCTGTGATTTCATAATGTCAAAAACCTTGTCTTTGTTAAAGTCTTACCTATCATGAGTCACTTCTAAAAAGGAGTCATAGCTCCTACATCTGCACAGTGATGGTGGGGGCGGGGGAAGGGCAATCATGCTCTGCAGGTCAATACAAAGCCCCGAAGATAAGCTGTCCTTAGCTTCCAGGAATCACTATGGGCCATTGTGCAGAACACACACTACAATTTCAATAGCCTCTCAAAATACAGTGGATGCTGAACCACACCGGGTCTTAAAATAGTACCTTTCATTCTGCACACAGTGTCTGAAGTTGAAGTACATTCTTTTTCAATCGTGCCACTTTCACATCTGCAGAAAACATGAACAAGAACTGTCATGGAATTTGTTGTTCTCTCTATAAACTCTGTTAGGAGAGCAAATCCAAATCTTGCCATCTTCTTATCAGCTAAATACATCATACAGGAATATGTTGGAGTTTGAAATTCAATAGTTATGGGAAGGCATGGGAGAGGAAAAAGGCATGGAAAGTATATTCTAGATGTAACAGCAGATCACACAAACAGGAAAGCTCAAAAACTTCATTACATTTTTTGAAAAGTATATACAGACTTAGTGGACATGTACAATTTTTTCTACATGCCTTTAGAAAGGCTGCATAGATGCTCAGTCAACCGACTGATCTAAGTCAAAGCTGAGTGCAAAGAAAGACTAGCAGTATATTTTCTCTCAGATTATGCATTAGCTTTTTTTTTTTTTTTCTGTTTTGCAACTGGCTGGGAAAGTGTGTTAACTTTCAATATTAACCATTTCACATTTAACAATGAAGGCATAAACTTACATGGTACATGGATCACAATGGCTAGTACATTGTGCAGAAGAATTACAAAAATGGTTCTTTGCGCAGGTGCATTCTGTGTTCCTTGTTTGGGTACAGTTCCTTGCAACCACCAAACCTACAACAAATACCTTAAAGTTTGTTAGGTTGAAAAAGTAGGCCTTAAAGCCAGGCCTCTCCTCACAAGCTCTTGCTCTCAAATAAGTGTTTTTAGCTCTTCTACTGCTGGCGCTGGTGAGGCTTAGCTATGAGGACATTGGTTTTATAGAGTCCTGCTTCTGGAGATAGGGGGATTGGCAAAGAGACCTCTGCTGGCCAACAGCTCAAAAAACTGATCACCGAACTGGCTAAGAGGACTCCTTCATTCAGCACTGCCAAAGGTTGTCAGCTTCTTTTTTTCCATTCAGATGTGTAAAGCCAAAAGGAAACTTGGAATATCCCACAGCCCATCCCCCTGTTTGCTGTCAGGGAGAGTAAAGAAACTTGCCTCTGACAACAAATTTTATGTCTTCTTGAATACCTCCAATGGTGAGGAATTCCACTCTTTTCAGCAAACATATTCCCTGTTTAAGTATCAAATCAAGTGAATTAATTTTCTCTTCTCCTTAGTGTATACAATGAAGCCATCTCCATGTATGAAAAAAAATTATTTCTATATTAAAAACTACTTTAAGCTGTTTTCATAGGCATGTAAGAATATAAGTGAGTTTTTTTACCTACTACATTCAGTTTCCTGCTGTAATGGGAGGCCATGTTATCTTTCAAAATCTGATGAAGCTCTGGCTTTGAAACCAGTGCTGAAGCCATTCATGGAAATACAAAACATGAATGGTCCTAAGAATAGTTATTGCAGAACTTCGTTGCTAGCTCTTCTCCTGAGAAGAGCTGACTTCTCAACTACATTATTGCTCATAAGATAATGTGACCGGTCATGACATCATGCTTTTCCCCTCCCTTCAGTTTTACTAATAATTTCCTTTGTGGCACTATAAAACAGTACTGAATTGTTTTGCTGTAATGAACTTCCATTACCAAACCAAAAATGCTTTCTACAGTATCTAAAGACAGGATAATTTTCTAAGCATATGGAGGCAATACAGAAAAAGGAAAGCACTGAAGATTGATATTCCAGCAGTACAATCACATTGGAGTTAAGAGCTGTCTCTCCCCTTGCTAAACTTGATTTTGGGAATCAGGAATGTATAACTATCATTCCTTAAGTTCAAGTACCCTAGAACTACAGGACACCTGGTGGATCTGGTAGGAGTTTAGTTTAATGAATTTAAAAAACCCTATCTATTATAAGTATTTATGCAACAAGTATTGAATTTCTGGATCCCAGTGATCCCCCAGCTTGCTCATGCACAAAGGACTCATAAACGAATACTAAAATGATTAGGTAGCAATGGACTTCCTACCATCCCTTCCCACAGCTGTGGATGCTGATAGACTTTGTAGGGAAAACACCACAGAAATTAAATAGAATCACAGAACAACAGAAACATCTAGGTAGGAAAAGACCCTCAGGATCACCAAGTCCAACTTATAACCCCAACTCTACAAGATTCACCTTAGACCCCAAGCACCACATCCAAATGACCATTAAACACATCCAGGGTTGGTGACTCAACCACCTCCCTGGGCAACTCATTCCAGTGCCTGACCACTCTCTCTGTGAAAAACTTTTTCCTAATGTCCAATCTAAACCTCCCCAGTGTCAGATTGAGGCCATTCCCCCTTGTTCTGTCTCCAGTTACCTTTGAGAAGAGACCAGAACCAGCCTTTCCCACAACATCCCTTCAGGTAGCTGTAGACAGCAATGAGGTTTCCCCTCAGCCTCCTCTTTTTCAAACTAAACAGCCCCAGCTCCCTCAGCCACTCCTTGTAACATTTATTCTCTAGGCCCTTCAGCAGCTTCGTTGTCCTCCTCTGGACCCACTCCAGCACCTCCACGTCTCTCTTGTATTGCAATGCCCTAAAGTGAACACTAATACTTGAGGTGTGGCCTCACCAGAGATGAGTACCAAGGGGACAATCACCTCCCTACTCCTGCTGCCCACAGCATTTTTAATGTAAGCCAGGATGCTACTGGACTTCTTGACCACCTGGGCACACTGCTGGCGCATATTCAGCTGCCTGTCTGTTACAGTCCTCCAGACCCCTTTCTGCCAGGCAGCTCTCCAGACACACTGCCCCAAGCCTGTAGTGTTGCTTGGGGTTGTTGTGACCCAAGTGCAGCACCTGGCATTCGGCCTTCTTGAAACTCATCCCGTTAATGTTGGCCCATTGACCTAGCATATCCAGGTCCTTCTGAAGAGCTTCTCTGGGGTTGGAACTGGATGATCTTTGAGGTCTCTTCCAACCTAAACCATTCTATGATTCAAATCAACACTGCCACCTAACTTGGTGTCATCTGCAAACTTACTGCTGACACTCTCTATGCCTGAATCAAGGTCATCAATAAAGATGCTGAACAGAAGCGGTCCCAATGCAGCTCCCTGAGGAACACTAGTGACTGGCCGCCAACTGGATTTAACTCCATTGACCAGCACTCCTGTCCAGCCAGTGCTTTATCCAGGAGACAGTGTGCTCATCCAAGCCATGAGTAGCCACTTTGTCCACAAGAATTTTTTTGGGAACAGTATCAAAGGCTAATTGGTTTGTTTTCTCTAAATAGCAGTGCTTGCCTCCGCGGCCAAACACAGATTACTAGGATAGGTGGACCACTGGTCTGACCCAGTAGGGAATGTCTTATACTGTCATCATTTGACCCTAAATTGGCATATCATCTTGAACATATAAAAGACATCACTCCATCACCTTCAGCAATTAAAAATAATAATTACATGAATCAGTACAAAAGAAACTACTGGAACTCTATGTGGGAACCAAAGAAGGGAGTCAGCTAAACCATTCTATTCCAACCTAAATCATTCTATGTGTCTCTGGAGTGCATCCCCCCGTACCCTCAAAGCAGTAAGATTGAGGTTAGAAACATAGTAAATTTGTACACCTGCATTTGTGCAACACACATATAGAAACGTAGCAAACTGGTATTCATGCCTTGTGTAACATTTGCATGGAAACATAGCAAACTTAGAACAAAGAACTGAAAGTAGTCTGTGCCAAGATAGCCAACACCTCGCTTTTATCTAATGAGAATATTAAAAACAATATTTTACCCAATTGCTGTAGTCCATAACTTGTAGAGCTACCACAACTTTTAGAATGGCATATAAAAAGACTGCTGCTATAGTAATAAAGAGAGCTTGAGCTTCGGCTTTGACTATTATGTTTATATATTCTTGTGTTGCTGTTGTTTTGACCATCACCAACTAATATACATATATATAGCGACAACTCTACCATCTCTGCTTCTCACAACACCTCTCTTCCTTTAAACAGAGGGCAAACAAGAGAGAGAGCTTTTCTTCCTTGGCTCTAACCAGTCTTATAGGATCTGCTTTGCGACGACTGCTTTGGATGAGTGACAGCAGATATAAGGAGAAATGACTGACCAACATAGCTTGTTCTTCTTCCAACTTCGTACTTGATGAAAGGGAACTGCATGTGCTACCTCTAAAACATTTTAATGTGCACTCTACCCACTACTTGGGCATTGCTGAGACTTTTTAGTCAAATCCTGTACCAAAATAAAACAATTGCTTAAGTTGTCATTTCTATAGACATACCAAATATGCTGTCACATGAAGAGCATCTCAAACACTTGTCTGCATCATTGGCATGATCCATGTATTCCATTCCATTTTTACACGGAACACAGTGTTTGCTAATATCTGTTGGGCAGCTGATATTTTTAACAAAACCTGTAAAGACAGAAAAACAAGAATTAAGACTTACAATACCTTTAAGCAGAAGCCATAATTTTTAAAACTTAGGCCAGACTTTCTTTTTAATCCATAATCCTTTTATATTTACAAATATAGACAGAAGCAAATTTATTTAGGTTTACATAAGTGGTTCAGGGAAGTTGCATATATGTAAGATCTGATTATCCCCCCTCTTCCTCCAGTTTAAAACTGAACAAACAAAATAGACCATGCAAGATTGGAAAACAAAATAAATGTATGGCATCTTGCAGGCAAAAGTGTGTGCTTGCATTTTTTAACCTCTTTCTAAGATGTTTATGTAATTCTTGACAAGCACATTATGTACGAACTACTACTGTCTGTAGTGAAAAGACATTGGTACACTGAGTGCAAGAAATACTTCTGAGAGTCTGGTGTTCTGTAACAGAGAAAGATACAGATAAAATGAAGCATTCCATCCACAAAACTACAGCATGCTTCTTAGATATCCCACCAGAAAGCAGTTGCCCATGTTGTGATTTCCACTCTCAATGACTTTTCAACACAGTGTTATAATGATACTCACCAGGATTACATTTTCTGCAACACGCAACACCTGAAATGTTATCATCCTGGTTACACTTAACTTCTCTCTTAACAATAATCCTCCTGGTAGTTGATTTTTTGTATACTCTGGGTATTAGAGTATTATTTTTGCACTCTATTTCGGTAAGTAAGACAACCACCTAGGACAGAAAAACAGAAAGTTACCTGTCTGTCTGTCTATCTATCTAAAATCTGTCAAGAACTGAAAGTGACTGAGGTTTTGTTTTACTACTACCACAGAGTTACGTCAGTATTGTGTCTGCCTCTCAAGTGAAGGGCTATCTGTGCCTAGTTAATTGACCACTGTGTGCTAAATTCTACAAGTATCCACTTCTTTTGATCCTCAAGCCTACTCAGAGATGAGAAATCGGAAAGCATTTTCTTTCCTTAGCATACATCTGCTTTAAAATTTATGTAATACTAGTTGCTAAATTGAAATTAAGAAGGCCTTTCTTTGTACCTGAAGAAGCTTCAGCTGCCAAAAAGAAGTTTAGCACTTAAGAAACTGTGGGTATCAATGCTCAGCCCATCACTTTCTCTGTTTAAGTGCTCCGAATCTTCCTCTGCTGCCAAAGCTTTGAGGGTGCTCTTTGCTAAACCTCAGTATAATGATATTAAAAGGCTAGAGTTAATATAAGGTTTAATAGAAGCTGTCCAATGGCTATGCCAAATTAGTGTGATTTGTTTTCCTTTTGCCTTGAAGAACTGTCTTACTAAAAACTGGCATCTGGCTGAAAAATCATGATATCTGAGTGAGAAATAATTATCAAAATGTTGTCAGGGACATATATATTCAGCCTGCTTTGGCTTTCCTCGAAGGAGAGTGAAACCTTGCCACTTCCACTGCTCTTCTCCACTGCAATGGAGAAGATGGTCACAGGGTGACACTGGAGGGCACACGGACTGCCTGGATGAAACCAAACAGCACCGGTAAAGCACAAAGCACATGCAAAGAAACACCCAGAGTCATGCAAAAAAATCTAAAGAAGCACCTTTCTAAATGACTAGTATCAGTAAAACTTGGCTGATTTTTTTTTTGTTTACAATGTTTGTGTTTACTGAATGCCTGAAATTACAGTGTGTGCAGACACAGCTTTTCCTCGTGCAAAGAAACCTCTTTGAGTCCTGTTTACTGCTTTTATACAGATGAGCTATGCTGACGCTGTGAGGGGAGGATAGAAATACTACACTTTTTGACAAAAGCCCTCTGCTGCCATTTGCAGAGATTAACTTCCTGGTAAACTTACAAGAAGTGGGGATCACTTCTCAGAACTTGATGTTTAAGTAGCACCAAACACCTACATCAGCTCTGCTTGCAGAGACATTGTGCGCTGCTTTACTATACAAGGAACAATGAGAAAACTCTGGACATTTTTCATAGCGACATCCTAAGCTTTTCAACCTTTTTTTTCCTCAACCTGGATTTGGATCTTGTTAAAACCAACCAATTTGTTATATCAAGATTTTGGTGTCTTACAGTTAAAATGAAGTCAATAGTCATTTAGCTTCCTACACATACCTTAACTGCTTTCCTCGTTGTCACAGAGCAGCAAGTGCTAGTAACGGAAAGGAAGCACTTTAGGGGCTTTTACAAAGCCGGGGTGATAGGTACTTTTTAATGATGCGTACATTCAAACAACAGCTGTATGTTTTCAGCCTAAAATGACTCATAGGAGGAGGCTCTCTTCTACTTTTGCAATCTTAACCTAAAAAATAGCTGTCATATCTAAAGTGAAGACAATGGGGGAGAAAATATATTTTGAACAGCTAATATTAGCAGAATTAATCCAAATTATCACATAAACTCAAATTGTTTCTCTTCTTTTGCATTGCACAGGCATTTAAGAGAGCTTTTTACCTTCTCCCTCTTTTTCACTCCTACAGAGTCCTCCAAAATGCTTTCACCAACAGGCATCTGCTAAGGAGACTTCTAAAACTTATTTTCCCTCTATGCTCCCAGGGCAGAGTGACAGGAACTTTACCTTCTTTGAAATCATGTGTCACTCTGGGGATTCTATGGCTTCTGATTCTTCCTGTATTAGAGTATTGATAATGCTGTGTTTTGGTTTGTTTGTTGGTTTGTTGGGGTTTTTTGTTTGTTTGTAGTTGTTTCTTTTTTCCCCCCAAGGCAGAAGTTGATAATTAACACCAAGATAACCCCTGAAAGTAGCATTTCATATTCTAAAACCTTTTATGAGAAGAATGAAAATAACTCAGTTCCATTTTCTGAAGTCCAGCAATAGGAGTTGATATTTCCCCACAACAAGAAGCATTCTGAACTTCTTAAATTTCAAGGGAGATGCATGTGTTCAATACCTGTCAGAGTCAGAAGCCTCAGTTACTGCCCAGTGTGTTAAAATAGGCACTGTCCAAATTCAATCTGTTACTATTTCACATCTTGGCCAACTCTCATGCAAAATACATCAACATGTTGGGGCGGTGGGTTCATAATTTTGTTTGTGTTTTTTTAGGCATAAAGTACTAGTGAATGCCTCTTTGAATAATATTAACAGATCTCACCTCACTTTGATGTTGTAGCTAACATTGAGCAAGAGCTTGATGGCACTGAAACTGAGCAGCTCTTCCCCATTTTCCTTTTGTAACACAATCCGGTTTTCTTGTTGACATTTTGTTCAGTGAGTTGCTTCAAAGATAAGAGCAGATGTCTGGAAAGGTGACTAGACAAATGTTTCCAAAATTGGTACCCTTGCACTCTTCACTTGCATTTTGGGTCATCCCATGACTTTAGGACTGTTGCATATACATTTGAATGCACAGACAATAAGAAGGGACAGCACAGTAATGTCGGAGTCCTTTTTCAAAAGACGTATCTTTGAAATTTACAAAAACCTGTCTGCTTTGTAGTCCTCATTACAAAATATTTAGATAGTATTTCATTCTCTTAAGACGCCCCATTCCTTTAGAGTGTGTCTCTGAGCAGTATTTGGTCTTGTGGCTTGTTTTACAGGGTAAAGATAGATCTTTTCTATTTAGGCCATTGCTGTTTTACATGGCTATCCCTGCAACTGCTTCTACTTTAGTGCAACATGTAGCTCCTTGCAAAACTGAGGTCACATTCAACAAACAACTTTTATGTTCTGGTTTAATCATATTACCATGTCAAATGGTCCTCAGGTTTACTGATTTATAAGTAATGGAACAACATGCTAATAAAAAAAAACCCAAACAACATAATTTTTAAAAAGTATGTGGGAGTGCTGCCGTCATTCCAAGAAGTACTGAAATTTGGAAACAAGTTGAAAATAAGAAAATATATTTAATCTCTGCAAGAAGTGTGATAACAAAGTATTTCTTAATCTATATTATGATTTTTTTTTTTTTTAATATTCTGAATATTTCCAAGATACGGAGTTAGCCTGATGTTTCTGCCAGCTGCTTCTGCCTAGGAATAAGTTGATATACACTTCTGCCAGCAGATGAAAATCCTTCTTTGCTCTGGTGCTTTGTGCAGAAGCATAGACATAATCCTCTGCATCATTTTAAAGATTCTTCTTTCTGTTATACAGTGAATTAGATCAGAATCTAAGACACTTTTAACACTTGATTTTAACCTGCCAGCCCCCAAGAGCAAACTGCATTTGTGAGCAATGTAACTGCATAGGAAAGATTCTGAATGTGAACTCCAGTGAGTTCTCTCTGAAACAGGTGAGAACTGGGATTGGGGAACCAATGTGTATTGCATCCACACTTTCAGCCAAGTCTCAGCCCTGCTGTGCAGCGAGGCAGGCTGCCACCTGCCTGAGCCCTGCTAATTCACCTCTGGGGTCTCTAAGCAGGGCTGCCGGGGTTCAGGTACCTGCACTTGCCTGTCCCTAGGTTTTCTGCCCAGAAGCCTGCTGCCCCACCAGACGTTTGGCCCAAAGCACCTTTACCAGTGGAGATCCCTGTGCTGGCACCACTGCTGAGTTATCTTCCTTGTTGACAGTAGCCCTTCCAATTGAGTGTTTGCAAACGCAGTTTTACTGCTGACAGACATGCGACATAACTTCTGACGCTGCGGGGACTCATGCTCTGTGCTGGGATGATTAAGTCAAAGAAAGGCAGGCCCTGGCCCATCGCTTCCAGTAAATGCTGCACCTCAATCCAGTGGACTAGGCCAGTTCCACTAGCTTTTCCTGCAGCACTTCCATTAGCGGTTCCAAAGTCCTCTGCCAAAGTTCTTCACTTTTATGTTGTTTTACCAGATGACTTTGCCACAGATCCCGGAGGTGCGGTGCAAGTCAACTTTCATTACCGTGGTCTTTGCCCGGGCAGCTGCTCAGACACAGCTCCAACAGTGTTCTCTGCATGAGTGCTCAACCTGACTCGCCAGCGACCTCGGCTAGCCCTGGATGGTTGCGGGCTGAAGCCTTTGCCAGCTGTTCCTGGGTACCCCGCAGCTACGGCACACGAGCCACTGTGTCTGGCAGCCACCTGTATCAATCCCCCCTTTCCTTCCCTCTGCTCTTCAATAACGTCCCCTTCCCTTCGCCGGGCGCTCTAAGAAGTGACTGTAAAATCATAAAACGCCTCGGCTTAAAGGTGTTGATTTTTGTACAGAGGTGAAAAGCCAAAATTCGCCTAAATGAATCAGCTTGAATTCTGAAGAAAAAGTTAGTTGCGGCCGTACGCAACCACAAACTAACCAGCGCTTCCCCATCGCCTGCCGCACCACCCCGCGTCCCGCACGGCCGGGACCGGCTCGCCCGCCCACCCCGCCTAGCTTTCGGCAGTCCGTCCTGCTCATCCGCTCGGGTGACACTTACGAGGAGTAGAGAAAGGGGTCCCGAGGCCATGCCGCCGGCACTCAGCAGCATTCCACACTCCGCCAAGCCGGAAGCCGCGCGGCGTGAACGGCTCCTCCCATGTTAGTAAACACGGCGGGGGCCGGGCGCGGACTAGAGCTACGGGCCGCTGGGCGGCCGGCGGCAGGTAGCGAGGGCGACTGCAGCTCGCCCGTAGGTGCCTGCGGCGTCAGGAGCCAGCTCCGGGCAGGGTCTTCCGCCCCCGAACACCCTGCAGGAGGGGGACGCGCAGCTCTGCCCGCGGGCAGCCCTTGCTGCCTGCACTAAGCTCCCTTCTGTGGAATGGAGGCAAGGGACGCTGTCCCCTTTCGGATGTCAGCGGCACCGCGCTCTTCACGGGGATCTTGATTAAGTGCTTGGGCTGTGTGGGGTCGGATGTACCCACCTGGCCGCCGGCGAATACCAGGCATGGCCCTGAGGTCACGAAGCAAAGTGCCAACAGGCTTTGGTCTGGGCACGAGGCATTTGTTTTCTGAGTGCTGGCCTGAGCCATCACCTCCCAGATGTTTAATATTGCTAAGAACAGGCTTGAGGCAGGGAGTCCTGACTCTGTAGGAGTGGAGCAGCCTTTAAGAACCGTCAACATTCACTGCACTAGGAGATGCTGCCCCTTAATCAAACCTGTGACTTCTATTTTGTATCTGTTTCCAGCCAGTCCTTCAGTTTTTCCTGCACGCTTTCTGTGGCTTTGAAATGCTGCTATGTCTGGCCTCCTTCACAGTGTTAGATGTAAGGTGATGGTGTCAGTTACCAGAATTGGTTCTGATTATCAGGTTTTGACTTGATGCTGTTGCCTTGTGAAGACCATGGTTGCAACTGAGCTTTCATCTACATTTTAAACACCATTTTTTCAGTGGCTTATGACTCAGATTTGCAGAAACCTTCAGGTTTGCTGCTGGTCTGGCTTTTAGCTGCCATACACATAAGGAAAGTTTGTATCATCATTAAAAAAAAAAAAAAAAAAAAAAAAAAGCTTCTGTTTTAATATACTTCAGGCTTTTTAAGCGCTTCCAGACAAAATGAAGTGTACTGTTAGCACAGTTTTAGAGATGCTGTCTCTGGACTATCATTTAACAACCAGCTTTTTGCTTTTTGATTGGAAGTACAGAGTATGAGTGAGACGCGCCATTCTTGGGTGCAGTGCCTGTATCACACGTGCGTAGCTCCTACTGGCCAAACCCAAACCAAGGCTGCTAATTTTAGCGGAAGTTTGCGTGTGGGTAGGCGTGTAGTAGGGACTGTGAGCAATGGTGTCTGGATCTGGATGGCTGCTGCAGTAGAAAGCTCAATAAAATTGTTTCCAAAATTCATCACCTTGGGGATTGTGGTTTGTCCTAAACCCAAAATCTAGCCATGACTGGGCCCTCAGCAAGCGTCACTTAGCATTCAGTAACTCCTTGTTCTGCTTCTTGCCCCAGTTGTCTGATATCTTCCGTTGATGTAGCTAACGCCTATTAGCGCGTGTGTGGTTTACACTCCTCCCTGGCCCTCCCGGAGGTGTGATGACTGCATGTACGCATCTCTTTTGCGGTTGAGTATTTTTGTGTTGGTGGGGAGCTTTGAGAGATGTTACTTAAGGCACCAGGTTGTTAACTGAACAATAGTGTCTGCATTTGACTTGGAGTCTTGCCTCATGTAGTAAGTAACTGTAGCTGTTTGGATTTTTATATGTATATATCACAAACAAACCAAGAGAGAGTAATGTTTTTTGAAGCTTTTTTTGTTTGTTTGTTTGTTGTTTGACTGTCCTGAGTTGGTATCAGCAAGCACTGTAATGCCTATGTTTTCATATTTGCACTGTTCCCTTGTGTTGCAGTAGCTCTTTCAGGTGGTGAAAAGTGACTTAATCTAAAACTTTATTTGAGTGTCAGTTGAGTTCTGATCAGGACTACAAGGCACAGCACCATTTTTCTTGCCAGCAGATGGCCTTCCACATGCAAAGAGGACTGGTGGGATCAAACTCCAGGAAATGTGTAACAAACACAGAGTCTGTTTTTAGTTCTTTTGCAATTCCCTTTAAAATGTAAGATTTTGTAATTAAAGTGAAGGTTTTTATTTGTTTACTGTGCTGTTTTGCTCTGTTTGCTTGCTTGTTTCATAGAATCATAGAATTGTTTAGGTTGGAAGGGACCTCAAAGATCATCCAGTTCCAACCCCGTGCCATAGACAGGGACACCTCCCACTAGATCAGGACACTCAAGACCTCATCCAGCCTGGCCTTGAACATCTCCAGGGAGGGAGCAGCCACAACCTCCATGGGCAACCTGTTGCAGTGTCTCACCACCCTCACTGTATAGAACTTCCTCCTAACAACCAGTTTAAATCTCCCCTCTGCCAATTTAAACCCATTATCCCTTGTCCTGTCATAACAGTTTTGTTAGAGTTGTTCTGGATGCACTGTATCCATTGGCCATAGGAAGTTCTGTTCTAGATAGCTGCAAAAACATTCAAGGAGTAATTCTGGACACACATGATCACAGTGTTCTGGCTCTGAGAGTTGCTGAGTTGGAATTTGTATTCATGCCTTAACTGGCGTAAATTTTTTTCTTCTCTTTTCAGAAGCCTGCCTACACCCAGAGAAATTGACTCCATAATGATATTATAACCTTATGAATTGAGAAGGATAACTTATCTCTCTAGGTGAAGAAAAAGAATTGTCAAAGTGATTGAGCAGCCAGACTTGTACATTGGGTTCATCTCATAATATTGAATTCATATTTGTATTCCAGGGGGAAAAATAACAGGAAAGGTAAAAGCATAGAAACATAGAATCATAGAATGATTTAGGTTGGAAGGGACCTCAAAGATCACCCAGTTCCAACCCCCTGAAATAGGCAGGGACACCTCCTACTAGAACAGGTCACTCAAGGCCTCATCCAACTTGGCCTTGAACACCTCCAGGGAGGGGGCAGCCACAACCTCCCTGGGCAACTTCTTCCTCCTAAATTCCTCCTAACATCCAGTTTAAATCTCCGCTCTGCCAGCTTAAACCCATTACCCCTCATCCTTGTGAACAGTCCCTCCCCAGCCCTCCTGTAGGCCCCCTTCAGATATTGGAAGGCTACTATAAGGTCTCCTCAAAGCCTTCTCTTCTCCAGGCTGAAAAGTCCCACCTCATAGCCTGTCCTGATAGCAGAGCTGCTCCAGCCCTCTGATCATCTTTGTGGCCTTCCTCTGGACTCACTCCAACAGTTCCACATCCTTCTTGTGCTGGGGGCACCAGAACTGCACACAGTACTGTAGGTGGTGTCTGATGAGAGCAGAGTAAAAGGGGAGAATCACCTCCCTTCCCCTGCTGGCCACACTGCTCTTGATGCGGCCCAGCACACAGTTGCTGTCTGGGCTGCGTGTGCACACTGCTGGCTCATGTTGAGCTTTTCATCAACCCAGACCCCCAGGTCCTTTCCCTCAGGACTGCTCTCCAGCCATTTGCCACCCAGCCTGGAGTTGTGCTTGGGATTGTGCTGACCCAGGTGCAGGACCTTACACTTGGCCTTGTTAAATTTCATGAGGTTAGCCTGGGCCCACCTCTCCAGCCTGTTCAGGTCCCTCTGGATGGATCCCTGCCCTCTAGCAAGTTGACTGTGCCACACAGCTTGGTGTCATCTGCAAACTTGCTGGGGTGCACTCAATTCCTCTGCCCATGTCGCTGACAATGTTAAAGAGCACTGGTCCCAGCACTGACCCCTGAGGGACTCCACTTGTCATTGGTCTCCAGGTTGACATTGTGCCCTTGATCACCACGCTCTGCATGTGACCACCCAGCCAATTCCTTATCCAGCAGTGCTCCACCCATCAAGTCCATGTTTTTCCAGCTTGCTGACCAGGATGTCATGTGGGACAGAGTCAAACACCTTACTCATAAGATCATAAGATCTGTCTTGCTTTCTACCACTTTTTTTCTTCATTAAAGTGATATACCTTTTTTTTTTTTTTATATCAATATACTTTAAATACCTGATTTCGATTTGTTTTGGCATACTGGTAATTATGTAGTTCTTTTGTACTAACATTGGGTAATTAGATTAATGCAGTGTAACTTAACCAAAGCCATTCCATCTCCTTTGACTTACAATACACTTTACAAAACCAATAGCTGCACAGAAGATTTACATTGGGATACTTTCCTATAACTTATATAGGATCTGATAATTTTGAAAATAATTATGAACTCCTCATTACAATTGTTTTCCCATTAACTTTGTTTGTATATGTTTACTGACTTTGTCTTTAAGTAGACAAGTAAGTTTGCCTTAAAATGTAAATTACGGGACACAAATGTCATATTTGGACAACTTGATTTGGCTACAAAGAGAGGAAAATAGCAGAGAGTACAGAATATACATTTTGGAGATATTTAAATGGAAACATTTAATGTAGCTCATGTTTTGTAAATAACCTGAAGTTTGAAGGGAAGAGTGGTAATGCTCAACTACTTAGTATTATCAGGCCCAAAGTAGAGTAATTTTACTTCATTTTGTCTACAGTTTGATTATAAACAGAAAAAAAATTTATGTTTTTCCTATCCCTTTTCTCAAAGTGGGTTTGAAAAAACCTAATTTTGACTTTTAGTTCAAACATTCAATTGACTAATACATGACTCGTGCAGCATTGCATCTTCTTCATCCTTGGTTCAAACCTATTTATTCTGTGACTCTTGTAACAAGCATTTGATAATGTTTTGGGGGTATCAGTCCATACTCTTACTGAGTAAGCTTTTAGAGTTGAATGCTTTGGCTTTTGTTTTTCAAATATTTTGTGATAATTTTGTGGACTGGCTGGGTGGCTGGGCCCAGAGAGTAGTGGTGAATCATGTCTCATCCAGTTTTCAGCCAGTCAATAGTGGCTGATCCCCCAGAGATCAGTGTTGGGTCCAATCCTGTTGATATCTTTATGATGATCTGGATAAGGGGATTGAGTCCACCGTCAGTAAGTTTGCAGACAACACCATGTTGGGAGCATGTGTCAGTCTGTTAGATGGTGCTCTGCAGAGGGACCTTGACAGGCTGGACAGTCCAATGCCATGAGTTTTAACAAGTCCAAGTGCCAGGTTCTGCACTTCGGCCACAACAACCTCATGCAGCACTACAGGTTGGGGACAGAGTGGCTGGAGAGCAGCCATGCAGGGAGGGACCTGGGGGTACTGGTGGACAGGCAACTGAACATGAGCCAGCAGTGTGCCCAAGTGGCCAAGAGGGTCAGTGGCATCCTGGCTTGTATCAGGAACAGTGTGGCCAGCAGGATCAGGGAGGTCACTCTTCCACTGTAATCGGCACTGGTTAGGCCACACCTTGAGTACTGTGTCCAGTTCTGGGCCCCTGGATATTAGGAAGAAGTTCTTCACAGAGAGAGTGATTTTCTATTGGAATGGGCTGCCCAGGGAGGTGGTGGAGTCACCATCCTTGGAGGTGCTCAAGCAAAGACTGGATGGAGCACTTAGTGTCATTGGATAGGGCTGGGTGATAGGTTGGATTGGATGATCTTGGAGGTCTCTTCCAACCTGGCTTACTCCTATTCTATTCTAATTTTTTAAAAATGTTGAGGTGCTTGAATGTGTCCAGAGAAGGGCACCAAGACTGGTGAAGGGGCTGGAGCACAGCCCTATGAGGAGAGGCTGAGGGAGCTGGGTTTGTTCAGCCTGGAGAAGAGGAGGCTCAGGGGAGACCTTATTGCTCTCTACAACTACCTGAAAGGAGGTTGTAACCAGGTGGGCGTTGGTCTCTTCTCCCAGTCACCCAGTGACAGAACAAGAGGACACAGTCTCAAGCTGTGCCAGGGCAGGTTTAGGCTGCACCTTAGGAAGAAATTCTTCACAGAAAGAGTGATTGCCATTGGAATGGGCTGCCCAGGGAGGTGGTCGAGTTCTTATCCCTGGAGGTGTTTAAGAGGAGGCTGGATGAGGCACTTAGTGCCTTGGTTTAGTTAAATAGAAGGTATTAGGTGATAGGTTGGACTCGATGATCTCAGAGGTATTTTCCAACCTGGTTAATTCTGTAATTCTGTGTGAGTGAAAGTGGAGATCTTGCTCCACCCACCATCCACACCCTTTGCCTTATGTTTTAAGGACCAGAAATTGTCTTTAATCACTGTAACTAATGGGTATTTTGTTGCAGTGTGATATGGCCAGACAACTTGAGGTTACCCTTCTCTTTTCTGAGATACTATTTATAATTGCCTCAGTGGTATAGTGGAAGTTCTTGGATAAATTATGTAGTAGCAAAATACTGTATTGGCCCAAACACCCTCTTCTGTGAGTGGAGAAGCTGGTAGAACAGCACAGAAGTGGGAAAGCAGTGCATGATTGGAGAGGTTTATGAGCACCCTGTGGGTTGCTGTGTTTGCTTTTGTAGTGGGTTTGCAGTGACCTGCCCCCCCACCTTTTAAAACCCCGGCTAAAACTCAGAAAAACACACTGGAAGTTAATAAATGAAGCTTTATATTTACAGCAATGCAAATATACAAGCAAATATTTACAAGATATAACAGATATTTACAGAAATATACAGTAAAAAGGAAATACAGACACCACACCCCTCCTGGAGACCAAAATCCCCAAGAGAGGCAAACCAAACCCACCTACCACCTTTCCCCCCTTCCCCCAGCTTTATCTCACCACTTGATGATGCTGCAGATAAGCTGAAGATCAGGGAGATTAATGATAGGAGAAGAAATTAGTCGTTTTAGTGAATTAGTTCAAAGGCAGAGAGACAAAAGGAAAAAGCTGCCGAAGCCCGCAAGACCCAAGCCAGACTGACTCTCTGCAAGCACACTGGCTTATCTGGATGTTTACAGAACATTTCCCAAAACAATTTTTTTTTCTCTGTCTCAGTGAAACTCGGTGACATGACACTGTATATTTAACTCTCTCTCAGCTAATAGTCTAATTTCTCACTCAAATTCTCCAATTAGCTCAAACCAACACAGCTTTTTTGTAAGAGTGTTGCATGGTGTTACATCAAATTGGACCAGGGGTTCTGGCATATAGCATGTTCTCTTTGGAAGTAATAGTGATCTTGTATACAGGCCTGTGGAGCCATAAATGCTAGTGACAAATCAGAGTGGAAACCTGACAAAACAGAGCTGAATAAAACAGAGTGGAAACTGAAACTCACAGCAAATCACTTTGTCCCGTCTAGCAATTCTCTGGAAAAGATGCTAAAGGAGAACTGAGAATATCTCCTGTCACTCTAAAAGAAAGCTGAAACAGATGCGTGTGCTTCCTCTTGTAATTCAACTTTTTGACACAACCCTGGATTTGTGATTTTGTTCAACAGACTCAGTTTGATGACGTCAATGCATTCTTCACAGCAGAAAAAAAAAAGAAAATGAAACGTTTTTCAAACAAACTGAACATTTCCTTAGACTGGAAAAGCAAATTGGCTGGATGCCTGGTGGCTCCTACAGCCAATCACTATAACCTTACCATAAATGTAGATGTGTTTCTATCTTAGGGTTCATTATTGACTTTGTTTTAGCCATAAGACCATCCTGTCCCTGTCCCCTGCGTGTGCACTCTTCTAGTGAGTTGTTTAGCAAATGTTTTGCACATCACACAAGCTCACTTATATTTTGACTCTTTTAAATGTTTTGGAGACCTCTGTCTCCATCCAGAATTTGCAGCAGGCAGCTTATCTTCAGAGGTTGGCTGGTGCACTTCTCCCCTTTTTTTCCTAACTAATTGCTTTTAGTTGTTTCTCATTTTCTAAAAGGTAGTATTAAGCTCGGGACTGTCAGCTGTGTAACATGAACTGTAAAAGCTCTTGCAATAACGTGCAGGGGAGGCTCAGTGTTCTCCAGAGTCGAGGAAGCATTCAAACCTTTTCCCTTCAGGCACTGCTGGGACAGAGCATGACTGATTTAGTCTGTGAGCAGTATTAGTTTCCTGCATTTGTCAGTTAAATCCATGGCTAAATCCTCATCCTGAAGATGAGTGGAGAAAGTTCTGTAGAAGAATGTCTGAAATTAAAAGGTAAATGTGAGTAAAAGGAAGTCTTTAGTTCTGCTTTTAACCTTTGAGCTGAAGATGGCAGTAACAGGCAGACCAGATGGCTTTATTTTTGATGTTAAGTAAGTAATATTCAGTCACCCTTCAAGGGAAAAAAGTTTCCATGGTAGTTTTGAAGTTAACTAAGACAATTCTATTGAAGTTGGTGGTAGAGAAGAGAAACTAAAGGAAACATTTAAAGAGACCTTAGCATACTGTAGCTGATCAGAATTTCTGAAACTGTAAGAGATACTATCTCTTTTGAGATTTAGTTCCACCAGTTTGTTTTGCTCTGTCATGCTTCTCTTTATAGTAGACCATCCAACAAGTGAGTCTGGCATGCTTAGATGAAGCACTGCCTTCTGACTGAGACTACAAAGTCTCTTGGTGGTTTTGGATATCAGCTACTCTTTGAAATACTTGTGTTGGGGGAAGGGCAGAGGGACAGTGATGTGAAAAGTTTTATCCCTCCCCCTAACATCTGAGATGTGGTTGGGCATCCTCTGCAACATCAAATGCTCTTCAGAGTGAGAACTGTGATCTCACTCTGAGTGTTTGTCTCCAGACTGCACTTTTAATTAGGGCTTTTGCTTCAGGCAGATAATTAAGAGCTTAATTCTGGTAGAGAGGGGCTGTTGTGGGAGGAGCAAGGTTTGGGGGTGGAGGGGCTTTTGCTTTCCCTGCCTACTTCTACTCACCCACTTCTACCACGCATCTGCAAAAACAGACAAAACCCAGAGGCCTGTGTAGCTCATGTGGCTACAGGAGTGAGTCATACCTTCTCTATTCAGCTACACAGCCTGCTGCATAGTCGAGCTTGTATGATCATGAAGCAATGGAAATGAGTATGTAGTACAGAGTAATTTGTATGGCTGTCAAAACACTGTTGATTTTTTTTCTGTTGGTGGCTCTCATCAGCAGTTAAATGATAGGCTTAGAATGCTGTGTCTCCAGGGGTGGTCATAGCAAGAAGGGATACACTGATCTTTGCTGCCTGAAGCAGTCTGTAAAGTTCCCAGATAAGATGTTAGTGATATTTTTCTGCTGAATCATTTCTCAAATACTTCTTGGAAGCCAAGTATTTCAGAAGAGGTGTCCTTTCCACACTGCACAGTTGCTGCCCCTCCTGCTGTCAGCCAGCTCACATATAGAAATGAGAGACTGAATGGGGGACTGCAGAATGAGAACAGCAGAATGTGTGTTTCTGGTTCCCTGGGATAGGCAGGGGAGTCTGGTGCCAGTGCAGGCCACAGAACTATAAGTCATAGGTTTCCCATGCATTTCTCCCAGCTCATGGAATGTTCAGAAACCCCCTGTCTGGAGGCAGACTGCTGAGAGGAGAGCAATTTCTCTGTTTCATGTGAGAAATGCTGAGGGACTCACATCCCTTTGCTGTAACAGCATAAGGAAATTGTCTCACCTTCTTGAAGTAGAGGCTTTGGACCAGCTCTCATTAAATCATGTCAGCAAGCCATGGTTTTACTTGAAATGATTGGTAGCTTTGATACTGCCTTGAATGAAGCTAAAATTTAATTACATGTGCATAAAGCCAATGTGAAGTGATGCTGTATCAGTAACTGGGGACTTCCCTCTCTAGGAGGCAGGGCTGGGTGCTAGCCACTTTTCTGTCAGCCCCCTCGTCTGCTCTGTTAATGTGGCAGAGCCTGGAGCATCTTGGCTTGGTGCAGTGCAGGGCTGTTGCTAACGGAGCTTGTTCATTGCTCTCCCAGCTACTGTTCCATTATTCCTGAATGACCTGGTAAAAACCTCACGTTTTCTTTTCAGGGGACCTACCTGAAAAACATTATGTGACAGAAACAAGCCTAGGGATGAATAACTATAAATCATTATAGTCAAGGTAATAGGGAAAGTTTAGCCCTCATGAAAACAGTAGATTGAATTGTATGAAAAAAAAAAAAAAAAAAAAAGAAATGTTAGCTTTTATTTTTTTTTCTTTTTTCCTTTCCCCCCCCCCTTTCCCCCCCCAGGTGTGGTTGTCCTCTGTCTGCCCCACCCTATTTTGCTGAGAAGGCCTGGCCATTTGCAGTGCAAGTGGCACTGAGGTTTTGATGCTATAAAACACTATAGAAACAAGGCGTTATTTAAATACCATTCAGAGAGGAGGACATGTTTATAAGGAAGACCTGCTAATTGCATAATTTTATCCTTTTATTAAACAGTGTGTTCAGGCTGTGTAACACAGACTAAGCATAGTGCAGATGAATGATGTATATTATGCTGAAGAGGTCTAAGCATTTGACCTTGTAAATGAATTCCCAGAGACAGCTAAATACAATGCAGTAACAGGCTCTAATTAGGAAGCTGAAATAGCTGCGCATGGTTCCAGTATCCTGGTGTGGAAACTATCCAGGCATTTTCAAGATCCTTGGGCAAAAGCGTTTTGCAGCAGTGAAAGGAATGACTATGTTGTCTATTCATACAGTTACTAGCAAGAAGCTGAAAGAAAGGGAAACTGAGGAAGTGCTTACAGGACTGACAACATGATAGAAACTGTAATTCTAAAATAAAGATAGCCAAAACCTTTTATTTTCATCTATAGGATATACCATTTTCTTCCTGTGTGTGTTTAGAATATTTCTGAAGTCCTAAAATCTGCAGTGAAAGCAGGCAAATGTTAGCCTTCTACAGAATGGAGAGCTGAGTGCAGTGAGCTACTGTGTGCAGTAGGCTACTGGATGAGGGAAAGGCTCCCAATATTGTATTCATAGACTTTCGAAAAGCCTTTGATACTGTTCCTCACAAAATGCTTGTAGACCAGTTGGCTACTCATGGCTTGGATGAGCACACTCTCTCCTGGATAAAGCACTGGCTGGACAGGAGGGCCCAGAGAGTGCTGGTCAGTGGAGTTAAATCCAGTTGGTGGCTGGGTACTAGCGGTCCTTGGCTTTGGTGAAGCCACACCTCAAGGATTGTGTTCTGTTTTGGGCACCACATTATGAGATGGGGAGGTGCTGAAGTGGGTCCAGAGGAGGGCAACGAAGCTGCTGAAGGGCCTAGAGAATAAATCTTATGAGGAGTGACTGAGGGAGCTGGGGCTGGTTAGTTTGAAAAAGAGGAGGCTGAGGGGAGACCTCATTGCTGTCTACAACTACCTGATGAGCACTCTGTATGTGTATGTGTGATGCAGGACAGACACTGTCTGTGATTTTATCCTGGTTAAGAACTGGATCAAAAAGCAGCTGAAGTTGGAGATAACTTAGCTGGGCTATAGATAGGTTAGACCTGAATCCTGATAATTTTAATCTTCTGCAATGACAGCGATACAAAAATTGGTCTTGAAATGGGTTGGAATGAGCAAAAGCTTTGCAGAATTTAATGATTTTACTTATTTCTGAAGGATAGTTATGCTTGTTTCAGAAATGTAGCAACTTTTCTCTTACAGTCATAAAAGTTAAAAGCCAAAACAATGTTCTTTGATCTCATAAGGAATTAGAACAAACACTTAAAGGCATATAAGAGACATTTAGTGGAAGAGGGAAAAGTCTGCATTTGACCACAAAATGCTGGTATACTTTCAGAAAAGCAACTAAATTATTAAACAAAAAGTAGCTTGTTATCTGTAGTTTTCTATAGTTCTTAGGACTGTAAGAAAGAGGAAGAACAGGCTACCTTATATAACTAAGATGCACCTGCAAAGCAAAGGTGAAAATCCTGTCTGCATCAGTCTTCTTCTGCGACCCAAAGATTGTTTAAGGAGAGGTTTATAAACTGAGTATGTTAAAGCATGAGTATAAGCTGTGTGCTAAGTTCCTCCTAAGTTCCTCTTCACAGGGAGTTCCCCTAAGTTCACTCCTAAGTTTCCCCACAGGGAGGGCCTTCCAGGCCCATGCAACATCCAAGATGTGTGCAGAAAGGCGTAAAAAAGCATGCTGATGCTGTATACAGGACAGAGAAGAGGACTGGTGGGATCCTGTCCTTCCTGCAACCCACAATGAGTTAGGCACCATTTTGCCAGGTGTGCTTCTCTGCACCTTGATTTCATCAACCAAAATGACATTCAGCAGCAGTGTGATGGATGGGAGTGTGTGTGCGTGAACCTTTTGCAAAGGTTGGAGATGCAGAGTTTTCTCAAGGCTTCATGTTATAAACAAAATTCTGCTGGTGAGGACTTTATTTTATCCTAGATCTGTAATGTAGATTGTGGCAAGTTCTAAAAGAATACAAGCTCTATCCGTAAGATTTATCTGTAACACGTTGTTGTTCGGATCACTGATAAAGGCATTAAGGTGCATAGTCAGTGATGGGTAGAGGAGGTCCCACAGAGTCACACCCACACAGCAGTGATTGCCCTGCCTTGTTGTGCTGTGAGACTTCAGCTACTAGGCAGTTCTCCTGCTATGGTGCATATACATTCTGTGTTCACTTCACTTTTAACCACTCAATGTTTTAGAAATTAAAAGCATTTAGAAGGCTTTTGCAACCAGGCTTGTAAAATTTCTCAAAAATAGATTGACAGTAAAGGCTTACTTGTCCACATTTAGTAGATGAACTTTTATTTTTCGTTGTTTGGAGTCTCTATTGTCTGCTCCGACAGCTTGCTTCAGAGTGGTGTGTTCACCTGGTGAGTTTGTAATTAGCTACTTCTTGCCATTATGTGCTTGAAATGTTTGTTAAACTGCCTTTCTGTTTCAGGAAAACCCCTTAGGCATTTTTAAGGACTAATGAAACACCATGGCTGGAACACCTGGATGAGTGCAGGCTACCCAAACCTGCTGCACTGTGCATGCCCAAATTTACTGCTGCCTCTTTCAGCACCCTTCCGCAATAGAGGTTTCGCAATCCTTTGCATTGACATCTGACCTGTTTCCTGGTGCAGAAAATGCAGCTATATTAAATACCTTTGCATTTGCCACACTGACAATTTCTTGTGGTTTTCGTGTGTTCTTCGGTTTATTGCCACGTAATGCTCATTCTTTCACAGCGGTTCTTATGTAAATTGAAAAGCAGGAGTTCGGCTGTGCTCACAGCCGTGTTTTGTTTGTAGGTTATGCTGAGTGGCCCATACGGCAGACAAGGAAGTTGCAGCAGGGCTGTCTCCCCTTGCCCTGCACAGCAGCGACATCTAAGTGCTCCGAGTGCACCCAGCCCAGGTGTCAGGAGAACGGGGAGGAAGAACTGGGCTGGGCGATCTGGAGTGGGGGGTACCTGCTTGTTGACATCTGTGGTGAGAGGGACTCCTCGATTTGTCATCATCCAGAGCCCATGGGCTAAAGAAGCTGTCTGCCTTACTGATTGCTGGAGAGCCAGACAATTTGGCCAATGCAGGCACTTGAGCTCTTGAAGCTGTTGTGATATTGTGCTGGTTTGAGTTAATTGGAGGATTTGAATGAGAAATTAGACTATAGGCTGAGAAAGGAAAACATTGATGATGCTAATTCACTCATAGCTTTACTGAGAAAGACAAAGTTTTAAGAGTTGTGACCCAAATACAGATAAATGAGATGGTTTCAGAGTGCTTTGGGCTGTGGCTGTGCCTGCATGGCTCTTTCTCCCTGCTTTTTGTAGCTGGATCTGAATAATTTCACTAACTTCTTTCTTGCTGCTAATCCCCCTTCCCGATCTACCTTCACCTATCTGCTGCATAAAAAAGATGGTGAGATAAGATTGGGGAAAGGGGGAAGGTGGTAGGCGTGGTTGGTTACCCCTCTTAGGGATTTTGATCTCTGGGAGGGGTGTGGTGTTTCTGTATTACCTTTTTTACTGTATATATATCTGTAAATATCTGTTATACATTGTAAATATCTGCTTGTATATTGTGCAAAGCTGTAAATATAAAGCTTCATTTATTAACTTCCAGCCAACTGAGTCCTAGCCTGGGTTATTTCAGAGTGTGGGGTAGCAGATAATTGCCAAACCACCACAGATATGACTAAGCATGCAGAGCCCACAGGATTAATCTGTAAGCTATAGCCTTATGAAACCTGCTTCCAGCAAAAGTCACTGATGGAAATGATCTTATATATCATAAGTTGCAGGCTTACCTTGAAATCCTTATTTCGGTGGGATAGCAACATGGCAGCCACTTCAAAAAATGCGATGGGAACTTGGTCTCCTTATTGCTGTCAGTCTGGGAATGTGCTGGCTGGGGAGATCAGAAGTTATTGTGGAGGGAGGACCCCTGTGCTCTGACTTCTCCATGCTCATGCTGTGTAGGTCTGACTTTCTTAGGAGATCAGAGCTTTTTTACAGTGATGTGGTGGGAAGATTTCATTTACATGCTGACAAATTTAGATAAGGTGATACTGGAGAGGTTGTGATAATCATCTGGGGGAATCTGTTCTCTCTTAGCTCATAGGAGACGTGCCAGTGTAACGTTGTTGTGTAGCCTGGTCTACTATATTATTTAGGACAGATAGGTCTGCATGAACTGGGAATAAGCTACTGAGGTGCTGGTTTACACACGGTGGAACAGAGCTCAGCCTTGGCCAGTGGCCTGAAGGCTTATCCAGGATTTCTGGTGGATTTGCAGGTCTTAGTCAAAGGAACACTGTTTTTATACCATGATTCTGATATATTTAATGTTTTCTTTCTAACATTAGGCATGTCTACACCAGCTTGAATGTCAGCTATGTGTGCTCCTTCAGATAGCATATAGAGTTTATTTTCACCAAAAATCATGTAGGGCACTCTATCTCAAATATTATCTTTAAATTAGGCAAATTTATGGAGGGAAAATAAGTCTCTCTGCATCTGTTACACTTGAAGACATGGGTACAAATGCCTGTCTCACTAAATCCTTATGCACATAAGGAAGCAGAAAGGATATAGGTAAAAAATTGTCACTTTAGGCATTCCACTTCTTTCCTAAGTGTCTGCTGTCAGGAAATCTCCGAGACAGGATACTGAGCTAGATGGATATCAGCCTGACCCAGCAGGGCACATTCTTAAGTTCTATTTATTTATCTAAGAAGGATGAGGAGGGAGCCATTAGTTCATTTTTACGTTGGTTAATGCTTCTTTAATTTTGAATGAGGGATAACTTTACCACATTACCATGGAGGAAGATACTTTGTCAGGAAGATGAAGGAAGGTTGTGAATCAACATGCTTCATTGCTTGTGAAGTGCAGGAGGCAAAAAAACACTGTATCCTCTAGCTGTTGAACAGCACTGGCAAAGCCATTTTCCAAGCTTTGTAGGTTGAAAATTGTCATATTTGAGAATGATTAGAGCCATTTTGTCTTACTTGTTAGAGAGAAAGACCAGTGTGAGAGCCTGAGAATCACAGAGAAAGGTAGTCTATATGTTTGACAACTTATGGTTGATTTGACACTTTACAGATGCATACTATGTGACAGCTGCAATGAATCAGGTTATTAGAGGGACTTTCTGCTCCCTAACAGCTTATTTATTCCTGTCTTTCTCAAAACAGGGGGTGGGGAAGTGTAAAGCCTATCAATGAGATAGAGGAGAGGGCCTGAAGCCAGACAAACCAAAACATTTAGAGATTCTGCTAATGCTGTGAAGATGAAAGGAATCCCCAAATAAAAAGGAGCCACAGACATATTTAGCAAAGCCTCATTCCTGGAGAGCCAATTGGATGCAGGCAGGAAGGTCTCTATGCATGCCTCAGAAGTTGTTTTCCCATATAAAGTAATAGCTTGTAATGTTACAAGCAGAGGGCTTACTTTTTTCCCAGTTTCCTATAGCAGTTGGGATAAGACTGCAGCTTCTGCACTCCTTTACCAAAAAAGTGTGGCATCTATTAACTGCTGTCTGGCTTCTGAACTAGCATTCTTCAGGGCACCTGGAGCCCATTTTCTAGGGGTGATTGCCTTACAGCTCCTGCTGCTGTGGACTTTTGTGTCCATATCACAATCTGCACAAGTTATTGAAAAGTAAAGAATGTATGAAGCATATAGATAAGAGTTCCCACTGATACCCTTCTTGAAAGATGGCTGAAGTCAATAGGGAATATCCTAATGTGCATAGGAGCTTTGCTAGTATCACTGTATAGAGATCAGGGAAAGGAGTGTGAAAGAAAGAGACAAAATTACTTTCTCTGTTTATTTTCCTCTCTCTGATCATACTCTGGACACCTTTCTGTGATGGAAACAGAGAAGTTCTCAGGGAAGGCCTAGTAAACCCCATAGGTTTTGGCTAGAACCTCACAGTGTACACACATGAGGAAAATTTGTGCAGTGGTGGATTCTATACAAATGAGTGGGATGAGTACTGAAAAATAGGCAGCAAAAAGTGATGATGGAAGTAGCCTCCAGAGAGGAAGCAACCTGCTTGCAGGAATGGCGTTGTGTTCTTTTTCTTGCGGTAGGATGGGAAGGGCTAAAATAGCTATAAAGGAGGGTTCAGAGATGTAATCCCCAGTTTTTGGTCTTGATTTTTGGAAGACTTGTTCTTTTAATTTCTTTTTAGGTTCTTACTCCTGAAATATGCCAGGTACATTTCCCCCTTCCCACTACCCTTCTGGCAATGACCCACGTTGCTGAGACTAAAGCTGTAAACTACCAATTTAATTTTTCCCCGTGTGTTCTTATCTATAGTGATATCTGTGTGCTGAAACCAGAACACATCACAGGCATGGAATCACTAAAAAGAAAAGAAATACCTATATTCTGTAATGTCACTCAAGCCAGACTGACCTAATTTCCTTGCATAGTTTACCTGTTTGTCTGCCTTCCTTCCTGCTGCCCTAGGACCTTCCATAACGTAACACCCCAGAGACAAGCTGGCTGCTTAACACTGGCTTTCCATTGTGTGCTGGAGGCATGATTCTGCAACATCTCTACATTTTCCTGTGCTGTTCCTGTGTATGCATCACTACTGCTCAGTCAGCCTCCAGCCTTACTTCTCATTTCTAGTCTACATAGGCCTGTCTCTGACAGCTGTCCTTCATATGCAAGGTTCCTCCAAAGAGCTGGTGTCTCCTCTTTATCAGCATATCAACAGCTTCCTGCTCTGAATGAGATTGTCTGATGTATCTTTCTCAAGAGCACCCTGAAAGCCAGGATTCCCACGCCTTTGCTGATCTCCACTCAAATAATCATCCTTCATAGCAGCCAAGGGGCTGCTGTTGCCATCAGTGCCACCACTGGTGATTGCAGTGTGCACCCAGCTAAGTTTATAGCAATTTTGATGACACTGAACAGAGATACAAAGGTGTCTGCATGGTCCCTGCCCGCTATAATATCCATGGAGGACTCTTGTAGGAAACTGTTGCCTATTGCTGTCTCCTATAATATCCATGGAGGACTCTTGTAGAAAAATGTTGCCTGTATTTCTAGCTATGCTGGGATGCTGTGTGAATGATGCACCAGTTCTACAAAAGCACTGCTTATTGGCTGAGCAATATCATATGTAACTGCTTATAGCATCATCATCACTAAGCCTTTTTGTATTAACTTCTTTTCGTTAAGGTGAATAGTTTGGACTCTTTTGAATCTTTGTCCCAGCCTCGACATTTCCAAGGAGTAGTGTTACATTAAAAACCTGTTTTTAAAGTGGTGTTATGTAAAAACAGTTTCCTCCAACCTAGGAGGCCACTGATGTTTGTATCAAAATCAGACATGACACTGCAGTGAGGGGTTCTGCTGTGTGAAATACTCCTTCTCCTTGATCTGTGTTTCCTGATCTGATACCATACATTCTACAGGAGGTACATAATCTTCCTCAGCTATGAGTGTTGTTTGAAAGAAAAAAAAAAGAAAAAAAAAAGAAAAAAAAAAGAAAAAGAAGTTTTGGTTGCCCTTTGTCAGTGGGAGAAATGTAGAAAAAAGGATCTCTCTATATTGTTTATATTCCCTGTTTTATCTCAGCGGGTTTTGTTTGTTTCTTCATTGGTTCTTATTGTTGGTTTATTGTTTGGGTTATATTTTCTTCAAAATATCTTTTCTCTTCTTCCCTGGTTCAGGAAGAGAAATGAATAGCTTTTGCATGGCTAATGTTCCAACACTTGTTAGCTTCTGTATCTGACCCTCAAAGGCAGCTACATTCCTGAAAAGTTGAATTCCTTTTGGTCTCCAGTCCATAATTCTGCCTATCTGCTGTGTCTGCTAGTGGCTTAATCCTTAAAACTCTACATCAGAAAAATTCCCATTGTGGTTTTATGAGCGATTTTCTTGCGTTAAGACTACTCAATTAGGGAGTAACACTGCAAGCAAACCTGTGATGCTTCTGCCATTGTAACAAGACTCCCAAAGCAAAGATTTCACTTGGATTCTCACATCTTTCTTGACTGGTGTGCATAGAGCAATTCTGAATTTGTAATGTTGAATTTGTAATGTTTGGTACTGAAGATTAGAGATTTTGTTTTCTGTTCTTTAGTACAAACGTGGTGACAAAGCATTGTTGACTATGAAAGGGCTGCTTTGCTACATCAGCCTGTCTAGAGAAAAGCTGGCTGCAGCTGTAAAAATCCATTCCTGTGCTGAAAATAACTTGTACAGTGAGAACCCTTGCTTTATTTGCTAAAAATATATTCAACGGAAAAGCTAGCTGGAGGTTATAAAATTCAGCAACTTTGTTATGAAGAATTTGAGATGCGAGCTTATGACAATCTGGATTTGTGACCATCCCTGGTGTGGCACTAGGGTGAAGTTTGCCTGTAGACCCTAGGATTTTGAAAATGAGCTGACAGAAGCAGCAGAATGGATCCTAACCCATTTCAGTCCAAAAGGGATCCTAGCAATCTTTTGACAGAACATTTTCACAATCTTTGAAACACTTTGCTGTCAAGCATATGCAACCACAGGTACTTTCTAAACTATCTTTGGGTCTGTGAGCAATATTCAGCAGACAACCAAAATGCTAAGCTTTTAAAAGGCACCTTGTAGAAAAATTCCACAGCTCTTTAGCTTCCAAAAAATATTTTCATTGTTTTGGTAAGTATCTTTAATATTAGACAGTGAAGTGCTTCTTTTAAAATCCCTGTTATGAATGACTGCTCTTCCATTTTCTCATTCTGCCTCTTGGATGTTACTACAGAGGTCTGGACCTTTCTTGTTTGAACACAGGCTCCTTCTGCCAGAGGGTGTCTATTGTGGGCACACTGTCTCTGTATTTTAGCAACTCTTCTGATGTTTTAAAGTGTTTATCTTACACAGCTGAAAGTCTCCTCCTGTTTCATGAGCTCTGCACTGGAATGCAGTGGAAGAGACCCAGGGCCTGTGGCCACCCAGATTAGAGGTTTTTGTAAGAAGGTCCCTATATGGTTTTGTTAGAGGCTTCAGCTCTATCTCTGCCTGTCTCTGCTCCTTGTTTGGGAGGCTAGTGGGAGGAGAAGAGCCGAAGGGACTATATAACCCTAGAGCTTTCAGATACAGAGAGCACCATCCTAGAGCAGCTATCCCCAGCCAAGCACTGTCAGGGTAAGTGGCACTGAACCAATATTGTGATTTACAGATTGCTGGAGGACTTCAATTAAATAGTGTCAAATGAAAGCTATTCAGGAGCATGTACTGCTGTGCTGTAGTTTGCTTAAGCAACATTACTTACTAGAATTAAATTGATAAAACATTTTCAATATCTAAACTCAGTTGCCTTTATTTTATAGCACTTCTGAAAGGGAAACTTTTACCTGGTGATTTTGCTGATTCCACTAGCACTTGGCTATGCTATGGAGACACAGTCTGTGCAATGCCACAGCTGGAATTACAGCTATATGCATGTTTTAACAAACCTGTGTGACCTGGAGTGTTAGTGTTCCTGAAGGAATATGTAGTAGCATCTCTCAGTAGGTTTGCTTTGGTGCCGCTAACTCAGTTTAAGGTGATGTAAGTGTTCTGGGGAAGGTGACTGTACGAAGAACTGTAAGTATACAAATTAGCAGTGTCTAAGAGGGTACAATAAGGATGCATGTTTATTCATTCTTATCTATATGTATATGATACCACATTTCTGTTAAATGTCAAATATTCCATTACAGAACTATATACATACAGTATTTCTTGAGAGGCTTGAATCCTCTTGATCGCTTCTGGAGATTGGTGTAGGTGATTGGTTACCTTTAGATGTAAAGCAGGTAGAAGGCAGAGATTAAATACTGCACTAATTACTTAGGAGAAAAAAAGTCCTTTCTTCTACCCTACTGAGTGACATTTGTTGTGTTAAGATGTTGCTAATGCGTGCCTTGGCAATCCTGAGCTGCAACTCGCTGGTTGGCAGCAGGGCACTCTGTCTGAAATTCTTCTGCTTTGATTTTTCAGCTTTTTGTGCTTTATTACTAAATATGGTTTTCATTTAGAGTCCACTGAGCTTAGAAATGTAGCCTTCCCTGCCCCCTTCTTTCCCCTCCCCTAAGTGATTTTTGGCATTGCATTAGCTGCACTGGTTTGAGTAAACCCCCTGACCTCAAACTCTGTTCCAAAACCAGATGGTTGAAAAGCCTATTTCCTAATTAGGAAATGGTTTGTCCAAACCCCTCTGTTCATTCATGTTAGATAACAATTGCGCTCCATTCAGCAAATGCTTGAACATAAAGAGCCTGGTTCCCCAGAGGTTTAATAAATGCAAAAATTGCAAGCTACTTTCTTTTACTTTAATGGTAAAATGCCTGGAGTGCCTCAAATTAGGATTTCCCTGTTCTTGTCGCCTCTGGGAGCTATGATCACACAGTGTGCAGGAGCAGGCTGCAGCAGTGTCTTAGGGCTGCCTGACTGGGAGAGACAGAGGATCTCAAATTAAGGATTTGGGAGAATTGTCCACGCTTGTTCCATCCATTGTAGAGGCTAAAAGCATGGTGGGCTCCCTTGCTCGTTGGCCATGGCTCTTGCTGAAGCCATTCATATTTTGTCCTGCACTTCCAGTATTCCAGTGGCAAAAGGTTTCTGAGACTGCATGCAGAGTCAGCTGGTCTGTGGATGACAGCTGTCTCCTTTAGCTGTTAACACATTGCAATTTGTTGAACTCTGCATGAAAGCCCAGGCTCGGAGCTAGCCAAGTGATTCCCTACCACACTATAAATTGCAAGCTGAGTCCTGGTATTCAGTGCTTGTTTCTGTAATTGACTTTAATACAAAACCTTCAAAGTATTTTTATTACCCATATTACCTCCCTACTGCCAGAGGAGTGTGATGGGTTAGGAACTTTTCCCACCACCACTATTGAGGTTTACCAGACTAGCTCAGACAGCTTGGAAGTAAGATGAAGCTATATTTACAGCAAGACAAAATTTACAAGCATATATACACAATATATGTACAAGTACTTACAATTACATACAAAATAAAAATAATCTAGAAGTCCAAACTCCCTCCCAGGCAAAGAAAACTGCCCAGAAGGTGTTCAAAGCTACCCTCTCTACCCTCTCTTTCTCCCTCCACTTTCCCATATAGGCAAACAAAAACAACCAGCAAAGCTTAGGTTGTTATTTGTTGATGGAGAGGTTAGAGCAGAGTGAAGAGAAATAAAATAGGAGCAGCATTGCAGAGCAGAATGGGACAAATTATTTACATTTTGGCATTCTGTCCATTTCAGCAAACCAGTGAATGATATAGACTTCAGAATTGTTTTGTTTTTACAACCTATGATCTCATTTCTCTCATTAAAATACTCCAATTAGCCTGAAACCAGCACAAGGAGGAAAACAGTTTCTTTTTTACTGAGACAAGGAGCCAACATAAAGTACTTCACCACTCTACAAATGCAGTTCATTAGTTACTTTAAAATGATAACAGAGTGTATGCTACAGTCTTTTTCTAAAGCAGATGCTATTGCTCACTATGTTTTCTGAGTGGGTACGAGAGGGCTGCGAAATGTGTTTTTAATTCCCCCCCCCCCCTTTAATTTCTATTTTGGAACTTTTCTTCTCTCTTGAAAGGTAAAATGTAAACTTAATTGGCTGTCTTCACACAGTGGGTTAAGATCTGCACCAGGAAAAACTTTGTGGTACATATATGTTTAATGTTGTTAGTTTTTGGGAAGCCCAAGACTGAATGGGGAAGATAGAAGTGCTCTTACCTTTGACAGCTTTCCATGTGTCAAGGTTTTGTCAAGGTGATAGAAAAGCTGGGAAAGTTCTGCTGAAACCATTGCAAAGAGGTCTTTGCTTTTGCAGCTGTCAGTCCAGCATTCTTTTATCTCCCACCCACTCCCAGCTATGAATTTCTGTGACCAAATTTAGATAAACTTTTACTGCTCCCTCATCTGTCAGCCCTTGCCACAGGACTAGAAGTCTCCTCTGGAATCCCTTGGATAATCTCTTGTGCATACAGCTCTCTGGCAGATGTGATTGAAACCTCTCACTTTTAGAAAGAAGCCTGTTTCCTTGTATGGCCCTACAGGCTTTGTGATTGCCAAACTGGCGCCATACCTCTCTTTGCTGGTGCTGGTTGTTTCCATACAACCATCTCTGTCTTCAAGAGTGGTGGATGTGTTACCTGAGCAGTTTTTTTTTTTTTCCTGCTTTAAATTCTTTCCTTCTGTTTTCATAGGATTGTTTTCTGTCTGGAGTGCCTAAGGACACTGACCTGGAAGAATGTGTGAGGAAGAGGACACCACTGCCCTTGTTTGTGACAATGGGTCAGGGCTCTGCAAAGCTGGTTTTGCTGGGGATGATGCTCCAAGAGCAGTTTTCCCTTCCATTGTGGGTCGTCCCAGGCACCAGGTAACGAACGGCATTTGTTATTCCATACTGGACTTCTAGAAGACTTTCCTGCTCTGTCTCCAGCTCTCCAGTCCAGGACCACCTTCTCCCGTGTTTGGGGCTAGCCCAGCCTTGAGTCACCTGTGTATTTCCAGGCAAAATGCATCCAGTGGTGCACTCACCTGAGTCAAAGCAGGAGTCTTGCCTTATGAGAGAAATAATTCTAAAATTATTTTCCTTACCCTTAAATTTTGGATCACCTGGAGAACTTGGCGAGTACAGGTATTAAAAAAAAAAAAAAAAGCCCAACGTATGATTATCTGAAAATTTGTTCTCCTGTGAAAGCTGATGATAGGTGATGTATGGAAAACTAAAGAAGGAAGTTTTCAGTCAGCTTCCAGATAAATTTCTTGTCTTTATTCATTCAGCTGTATCACAGATGGGCATCTGTCCAGGGTAGAGTTTCTTTAGTGTCAGTGTTTACAATTGAATGTATGATTCATGTAACTTGATTCTAACAGTCTGCAAAGTAACATTTACTAGCTGAGCTGTAAATAGAGACAGACTGTCATTAGCAAGAATTATAGCAGCTTGGCTAGCCCACAACAAACTAGCCCACCTACTCAGCAGATCCATCCAATTATTTCTATGCTGCCATCAAAGGCCCTGGTGGAGAGAGGTAAACTTGTAAAGTGTGGCATTTTTTATCCCTAGCAAATACAGTTAAAGTTCTTCAAAGCTGGAGAAATGCCTGCCTTCCAGTGCAGCAGCTAGGGCTGGAGGTCTGATTGAGGCCTCTGGGCATTACTATAATTAAAAGAGAAGTATTCACATGTCCCTTCCTGTAGCTAGTGTACATGACATTAATTACTCAAAAGGAAGCCATGCAGTTACAGTGGAAACTAATCTTTCTTTCCTGAAGACTTATCACAGCTAGAATTGCTCCCATGACTGAAAGATCTTCCCATCAGAAATCACAAATCCTGGTGGCCTGTTTTTAAGATAGTAAGTTAGAGGTGCTGGGGTTTGGAGTCTGTAATGACTAAGTTCTGATAAGAATATTATGCACTCAAAGCATCCTATTGTATACTATTTCCCCCCCACCCCCAGTATTTCTTTGACATAGAGACTTGCGTATATCCAGAGTGATTTCCACCATGAACCATTTCACAGGATCCATGGAGATACCTGCAGAGATTCACCAGCAGATTTAAACTGTCTCTAATGACAATATTACAGTGTTCAAAAATATTATTAAAAAGTGTTGAAATTTGTGTGTATTGCTGTTTTGATCCTTAGATAGCACTTTCTGCTTTTATTCCACTTTAATACAGTTTAGCAGATAGTTCTTCCCTACATGATGACAAATGTCAAATCAACCCTATTTTTCCACTTTATCTTGATTCATTTAACATTACACTTGTTCTGTTTATTTAAACTACAGTGAAAGCATGAACAGAGATTGAAATCAACTAAACATTTCATTTTGGTGACTAAAGGGCAATGAGTAACTCTCCATTCATTAGTATTCATATTCTGTAATAACTGGCCACTGCAGTTATTTCATGTTGTAATAAATTATGTTGTATTTCATGTTGTGTAAATAATGTTGTATTTACTTTGTGATACTTCTCCTTAAGAGACTAACTCCATTTGTGCTATTTCACAGGGTGTGATGGTTGGCATGGGTCAAAAAGACAGCTACGTAGGTGATGAGGCTCAAAGCAAGAGAGGAATCCTAACCTTGAAATATCCCATAGAACACGGCATCATTACGAACTGGGATGACATGGAAAAGGTATTTCACCTTTGAAAAGTTGGTAAACAAGTACTTGAACCAAAGGCTCACAGAATACCCACTAAATCTGAGATGAAAGCATCCTGCTATCAAGTATGATTTAATCGAGAAGCTTGTTAACAGGAAAGGTTGACTTGATTCTAAAGCTGAAGTATCACCAGGAGTACACCAAAATAGTTACTTCAAGTTCTTTTACTCCAGTCTCATCGATAAATCTTTGCTCATTGTTGGAGGTGGGAGGGTGGAAGACAAGAAATACTCTCAATTTGCTAGTAAGGAAATTTCAGAAGGTATTTTTTTTCTACAGAAATGTAAAACATGTATGGAAAGTTGATGGAAAGAGCACTGTTTACACAACTACTTTTTAATGCCTGCAGTGCAATGCATCCATTTCAGAGCTGGCATTTGGGTGAAAGGCTTCCAGAATCATGGTTATAGTGATAGTCTGTATGCTTGGTACAATTTCTAAGGTGGTATCTCTGTTTAGTGTTGTGCCATGGAAACAAAGCTGTTTGGAACAGATGGGACATTACAACAACCACAAGTGTGTGGAGTTACACAGAATTCACTGATTCTCATAGCACTGTAGGTCTTACTTGGAAGCAAAACTTTTCAGATGCCTAACGTACCAACCAGTCTCTAATCACCACCAGCTTGAAAATAAGCTTAGAAATAACTTCTTAGCCTTTAGAAAGTATCTGGTGGTTTTACTTCTTCTTAGTGTATTAACATTGTAGTCCACTTGGCCTTCAATTTTGATACCTAGTAGGAATGAGTTTTGTGGAGTTGATAAATACAAGTTGACTTTTAGCCTCACAAAGCATTTGCTTTTATTTCTTTTAATGAATCTTCTGGGATAGCCTCTGCAAACCAAAAGATGAGGTTTTCTTCAAGAGACTCATTATTTATTGAATCTTTAGGTCTGCTAATGTTCTAGAATTGTTCTGAAACTGTTCCACTTTCAATCGTTATTGAAATAGTGTTACTGGAACCAAGTCTGTCCTGCTTTGTCTCTCCTACTGTAAGAATAACATTTATTTTCATTAACTTTTGTGTCCTTAAAATAAACTATATATTACTAGCAGTAAAACCTGAGGACAGTGCTTTTCCTTCTACAGTTACTTTTGTAACTTCTATGAAGTCAATAACTGCATGAGAAACATTACTAGCCTTTCTCTAGGCTTGTGAGCAGAGTGCTGGAGCACAGTACCTGGCTGGAAGTGATGCTGAGCTTCTGGCTAATGGTGTTTCTTTCCTCTGGATTCTTCCATTGTCCTTAGATCTGGCATCATTCTTTCTATAATGAGCTCCGTGTTGCACCTGAAGAACACCCAACTCTGCTGACTGAAGCACCACTGAATCCCAAAGCCAACCGAGAGAAAATGACCCAGGTGAGGTCACACTAAAGCTACAACTTAGTGAATCCAGCAGGATGTGAACTTCCATCATTTCAGTTAGTCATGCTGTCCAGTAGTCTATCCTTCTTATAGAAGATGGAAAGTGCACGGTGACCACCTACCAGATCTTTATATCATTACATTTGCTTCAGAAAAATCACTGTATTTGCTCTGACTGTGAGTACTTCAGTCTGTCCAAGCTTTATGTCATCTTAATGTGCTTTTTATGTCCAGGCCTATTACAAAATTATCTCCGATATGTGAATGTGTCTATATTCATACTTTGAAGGTAAAGGCCAGATATATGGAGATGTCTTACAGGACAAATATTTTTGGGTTTAGATTTTTATTTTCCTTCCTTGTTATTATCAACCATCAAGAAATATGAAAATCTTGCCTTCTCCCTCTCAGTAAATTTTGCAGCTAAGTGAAAACCACTAGTGTTAAGGCAATAATTTCAATTGCATTTCAGATTATGTTTGAGACTTTCAACGTGCCAGCCATGTATGTAGCTATTCAAGCTGTTCTGTCGCTCTATGCTTCTGGACGTACCACAGGTAGGCCTCTGGGGAACATTCCTTAGACTTCTGAAATATGGGAATGTTGATGTGCACCTGGGAATGAATTGTGTATTGTCTTCTCAAAGGGATTGTGCTTGACTCTGGGGATGGTGTCACCCACAATGTACCAATCTATGAAGGCTACGCCCTGCCGCACGCTATCATGCGTCTGGACCTGGCTGGTCGTGACCTGACAGACTACCTCATGAAAATCCTGACAGAACGTGGCTACTCCTTTGTGACCACAGGTAAGGACATGCTGCTGACCAAGGACAGTATTTTAATGTTCCATGTTTCTATTGGCCTTAGAAGGACTTGCAGTGGTTCAGCAGTTGAACAGACACAAGATGAAATCCATCAGGAAAGCTCCCTGCAAGACTAGCTGAGGATTTGTTACAAATATGGGGAGGGTGCTGGAGGATGAAAGGGAGTAACCTGTCAATGTGTCTGGGTCTTTCCTGAATGCCATTCTTAAGACTGAATCTTTTTGACAGCGGAGCGTGAGATTGTCCGTGACATCAAAGAGAAGCTGTGTTATGTGGCCCTGGACTTTGAAAATGAGATGGCCACTGCTGCCTCTTCCTCCTCTCTGGAAAAGAGCTATGAGCTTCCCGACGGTCAGGTGATCACCATTGGAAATGAACGCTTCCGCTGCCCAGAGACCCTCTTCCAGCCATCTTTCATTGGTAGGATAAATGATTGTTCTGCCTTGACAAAATGCACCTAAATGCCAAACCCCCATTAAATTTTGATTGTGTCCCATTGCCAACTCACTCAGACCCACATACAAGTATGTCCTAGAACCCATTATAAAACAGTATTTTAGAACAACACTGTTAATACGGTAGGAGGAATTTTATGTCAAACCATAAGGCAAAATGCTTTCCCAAAATAAACCCTGAATGCTTGTTCCTGGGCCGGTGCCACTTGGCATGTTATGTAGTTGGCTACTAGTAGAAGTGTGGCTGCAAAGTTGCTGCTCTAAATAGTGTTAGGACCATAGTTTGACAAGGCTTGTGGGGGAGGGAGAGCCAGGAAGCACTACTTTTATTCTTCAAAAAGACTGCTCCAGATCCTGATGGGCCCATCACATTTGCAGAGCAAAACCAAGACAATGCCATGTGAATCAACAGCCATGAAGGCAAACTTGCAATAAAGTCACACAGAAATCCAGTGTTGGTTCTGCTAATTAGCAGAATTTTAGCTCAGAAATAAATATTGCATACTTAAAAGAATTAGGACATATTTTGATTGTTCTGCTTCTGAGCTGGTTTAAAAAAAGAAAAAGAAAAAAAAAATCCACCAAGAAAACAAGTGATTCCAAGACCATATAAGGAATTCTTAAAACATTGGAGATTGCCTGCAAAAGCCTAGTGGAAACTTTACTATTCCACACCCCCAGCTTTCTTTTTAAGGAAGAGTTGGGTATGCAAGGCGGAGAAGAGAGCTGTACACAAAGGAACTCTGAAGCAAATAATTCAGGGATCTGTAAAGCAACCTTCCAGATTTCCACATCTCTGAAGACTGATGTTTTCCAAAGAGACTGAAATTCACGTTGTGAGTTCTGTCTTGATATTGTAAGTCTATGGAGTTGCTTCCTCAGTGTTTTTCTGTAACTTCCCCAGGCATGGAGTCTGCTGGCATTCATGAAACCACTTACAACAGCATCATGAAGTGTGACATAGACATTAGAAAGGATCTTTATGCCAACAACGTGCTGTCTGGAGGCACTACAATGTACCCGGGTATTGCAGACAGGATGCAGAAGGAAATAACTGCTCTCGCTCCCAGCACTATGAAGATCAAGGTACAGTGCAATCATTTGTAGAGTATTTGAGTTGGCATGTACTAAAAATCCTCAAAACTCTAGTGAAACATAATACTTTACAAAGTGCTTTGTACATACTTTGAATAATGTCTGTACCTTCTAGCAAATAATCACTCCTTGTGGCTGGAAGAACAGAGCCTTTTCTTATCTCATTTCCTTGTTCAGGGTGAATTCTGCTAGCTACCCTAAGAATAGCATGAACACAGCAGCATAAATTTTCATCTGGGGCAATACTAAGGATTTTTCAGCCTTTTTGGCTAATTGAGATGGGAGGGAAGAAATGCTGGCCCCGTCCTCAGCCTACAAATTCATAAAAGACAGAGCCTCCAACAAGCCAGTTGTCCTGCTGCTGCAGATCTTTGATCCTTGCTTTACAAGCATTTTATCAACTCTGTCATGAAAAGTACTCCACTGTTCACTCATTTTCCAAGCCCTCCTTCATTATATCATTATGTCTTCAGAGCTATTACCTCCCTTTTTCTCATGTGCAGCTGTGAATACACAAATCCACTACTCTTACTGAGCAGAATGACTCAGGCAGAGGAACTGAGAATTTGGACTCAGACTTAAATGACAACTTTTTAACTTCATTGTTTGCAGCAGTGGCTAAGTGTAATGCCAGGGGTGACACTACTACATAGATAGAGTGGGTTTCTTAATAGCAAATATCACTGCTTTGGTATTTTTGTACAACAAATGTATTTTATTTACAAGACAGCTGTACCTAATGCTTTTATTTCTTAAACAGATCATTGCTCCTCCTGAACGTAAATACTCTGTCTGGATTGGAGGCTCCATCCTTGCCTCCCTGTCTACTTTCCAGCAGATGTGGATCAGCAAACAGGAATATGATGAAGCTGGCCCATCCATTGTCCACCGCAAATGCTTTTAAATTGCTTTATCTTTATACATCTCCTTAGAGTATTACTGTGAATGTATTCAGGACAAATACATTCTCCTAATTTTGCTCCATAAATCCTTCATCACGATTTCTCTAATTAATTTGATACTGTGTTTTTGGGTTTTTTTTAAATAAATCTTAAATACACTCTGAAATTGCTGCTCCTATTTAAAAATCCCACAGGCGGCGCGTCGGCGGAGGTACAATTACCACTGGGTTGAAGCTCCATCTTGTGACGTGCATTTGCTACTACACCATATTGGGCCTAATAAGGGAAGGACTTTTAGCTCAATGATGAAAGTGCTAGAAAATGCTCAGTTATCTGGCTGCACGTTGTCACAATTTAGCCTCAAAAAAACATTTTCGTCTGCAAACAGAACCAGTCTTGAGATTTCCAAAGGCCTGGGCAGTACTTAGGGAGCGTAGCATCTGGCTGAGATCAGGACGAGCACTCTACTTTGCAGCTGCTCTATCCAGAAATACCATCTATCCCTATCATTGCATTACTTCACATCTGTCATCTTGGAAAAGCTGATTTGTGACACTGTGTGGCCCAGAGGTACACAGTGGCTACTAGCACAATTCTGTTCATTTTCTTTAAAGAAATAAAACCTGTTCCTTTGGGAGCATATCTAAACACTGACATTGGCTTGATCACATGACCTTCATAGCCTGTGATCATCAGGATGAGTGCAGATTATTATTTTTGTGATTTATGGGAAGGTCTAAAGGGTAATTAAGCTGGCTTAATACACTTTTCACTTCAGAACTGTTTTCTTTTTGGTGTAATGCAATCAAAGTAGATAATTTAGACAATTTTCTTTTTCTGTGATTTTTCTTAGTCCTAACTATATCAAGACTGATATTCAAGTAGAAGTATATGCATAGAAGCTGAAGTCAGTAATATTGTCATAAAAGTATATATATGAACATAGAATTTATTGAGACAAACCTGGTAAAGGTAAGTTCTAAGGAACTTGATGCAAGCTGTATTCATTAGAGTTCAGGATAAAGGATTCTATTTATTTTTGTTACCTATTTTCCTGTCTAAACTCAGTAGTTTACCTTGCTGTTACTCATTATCTTGCAAACTGTAAGCTTTTTCCAAAAGCACTTAGTATTTACCATGTCTGCTCCTGGGTTCCAGATCTTGTTCAGCTCTGACTGTTAGCACATGTTCTGAACTTTTTTGTACTAACCTTATTACTTAAGGTATTGGTCCATCTAGCTTCTTGGAACAGATACTAAATAAACTCTTATAAGAGCAAATAACCTTGTCTGTTTCCTTCTTCTAACTCTATCTGGGTATTTTTATCTAACTCTAGACAGATCCAGAGATTCCTTTTCAGGATAAGAATTTGATTTCAAATAAAAGTTTATGCTGGAGAGTTGCTGGAGAAGATACATTTCTCCAAGTGACTCTGATGCACCTCTGCTATTTCAAGATGTGATGAGGGGCAGCTCTCAGGTGAAAAAAGGACTTGTATTTTTCCAAGTGTCATCTGCTTAACAATTTAGCCAAAACTTGAGCTGTACAAGGATGATATAAGGAAAAGGAGTAAAGATATTGTGGAATACTTTGTCCAGTTTTGGGCTCCCCAGAGACAGGGACGTGCTGGAGAGAGTCTAGCAGAGATCCATGAGGATGACTGGGAGACTTGAACATCTCCCCTATGAAGAGAGGCTGAGAAACCTAGGGCTGTTTAGTCTAGAGAAGACTGATCATTGTATACAAATATCTGAGGGGTGGGTGTCAAGTGGATGGGGCAAATCTCTTTTTGCCGGTCAGTAGTGATAGGACAAGGAGCAATGTCTACAAATTGGAACATTCTCCTCAACATGAGGAGAAACTTCTCTACAGTGAGGCTGATGGAGCACTGCAACAGGCTGCGCAGAAAGGTTGTGGAGTCTCCTTCTCTGGAGACTTTCAAAATCCACACGGATGTATTTCTGTGCAAACTACTCTAGGTGATGCTGTCTTGGCAGGGAGGTTGGACTCTATGAACTCTGGAGGTCCCTTCCAACTTCTAAAGTTCTGTGGGGAAAAAAAAAAAAAGAAATCTACTCCCTATAGTATCCATTCACTGTAGCAGTGAAGAGATGTACGTTGACAGAAGCCACAAGAAGCCAGTTCTCATAAAGCAATTAATGCTAGCACAGGACAAAAGGACTATTACTTATTTAAAGACAGATAGTGTTGTTTGAAGTTCATTTTATTGTTGTGTTTTATAGGTGAGATTTGTTTATAGATTCAGAGGCAATGCCACTGAACTCCATCTTGACAGAGCAACAAAATAACTCCAAAACAGGCTAGAGCAATAAATATCAAACCATTCAATTTAAAATGTATAAATATAAAAGTAATTTCTGAAAATGTAGGAAAAACAGGAATCCATTTTTCTGTTTTGGCTATTTGTAGAGTAACATCATCCATCTATATCACCTCAGGTCCAGCACAATTATCTTTATGTCCTTCCCGACCACATGGGTACATGGCTGCAGAAGAAGACAACCCATTACTCAGAGAAATCAGTTTGAGCAAAACAGCAAATGAGGGTTTCCTTTTAATTTTCTGAGCCTTTTTCATACCATGCCCATCTATACAACTTTGATTGTATGCGCTACTATGTCTTATTCACAGGCAAACCTGACACAGGTATAGACTGCTGAATAAAGCAAGGACTACAGCATCTGATCAGAAGTAAATTTCCAGAGAGGATATTCTTTAGTGCTTGGCCTGTGAAATAGATCCTAGTTCTGTGCTATCCTTTATGTATCACAGCATAAGACACCTGAAATGACAATGGAAGGTGTTCTGTGCTGCATTAGATGTGTGAGGGACAACAAGAAGGAAAGTGTGAACCCTGTTCTTTATCTGCAGTGGCTTCAGATGTGTCTACCCACATAAGCATTTTTAAACAATATTAAGCACTGGATTGTGTCCATACTCATGACTGTCTACCTAACAACTTGTATTGGGGCCATGGAAAAGCTTTTATCTGATAACAGATGCAGATTATGATTGGGTTAGTCAAGTTTAATTAAGTTTCCTGTGTTATCACCTCTGATATTTTTTCTCCAGCAAACGAGGCTGTGATCTTACTGGTTTTGTTGGAAAATCAATGTGTTTTGGGGACTGTACTTGAAAAGATACTTGTGCTGGTGTGTGATACCAGCAGAGTGTCTAATGATTATAAATGAGCTCATGGCCAGTAATGTCACTGAACTAAGTCTGTAAAAGACCATTGAACAGAGCTAACCTGGAACAAAAGTCTTAATTTTTTTCAGAGTTGGACTACCTCATTATCCCTACAGTCTCTGATAAAAGAATGGAGCAAACCAAAACAACCCCAACCTCTCCTCCTATTGAGTAATACTGACATCGAGTAACAAGGAATTTCCCATCATTACTTCTTACTTCTCTGCATTCAATCATTTTATTTTGAGCTATTTGAGGTGCTCTGTATTTTAAGTGAGTGCTATTTAAAAAGAAATAAAATTTAAAAACAATAATCGTTGTCTTCCAGATAGCAGTGACATTTCTGATAATTGATTGTGCAGCCACATTATGCTATTAAACCGTCAAAAGATATGGTAGTTACTGAGAAAGGCTTATGAAAAGCCAGAGAAAAAAATATGGGCAATGAAGGAAATGGGGCCTAATCTACTCATAGCTGCACTTTTTAGTAACTGGGGTGTTCTCTTGGGGACACTACAGCTAGGGAGATGATCTGAATTCCCTGCTTGAAAAGGGAAAAGCTCAGGAATAGCTCTCTATTATGTCTCTGGCTAGCCTCTGTTTGAGTTATGAACAGTAGTGTAATAGTCTTACGAGTGCTCATGCTATTGACTACTTAAGTAGACTGCTGATGTCTACCTTGGTAAGGAAAATTTGCTATTAAAATGGGGGGAAACGATAAAGAAATATAATCTGAAGCATAGATTAAGAATGATAAAGAAATCTAATCTGAAATCTAACTCTTGCAGCAGAACCATGGGAAATAATTTTAATAAACAAAACCATGCTGGACTATATACTTACATTAAATAACCTAGGGTCCTTTGTATGTGGATGGAATCCCTTCTTTTTACAAGCAGAAACTTCTAGCATGCCAGCATTAGTAAGTCTGAAGATGCCAGTACTGGAAAGTGAAAAATGAAACTCCTGTTACATACTGCTCCCATAACACATGCCCAAGATTTCATATGCGAATTTCTTAGTTTAACAAAATAACAGAATGGTAATCAGTGAACTCTTATGCACAGAAGTCAAGGCTGAGTGGGATTCTTACAGGTATTTGAAATCAAGGGGAATTATATTTCTATAAAGGAAGAGATGATGAGGAAAAGGGAGGTTAAAAAAAAAAATCACAGTAGCACTGCTTTTCCCATTATGTAAGTTAGCCTATTAAGGGCAGGAATAGATACAACCCAGAAACTTAGGTGTTATGAATTGCATTTCACTCTGTGAACTCTAGAGGGGCAACTTAAGAGAACAGCCTTAGAGCTAGTTGTGTAAATGATCACTGAAAGTACACATACTCCCCTTTTAGGAAATAGAGTAAGAGAAATCACAAAGAAATGCACTGCTGCATGTGTCTGTTCTAACACCAAGTATTGCACAAAACCTCACCATTCTATAAAGAACATTAATACCTAATAAAATATAGGGCAGCATCATCGGATTAATACATGTAACAGAGAGGAGTATCAGGTTAGAGGTGGGTATCGGTATAAACCACGGAGGTAGTTCAGAAGACCAGACACTTGAAGGAGGTCTCTAGATGTGTTCTAGTTTACAAAGCGTACTGCTTGTGCACTTGTCATTCATTTTGTATTTACAGTTCTGCTATCTGAACGGTCCACAAAGGAAGTTAGGCAACCAGAATGAGATTCATAGAAGTCATCCATGTCAATAGAGGCAGAAGGTCAGAAAGAAAAACAGTCTAAACAATGGAGTTAGCCTTGAAATGCCAAGTATATCAAAACAGAATCACAAAATTGTTGAGAGGCTGGAAGGAAACTGAAGATTGTCTCATCTAACCCCTGCCCTGCTTCAGCAGAAATTACCTTGAACACATTGACCAGGACCATGTACAGTCTGGTTTTGAATACCTTCAAGGAAGCAGACTTCACATCCTTACTGGGCAATTTGTTCCATTATAAACCTTAGGTTAATACTTACGCAGTCCATTTTTCCCAGATATGTTGCTTGCATTTTATAAAAAGCACAAAAATAGGAACTTATTAAAAATAAACTACTCCCTAAGCTACAATTTACAGAGAAATGCATTGATCCCTCCATTTCCTTCATCAGCTACAATGAAAACAGGTCTGTGGTACAAAACTGACAATAAGGTCTGCAGAAGAGTTCCTGTCATTACTATTCAGTTGAACAAAGTAAAAAATTGATCAAATTTAGAGTCTTGGGTAAGGAGGAAGGAGAGAGAAACCAGAAAAAGTACCATGCATAGACACTGACTGGAATGCAAGTCTAAGCAACTTAAAGAAAAGCTCACAATACAACATTCCTTCCTGCCACAGCTGCCACGTGCTGTTTGCGTTATGACCAAATTTTTAGTAAGGATGAGGGGAAAGTATCTAAACGTTATTCATAAAAATCAGAACTCACTCATTATGCTTTGGTGAACAGACAATTGCAATGGCCTCTGGCAACATTAGCTGATAAGAACAATGAGTATGAAGATCAACACTGGATAAGAATGCAGTTTGTGTTGGATGTGTCTACAAAAAGAAAGGGAAAACTCAACGTTGTGAAGTATTTCTTACAAATCAAGGCTGACATACATTCAAGAAAGAACAACAATTTGTAACAAGTGAAAGTGTCAACTTCCCCAGGTTGTTTTCTTAAGTTCCTATTAAGTTCCAGATTCTACATTGTTGTGGTGGCTTTTCAATACAACTTTTATGGATGCACATTCACAACCAGATGTACAAGCAAGTTTTCTGACTGTGAGGGAATGAAGAAGCACAAGACAAAGGGAAATAACTTGATTGCCCAAAAATCCCTATGAGCAATACAGTTTAAGCAACACAATACCCTCCCTCTCCCTGAATTTTGAAAAAGTGGGATTGGAATTAATAAATACCCCTACATCAAAATAAACAAAAGTTGTACTGGCAAAAGTAGGCCCATTTTGTCAAGAGAATGCCTCAACTGCATTAAGAAATACTCATCTGTAGAGAATATTAGTGCACATTTACATCACCACAGTTAGAACTGAGCAAATTATTTTTTATTATTCCAGTTATTTCTTCTTATTATTTTGAGGTTTCTTTTTCAGATAGTATGAAGATCTGATATAGGGAAGTCAGTAGCTACGAGTCATACATACATGGATCCATCCCAAAGTGAGGAGATCATATTGATCTTGAATACCAAATAATTCTTCCACATTCTCCATGTCGCAGTAGTCTGGTCCTGCAGTTTGCTTTGGCACTATTACATGGGTAATAGTAAATTCATTATGTGTCTGCAAAACAAACATTGACTAAAGGGTGGAACAAATGAATGAAATGTCAAATCAGTATCAGATAGCTCTGCTGATTCCAGAGTTGCTATATTGACTTACACTGAAAACATACTGGTTAGAATTAGTAACAACATAAGGCTGCTGTATTCAAAGATTCTCACTGTGAAAAGGATGCCCTTTAAAACAATAAAATACTTAGAAAAATGGGTGGCGAATATTCTAATTATTTTCTGTGAAATGTGGAAGAAACCTACTCTTGCTATTTGTTTCTTTATACAGTTTAAATCCACTTGAACGACATCTTGAAAAATCTTTGTATGCTGGCACCAGCCATGACATCTTTCAGTGCCCTGAAAGGCCAGTTATCTAGATCAAGGGAGGAAAAAACACAACCAACCCAAAAAACTCAGCCTGAAAATCAGATGTTCTGCAGCTCTATGGAGGGATTTTCTTCTTCTTTTTTACTGTGCTGTCATGAATTTGATGACTCCAGTAGATTCTAACAGTCTTTATAGTTCATTGTTCTGTAGCTAAACCTCACTTACCTTACATGAATGCCAGAGAATGTACTCGAAAAAGCCTGTGTTGTGCTGAAAAACCTGCTACACTTTATAAACACAGCAATACACTTTGATTAGATGTTTCCCCAGTAAGGCAAGTCCACATTGCTTAAGTGACTGCTCAGATTATAATAGTAAGTTAATTACATTAAAGACTAATAATTCAAATCTGCTTTTTGCTCTGAAGTGGATACTTTACAGGAAAATACAACACTTATCAAATTAGTCTTCCCCATACAAATGTTAAGGATTAAACTGTACCAGTTTTCCACAGAGAATTCCACAGGTCTCTATTCCTCTTATGGTATTTGCCTCTGCTAGTAACAGAAATTTGTGACACAGGTCCCTAGGCAAAATGACGCCTCTGAGTGCTTCAGCCAATTGAGCTAATGGAAAAAACAACAACAAACAAATAAAAGGAGAGATAAAAAGCCATTTTCAGCTTATACAGTGAAATTACCTAAAATAAGGAAATATATACAGTTACAGAAAATTACTAACAGTGAAAGAATTGCACTTACCACATCACAGATTTCAAATGAGAATAAATCTACAGCACAAGCAAGCACTTCACCCTAAACTGAGGTTATCAGCTTGTAAAATATGCTACTACCCTGCCCCTGTGGTAACGGTGAGCTGATACCATCTCCCAGGCCATGGCTTTCCAGGGTGGAAAACTGCAGGTTCTGCCACTATTACCTTGAAGTCCACAGCAAGATTCAGACCTCATTCGACAGGACCACCAAGGCCCCATCTCCTATTGGTACTCAACTGGAAAATATGGAGCTGTACAACTAGTCTCTCTTAAAATGAAGAAACTTTGTGGAGCTGCTGTGTAGACATAAACCTGTTCATGCTTATTTCACTGTGGACATTCTTACAGTGAATAAATACACATGCATATGTAATATGTGGGCTGCTATAAGCAGCAAAGAGGTGAGTCAAAATAACTACAACAAAAAATAAAACAAAAAATATCTCTGCACTTACTCTGAACAGCACTTAAAGTAGCTGCTGGCTTTAAGACTCGGTTTACTGGAGATGACCGTCCAGTGCTGCCAGATGTGCCACTCCTCTCTGTTTTCTCAAGGAGTGCAGTAGATAAGGAATTGTTCTCTGGTACAGAAATACAGGATAGCATACTTCCATCTATCTGTTCAGACATAACCATGCTCTCTTTGGTTTTCTGATCTCGAGCTAGTTCTTGCTTCTTAAGCTGATCCTCAAAGAACTGAAACTGCTCTGATTCGAGCTGCTGTTGCCGCATGTGCGCAATTCGTTTCTTCTCTGCCTCTATTAGCTTTTGATGCTCTAGCTTCTTCAGAAATTCGGTTTTACATTTGTTCTGAAACATATGCAAAACAGTGACATTCTCAGAACACTAAAAAAGGCAACAAAAAATGAAGGGAAAGAAGCAATCTAACTGTTTAATAAACCAAATGGATCCTGTTAATAAAAATTATGTTTTGGAAACTATTTGCTGAACAGTCAAATACAACTATATCCCCAAATGTAGCATAATATGGAAGGAGATACATTAAGTAGGGAATTCCCAGCACAAAGCTTCCAATCTGCATACCTGTGGTGCTTTGTGTTTTTACTTCAGCAGAGATAGCACTTGCCTCATTTACCTATTGTAATAAATTAATTAGAAAAAGACTTTTAGGAACGGTGAGGTAAAGAGACTAGACAGAAGTGTAAGGTCTAACAATTTTCAATGCAACAAGAGATCCATAAGCATAGGGTTTTTCTGGGTAGATTTCAGAATCCATGTTATTACGTTTTTTTCGCATTTTGCTGCTTTTATGACAGGTTGGTCAACTTTCTCGTATTTTCTTTCCTCATCTTTCTCTGGATTGCTTAACTTGGCTTTTGTGTATAGCCTCCCCAGGCTCTGATACATTAGGTGCCTCCCTCACTCCTGTCTATGCCCTCTTGTCTCCAAGACACCTGCTATATCATGAACTGCAAGGGAAGCTTCAGGTTTCAACAGCTCTTCCTACCCACCCAGGGGTAAAGGAGAGCACTGACCACCTTCAGACAGAGCAAAGTAATTTATTCCACATCATGAACAAAACAGATCAGAAAAGAAAGCCTCAAATAAGTTGGTCACAGGGATATGGGGTGTGGGGAGTTTTAGCTTTTAGTAGGTTTGGGGTTTTTTTTGGTGTTTTTTTTTGTTGTTGTTGTCTGTTTGTTTAGGGTTTTTTGTGTGTGTGTGTGTTGCATTTTTTGTTGTAGTTTTTGCTTGTTTGTTTTCATTGTTCCTTTTGTAATTTCCAAGGGTCAATTTTAGGAGAAGGAAATAAAAAAGATGCTTTTCTCCCAGATGCTCTTTCCAAGGCAATTTTTTAAAACTACAGAGCCTTTTTTTCAGTGAATTCAGCATACAAGATGCAAATATTTACAGTTAATTAAAGCCTCAAAGAGGATCAGTTCAGACTTGAGCACATTTGGAGCCAAGAGACTTTGTACAAATATTCATGTCTCTGAACAGCATCCTCTTTATAGAGCAAAATCAGAGTGTACCCAAGACTATTCAGATATTCATAGACAGTTATTATGTAACTATCACAGCATATTTATTTCTAAACTCGCACTTGCATTACTTATTTAAAATGATCAACTGATTAGATTCTGAGAAAAGTCATTCCAAGCAGCCTGTGACATGAATACATTCTTACAGAACTCTTAGAACTGTCATTTTACTGCTTAATTTTTAAGGTTTATATGACAGAAAAAGATACACATACTGAAGATTTAGTAACCATATAAAACTTACTTTGTTTTGCATGTATTCTTGATACTCTAAGTTATATTTTTTTAAAAGATCTCTCTTCAATTCATCTGTCCTTGGAAATGCAACCTCCTTCAATTTCTTTGGGGTGGGGGAAAAAGACAGATAGGTTTATTTTTCACTTTTTAAAAGAACCACCTGGAAAACAAACTCAGATGTAACATGGACTTCAAAAATTACAAAATAATAAAAAAATAAAACTACTCTTCTCCCAGGAAAGAAAGGAATATGCACTAATTCATCAGCTTTGCAAACTTATGTAGTACACTGATTTCAATAAAGCTGTACTATGAAAATGTGACATGACTACTACTTATCTCAAACAAAAATCTGTCCTTTTTCTAGCATTCTGCTACCTCAGTTTTGTTTAATAGGTGTGTGATTAATATATATGCTGTAGATGTAATTTATTTTTTAAAAAGCTAAGTCAAACTTTCAGTGTTTCAGGCAGGACCACCACATTTTTGTCTGTGATGCCCTGGACAGGTGCTGAATATATGCATTTCTAGACAGGAAAAAATATACTAAAGAATTAGCTACATATATTAAATATATTAAAGAGACAGCTACAGACATGGCACTCTGCGATAGCCCTGGCAGACAAAAAAAACCAAACAATGCTCTGTGTAATCTTCTGATGTGCAAGCTACTACAAAATAATTCAGAGGCTGTAGGCAAGGCAGGGAAGGAGACAACATGCTTAATCCTACTGAGCTGCACAGAAGAGAGTATAATGTTAGATGCCCTTTGTCAGCAGGGCTGTTTTCCTAGATCGTAGGGCGCTGTCAAATATTCTGCATGAAGCATTTTGGCTTTGAATATAACATTTGGCTTGAACAATAAAGAAAGCATGACAATATGGCAGCATGAAGCAAGAAACATGCTTATTCTAATAATTCTCACTGGGCAACAGCAATTGTTTTAAGTTCAACATAAACGATGTATTTGAAATGTCTTTTTCACAAAAGAAAAAAAAAGAAAGTAAAGCTATTTTGCATACAAATGGGGGAAAAATAACTGACAAAAATTAAGTAAATATATATTTATTAATAAAGAAAAAATAATAATTTAGCTAAGGAAACAAATACTGCACACCAGTAATGCCACATATATTATGTTTAGTATCTTTACTGATGACCTGTACAAGGGAATTGAGTTCATCGTGAGTAAGGTTGCAGATGACACCAAGTGAGGAGCAGGTGCTGGTCTTTTGGAGGACAGGAGGGCCCTGTATAAGGACCTGGGCAGGCTGGATAAGTGGGCAGAGGCCAATGGGATGAGATTTAACAAGGCTAAGTGTAGGATTCTACACTTTGGTCACAACAACCCCAGACAGTGCTACAGGCTGGGGACAGAGCAGCTGGAGAGCAGCCAGGCACAGAGGAACCTGAGGGTGCTGGTAGATACTAGGCTGAACATGAGCCAGCAGTGTGCCCAAGTGGCCAGGAGAGCCAATGACATCCTGGCCTGTATTGGGAACAGAGTGGCCAGCTGGACAAGGGAGGTTATCCTTCCCCTGTACCTGGCACAGGTCAGGCCACATTTTGAGTACTGTGTCCAGTTCCGGTCCCCTCAATTCAAGAGAGATGTTGAGGTACTGGAACGTGTCCAGAGAAGGGTGACAAAGCTGATGAGGGGCCTGGAGCACAGCCCTGTGAGGAGAGGCTGAGGGAGCTGGGGTTGTCTAGCCTGGACAGGAGGAGGCTCAGGGGGGACCTCATTGCTGTCTACAACTACCTGAAGGGAGACTGTAGCCAGGTGGGGATTCCTCTCTTCTCCCAGGCACCCAACAACAGAATGAGAGGAACAGCCTCAGGTTGTGCCGGGGGAGGTATAGACTGGATATTAGGAGGAAGTTCTTCACAGAGAGAGTGATGTGCCATTGGAATGGGCTGCCCAGAGAGGTGGTGGAGTCACTGTCCATGAAGGTGTTCAAGAAGGACTGAATGGGGCATTTAGTGCCATGGTCTAGTTGATTGGATAGGGCTGGGTGATAGGTTGGACTGGATGATCTTGGGAGGACTCTTACAACATTGCTGATTCTATTCTATTCTAGTATCTCTTTGTTTGCAAGAGCCAGTTCAGACCACTATCCACTCACATAACTGGGACCAGAATCAAACTTCAAGTACTCTGAGATTACTGTATTTTTAACATGCAAGCATTCAGAAGCTGATGTACTTGGGCTTCAGTCTACTCAGAGATAGAATTGTCAGGACTGGAAGGGACCTCAAGCATCACATAGTTCTAATCCCACTGCCATGGATAGGGACACCTCACACTAGATCAGGTTGCTCAGAGCCCCATCCAGTCTGGCCTTAATGACCTCCGGGGATGGGGCTTCCATCATCTCCTCTGGCAGCCTATTGCAGTGTCTCACCACCCTCATGGTGAAGAACTTCTTCCTAACATCCAATCTGAATCTACCCACTTCTAGTTTTGCTCCATTCCCCCCAGTCTCATCACTATCTGACACCCTAGAAATTCCCTCCCCATCTTTCTTGTAGCCCCCTTCAGACACTGGAAGGCCACAATAAAGTCTCCTCAGAGCCTTCTCTTCTCCAGACTGAACAGCCCCAACTCTCTCAGTCTGTCTTCATAGGAAAGGTACTCCAGCCTTATCATCCTTGTGGCCCTTCTCTGGACATGTTCCAGCATTCAGAGATCACTGTTGTTTACTTTTTAGAACAATAATCTGATTCCTACCAATGATGCAGCAATTGAGCCAAAAAAAGCCCATGAACAGCCCTTGGAGAAAGGTATCAAATTCAAATCATGGTGGCTGCTATGGGCTACATGTTCACTCGGGATAAAAATGCTGGGAAAGAATGGACAGATTCTGAGAGAAACACTTTTGAAAGGCCAGAAAAATCATCATCCTACCTTAATAATGACTTGTTTCTCTGGTACTGCACACTGGTGATAGTCTCGATGATTGGGCAGCTTTTCTACAAACAACCTAGAAAATTAAACATGCCTATGTTCACCTCCGGAGCCGGAGTCATATCCACAGTAGCTTTCATGTTGCAGAAAAATCAGTTTCACATAACTGTTAAACACTGAATTCCAGATGACTTGGAGCAGGTTTCTACACATTTGTTTAAACTAACACTTAACTTCTTGTACAGACTTGTACAGGACATATAGGGTAATAATAGATCATTTACTATCTCTGAATATGTTTTAGCTTTTATTAGTAGTGGGTTGGATTAAAAAAACTGGAGTAACTAGAAGTAGTAACTGGCTAGGGTAACACTCTCTACCCTACGCAGTATTAATAAAATACTGTTTCTACTCCCTGTATCCTTCCATGGATGAAATGCTGAGTCTAAATGCTGTCCATAACACAGCACTGACTACCATTAAACAGTTATTTTAGATCAAGCTGCAGAGCTAACTGCAGTAATATTAACATACTCAGACATCTAAATTACAGTGACACTCAGCTGCTGTTGTTCTCTCAGCAATTTGTACAATGTTCACTTCCAGACCTTCTTTTAATAGAGATACATACATTTAAAATTAAGTAAATTAAGAAGATTTGGTCTAATTTTTAGTGTACAAGGAAAATAAGGGAGGAGGAAGGAAGTCTCCTATTATAAAAATTGTAAAACATACATATGAAAAAAACCAAACCACAAAACCAACTCAGAAATAAGAAAAACCAATCAATCCTGCAGCAAAACTAGGTACTTTAGAAGTTAAAATTTGCCACTGGTATATTTTTTCAGCTGGCTCTTTTGAGAGCTGTAATGAAAGCTGCCCAAATTTGGGGGTTTTGAGTGGGGAGATTAATCATACAATGAATATAAACTGTAGATTTTGCATTTACTCCCGTAAGAATCAGTAACTTACACTTACTTGCTTTGGGAAGGAAAATTACTAAGAGGCAAAAGACCAGTAGAAGCTCACAGGCCATAAACAATAAAAGGCTTAGAAACATTATCTAAGCACTGCGTTTTAAGCCATGTGTTGTATTTAACTAATATAGATACAGAATAATCTGTGTGAAACAGTGCTCATAGTATAGCTTTGCACAGAAAAATAAACCTCTGTGTAGTAAGTTAGTTCACATCCGTCAGTTAATAGATAGGACTACCATACTAACAGTTGAGATGAAACTAAGATGAAACAAAGATCTCCAGGGAACAAAGCTATTCTGCAAGAACATGCCAAATATTTTTCTTCTGATCTTTTCACTGCAAGTCTTAGTGTCTCAGTTTACTCAGAATTATAAGATGCAATAACCACAAATGGTTTCTTACGTTATGAACTTATTATAAAATACAAAAGCATTCTCCAGGTTTCCCTCCTCCATATACACTGATGCCATTCGCTCCATTTCTATTCCAGATCTGAAATAACGACGTGGAGTGATATCTTCGTTGATTGTGATACTGCTGCCCAGTTTGCTTAAGGCACGTACTCTCTCTTCTGGGGTCACAGAGATGTCTGTATGGTCAGGAATAGCTACTAGCTTTCTCTGTAAAAGAACAGAGAGATTAGCAAAGAAAACCAGATACTACATTTACGTTTCAGTAGGTCATGTATTTCTAGAAACTCATTTTTTTTCTCAGAATTGCACTGGTTTGCCCATGGCTAGCCACGGTTGAAACATGTTTCTCAATTGTGAATAAATTGTGATTGTGATGACAAATAAAAAAACGATCTTACACCCTAGCCCAAACTTCAAACTACAAAAATCAAGATAAAGTTAGGTACACATCTGTTGAAATGATGAAAAGAAACGCAAAGTTTTTCTTCTTTAGAATCATCCACACACAAAATTTAATAAAGTTCTGCTTTAATTTATTGAAATAATTTGATGGTGGGCCTGAGTAGCCAGACTTCTATTACATTATGAGGTATTACTGCTGGGTATAATTCAACTAACAAAGAACAATAGTCCCACTGGTCAGTCAAGAATTGACTTCAAACGTTCATTTGCAGTTTCAAACAAGGCAGCTGAAGCCCAAGAATCTAGAACTGACTGTACTGAAGACGCAGTGTAACTGCTTACTATAATCATTACCCTCCTGTTAAGTAGCTAAACAATTGGCTATCTCAAGTTGTTTCCTCTGATGAGAATTCTTACTCTTTCTATGCAAAACGTTCAGTTCAGCTTGTTAAAAGCCTGATCACTGAACCAAGCTAAAACCCCATAAATTAATTCCAACAAATTAATCAGGCAGAACATGAGAGGAATCGACAGCATGGAGGAGAAGACCATTGTAGCAGACAACTGAAACTTCTGAAGACCTTTCTGAATTGTTTGCTATCTGAATGAGAGAGTGCTCAGTCAGTAAAGCATTTCTTCCTCAGACATACCAAAGAGCTGACAGTGAATGGTTGTTCCATGTTGTTGTCTGTCTGCAAACCAAGAAGATCATTCTTTTGCTCCAAAGTCTCCATTGGACTGCAAAGTGCAGTATCAATCCAGTGGTCACTATTTGCAGGCAGGTGTCTCAGGGCTTATTAGCCCAAGGGAAACTTGAACATAGATATGTTGACCCTGGTCATGTGCTGGAAAATATGTGACAAGTCATTCAGATTAGAAATACATTGAAATGTCATGCAAATTCATGTTCCTGCACCCACTCATTACTTTGGTATCTCAGTACTTAAGTAATTAACAATCTAAAATTCACCAGGCATCCAGAATTTAAAAGGGGTATGCACAGGGGTTGGCACAACAGTTGTGGATTAGCTGACCTGTTCTGATGCTACTATTGTGAATTAGAACAGAATATAACAAAATATTTTTACTAGAACTTCAAAAACCCAAACTCAAACACTCAAAGGTCAAAGACTAATCACAGGATCATTGTTTCCTTGAGCATATGTTTTGACAGAAAGAGTTATAAACAATGTGAATCTGGCATCTTTTTTCCTGCTAAGCCTGTAGTTAAAAATAAAACTTAGCACACAAAATTATACTACTAATTTAAAGCAGAGAAAATATTTCAAGCGCCATGTGCTCCACCTGCACAACAGCCAAAATACAAGAAACTCAATGAATCAGCTGATAGCAACTGCTTCTTGCACAGCTCTGAACAAGACAAATATTTAGGCCTGCTGTGGCCATCAGTGAAAAAAACCCAACCAATCCCTGAAAGGGAAATTAATTATTTAAATTGCACTGGAAGAAGCTACTAATGTGGTTTTTCACTTCTGTGCACTCAATCTAAACAGATTTAATCCTGAATGTCAAAGGCACTTCATATATTGCAATAAATACTCTTTATGCTTTTGTAAAAGCATAAAGAGTGGGTTCAGCAAAGATATTTTCTTAGCACATCTCTCTCTCTAGAGGCAAGAGGACTCTGGGTTGGAGAAAAACAGCCCTAATGCGTTTTCAGCTGGCTGCATTTCTCAAGTATTGATTTCTGCATTTCAGTCTTCCTCATTTTTTTCTAAACCAGACAGTATCTGTTAGATCTGTTTAATTCTAACCATTAGTGTTAAGTATTACAGGAACTACTAAATTAATTTAAGAAACATACTTTCTTTAAAATAATTAAAATCATCCTATTTCATTCATAAAAGCCCTTACTGGTATACTCATTCCACCTTATTAAATCAATCTTGCTCCACTTTGATGTACAACCTCCCAGTTTCAATAATACATTCTTGCTAGACTTTATACCCATGTTTTTTGTTTTCAAGATTTTTATTCTAATCATCAGGTATGCCACAGGTCTGAAAATTCAATTTCAAGAACTTTGTTTTTTAAAAAAAGAAGCTATTCAAAATGCTTGCAAAATCTGCAGGGGCGGGGGGGCAGGGGTGTAGTAGAGTGAGGGAGGTGAACATTGTGGTTGCAGTACTACTGGAAACTCTGAACAGTACATTAATTTTACATACATAGAGATTAGCTTGGCAGCACAGTCTCTTCACTGCTTATTTACAGACTACAGAAATTCTCAATTGTGACTATAGTAATTAAATATTTTTCCTTTAGCCTGCACTAAGAAACACACTGCCTTATGGCTAGTTCCACCCAAAACCCTTCTTTAGCTGGACCAGTGTAGATGCAGTGGACTGTGAAAGGATAGAGCTAAAAGCTTGGCCAGCACAGAGCTCATGTTAGCCTTCTGCCTTTACAGCTCAGATTTTAAGCTGAAAAAAACCTCAGGGATAAAAATTTTTAAATACCTGAGAGCTAAAACACATATATTTTTATACTATTTATCCATTCATCTGTCACTTGTGGATTTTTTTTTTTATTTCCCCTAGAAGCAATGGCTGATTGATGGTAGCTGAATAGAAGGTTAGTTTGAGTCTAAAGTATGCATCCAAGCATGACAAATTGCAAAATATTCTAGTCATTCCATTCATCAAAAAAAAAGAAAAATTGTTCAAAATTAAAGAGTGCAGAAATGTCTCTTTCTGATTCTCTACTTCAATTAGCAGCTTTCGAACAAGACAACTGCTCCTCAACCATTTTCCCCTTACAAACTTTAAAATCTAGTGAGGAAAACGACACTTAAGAGAACGCTCTTGAATGCTTCCCTGTGGAGGACATAGGGTATGGATCGTATGCTTCTTTCAGCTATTACCACACTGTGATTACTTTTCAGCCTAGATTGCAGGCAAGTGGAAAAATGGTAGTGCAGCAAGCTGGGAACCAAAAAAGGCACTAACTGACATTTTGTTTATTTTTTGAAGGGTCAGTATTCACAAAGAGGTTTCTGTTAAAGAACCTTACGGTGTGCCCAAGGCAAAATCTCTTTAGAACTGACACAGGAAGACATCGAACACTTCTGATCTTGGTTGCTTCTAAGAATACAACTGTCTCATTTTAAAGTTGATTTTATTTTATTTTATTTTATTTTTACCTAATGGAGCATTAAAAATAAAGAGGAAGAAAACCCCAAAGCATAATGCTAGGTATTTTAAAGAGCCATCTGGTAAGAGCAGAAACTCTCACTTCCTCAAAATTGTGTCAAAGCTTTGAAAGGATAAAGAAGCTCTGCAGAGACCACAAGCCGAGTCACAGAGCAAAGGCTTAGCAAAAGAACTGCTAAAAGAGGAAACAGAGTTTTAAAATTTGACTTTAGGAGCACATTAAAAGCAGACACTGTAAAGACTGGGATGAATTTGTATTACTTTTACAAAAATGTCGAATAAAACTCAAATATATTGGCTGCTACAGGTGGCAATTTAATACTACTACTACTATTACCAAAATTAACAATAATAATAAACAAAACCAACCAAACAAACAAATTGTGGGCTGTCTTACAGCTGCACTCCAATATATTATCCTTAACATACGGACACACTGGCCAGAATTACAAACTATTAAAATACAGAAGGCTAAGCTTCACTAAGAACACTACCAAAGGCATGTCTGCCGGTTCTCAGGAATGCCTCTGTGCATAATGCTCTTCATGGTTCAGTTTCACAATCACCTTCAGCTGGCTGAAGGCCATGATACTGCCAAAGAGCTACCCTCACCATACTTAGAATCATAGAATCAGTCAGGGTTGGAAGGCACTGCAAGGATCATCTAGTTCCAAGCCCCCTGCCATGGCCAGGGACACCTTACCCTAGATTAGGCTGGACAGAGCCTCCTCCAGCCTGGCCTTAAACACCTCCAGGGATGTGGCCCCAACCACACCCTGGGCAACACATTCCAGGGTCTCACCACTCTCATGCTGAAGAACTTCCTCCTCATGTCCAGTCTGAATCTCCCCACCTCCAGCTTTGCTCCATTCCCCCTAGTCCTGTCACTACCTGATAGCCTAAAAAGTCCCTCCCCAGCTTTTCTGTAGGCCCCCTTCAGATACTGGAAGGCCACAATAAGGTCACCTCGAAGCCTCCTCTTCTCCAAACTCAACAGCCCCAACTCTTTCAGTCTGTCCTCAGAGCAGAGGTGCTCCAGTCATTTGATCATACTCATGGCCCTTCTCTGGACATGCTCCAGCATGTCCACATCCCTCTTTTAATAGGGACTCCAGCACTGGATGCAGTACTCCAGGTGGGGTCTCACCAGGGCAGAGTAGAGGGGGAGAATCACCTCCCTCGACCTTCTGGCCACACTTCTCCTTATGCAGCCCAGGATCCGGCTGGCTTTCTGGTCTGCATGACTCATGTTGAGCTTCTCATCCACCGCACCCCCAAGTCCCTCTCCTCAGGGCTGCTCTCCAGTCAGTCACTGCCCAGTCTGGATTTGTGCCTTGATCCAGCTGCAGGACCTTGCACTTGGCCTTGCTGAACCTCATGAGGTTAGCCTGGGCCCACCTCTCCAGCCTGTCCAGGTCCCTCTGGATGGCATCCCTGCCCTCCAGCATATCTGCTGTACCACACAGCTTGGTGTCATCAGCAAACTTCCTGAGGGTGCATTCAAGGCATTTGTCCATGCCGCCCACAAAGATGTCGAACAAGACTGGTTCCAGGAGTCCCCTGAGGGACTCCGCTTGTCACTGGTCTCCACTTGGACATGGACTTCTTTGCATTGACACTTCATTGACACCAGTGACTTCAACACAAGTTAAAATCAAATGGAATTTTAAAATTAATTACTTCCTTCTCAAATTCAGAATGCAAGACAGGAGGCAGTAACATGAAGCGAGCAAAACAGACTCACTACTTTAAAGACAGTGCTGTCCCAAATTGATATGAACTGGCTTTGAAAATGCACTCTAAGAGCTTGCACAGTGCCTATAAGAATTGCTCAGTTCTAATAAGTGAGTCTTTGTCTTCTGGAAATATATTCACGTTTCACTCTACAAGAGCAAAGAGAAATTCCCTCTGCATAGCTGTAACTAATTATATTCAAATATACAAAATAGTTGTGTGAATATAGTGAACTACACGCCAACAACCACCGCAGAGGTAAGTAGCAATGCTAGCCTGGAGCTGTCTTACTTGGCTATTAGACTGCAAAGTGCTCTAAACTCTTAAGAATAAAAAGGCATTTTTCTGCTTTACAATTTCAGGCACTCTAACTATCTTAGATGGACTTTGATAACAGCTGAGTAAGAAGAAATGTCTGGACATTTAGCATGCAAATGAAGCTATTTCAAATAAATGTTTTGAAAGTTACTATCAGAATATTAGAACTCAACAACCATTCAACAGTTTAGAAGCTATTCTTGATTAACTTGGTAATGGCATACCTCAACAAATCTCATTTTATCCTCCAAAACCACTTGTTTTCCTGTACAATCCAGCTTAACATAGTACGCATTAATCCTTTGTAAAATTCAGCTTTATTAAATCAAAGGCTTTTGGCCACAGGAAACAGAGCAGAGTGAGAAAAACCAGCATTTTAAACAGCACTGAAATTCATTCTTTCTGTTCAGGCTAACAAGCATGATACCAACTGCCAGGGAACTGGAAAGCATAAAGAGCAATTTTAATTTTAAATTACATGCAAATACATGAAGATATAGTAAGCATATCAAGACATAACAAGCACTCTTACTCTTTTCTGAGAGGTATAATATCATAACACATTGCAAATTCACCAATGCTCTCCAAGTTCATTGCACATTGGCGCATTTCAAACAACTGCCAGGACAGATGAATGCAGGCAAGCAAGAGGTCCTCTACCTGTGCTCAAAGCCTGAGGTGCATGACCCAGCTAAGTCTGCAAGCTACATAACTGTGCCTTGTGATTATGAAAGGTGGCACACATGGCTGCACAGCAAGGCTTGTTAGCGCAAGTGTAGTGGGAACTATTCAAGTTGCAGTTTGTTTGCAGTGCCTCGTAGGGAGCCAGCTCAGTCTGGGCACAAAGAGATCATATCAGTCTTCGTGCATTCCTATGACAGGCTCTGCAATGTCTGCATAGTGTGATATGTCCTTTACCAATATAACCTGATTATGTGAGATAACTGTACTAGCAAAGACAAAGAAGCCAAGCGGGACCACACTTTGCCAAAGGACGTACACAGTGACTGGCAGTATCCTAACAGCAATTGCATGCTCAGACTTTCTGGAGAGGACACAAAGAGGAGCTCAGGGTACCTGTACCTCCCAGAAACTAGCTTACTGCCAAACATGAGGCCTGAATTTCAACTCCTTATCATCATCTTAAGGCTGCTTTTCCTTCTTCTTCAGAAGATTTTTTAAATTCAATGCCCTTCTTAGTTTCACAAACAAGAAACTGCCCAACTTCAGTATTAGTTTAATCATTAATTTCCGCCCTGTAAGGAAACATTGTTATTAGTTACTCTGAAACATTAATTTCCCCATTGTAACATGTTTTTAAATTTCAAAGGAGTTTGTCATAACAGGCGGACTTCACTACTGTCAGCAACATTTGTCAATATTTTGGCTACTGGTCTCGCAAAAATGTTGTACTAAAGAGATCAATGGCAAAATTTTGGAAAGCATTTCTTTCATTCAAAGTTTAGGTTCTGTTAAAAATAGCAGGGACTTGAGGCACTAGCAGTGATTTATTCTTTGCATTTTTTAAAAATAGTGGATTATGTTAGAGCTAGTAATTTTTTTGGTGAATACTTTGGTGGAGTGTAAAGCCCAAGTGTGGTTCCCATCAAAATAATTTATTTCCTTTGGATCAAGACTCTTAAACTGTATCTAGAAAGATTTACTAATACAGGAACTAAAATGTGGTATAGTTCCACTTTCTGCAAAGTCCTGTGGAAAGCACCATTCTGCACTCATCCCGCAGTATGGGGAAAAACTTACTTTAATATTGTCATGAGAAACTCAAGCAGGAAGATTCTATTTTGCAGTATTAAGAAGTGTGATGATGGCAGAATCTCAGAATAAAGATGTCTCAAACCATAAAAGGAGTCAGTTCTTATTAAAATAGCTTAATTATCAAGTGCATAAACCACCCTTTAATTGCACATAATGGAACTAAATCGTCTCAGCAAACTTGAAATAGGGCACATCCATTGATTGACAGATGAAGGTAAAGGACTGTTTCACGCCAGTAAGTTACCCATGATGCAGATATCTGTACTTCTCTACTTTGAAGTGGATTTTCAAATGAGTTTACTGAAAAATAGGTTAGAGATACGGGCACCAAAATAATTCAGCTCTTTTTGAAATACCAGAGCACATATTGGCACAGCACATAAGAATTTATACACACATGTGTTTTTGATATAAAATGAAATAAAAACTAGTCTAAACAGCAAACCGCCTTCTGTTTGTTCTCTCCAAAAAGAAACAGCAGCTTTGTCTGTTAACATATTTTCTGAAACAACATTCGGCATTATAGCAAGCTATTCAGATAGTATAGTAAGTAATCTTTTCTGGGGAAAAAAAAAAAACCAAAACAAAACCAAAACCAACACCAATCCACCAATCAAAACAAAAATCAAACAACGAAGCATGGAATGTCATGACAAAATCATTCTCTTACGCAGAGGAAAAACCTCAATCAACCAAAACCCACAGAATGGCATTTGAATGAAAAGAAGGACTGCAAGGAGCCCCTCAATGAGAACCACATCTTTCAATGGAGAAGCTGCTCTTCCTAGTAGAATCTACTAAAGTTTGCTCTAGAAAAGCCTTTCTCAGTAACACACTACTCCTCATCTCCGTGGCTTCATTTAAGAAGCATTGTCAAGACCTCCTGCCAAGCTTCACTAGGGCCCAGAGGCAGCTGCTGAGCTATACAATCACCTTTCCAAGAAGTGGGTCAAGGTTATATCCTCTTTTTCACCTGCTGTGAAAGAACTGTTTTACCCACCTCTCAGCAGATTGTCAGCACAAAACAATGGAAGATTAAAAAATGTTTATAAACACACAGTGACTGAGGCACATGCAGGGACTAGGTGGAGATCATACGATCTGTGCAGGGATGTCACTGGAAAAGAAAGCAGAATAGGTAGAGACCTATTCTTCCACTGAATGGGCATGGGGGCTCATTCCTCCACTGATTACCTGTGAAATCACTTAAGTGCTTGTGGAACTGATAAAGGAACAATGGATTAACCACAGTCACACCCTCTGCATTCTATACAACGGTAGATATGAGTTTTAAATATTGCCCCAGCTATGTATCTGCAGTAGGGACAAGAACTTAGATACCAAACAGCAGGGACAGTTTGACCATTTTGTCTCCTACAGAAGGGACACCTTTTGGGTAAAAGCTGTGACTTAGCTACACCCAAGTTTTTCCCCAGGAGATTTTATTCCTATAATTACAATTGTATCTTAGAGCTATATAGCTAGTCTGCAATTTAGTATACTTATCACCGGCAATTGTAAAGAATCAGTGCGTGCTGCACGTAAGTAAACTGTACTATTTGTACACCCTACTGCTTTTTTTCAATGCAGCCAGACTTAGCTTAAACAGGCTGTTCATGCATCTGGTGTTGGGCCTATAGTCATGGTATTAAATATTATATTGGCGTATCTATTAAGAGAAAAGTTCAGCTGCCCTTAGCCTCTCTAGTCTCTGAGGGCTGACTAGAATACAAGGAGATTCATCTCTTACTGAGTTTATCCTTTGCTAAATGCAATACTCAGGGAGAAAATCACATGCAGGGTCTCCTTGCACAGATCTGCCAAATGCAGGGTTTGCCTATGTGGTTACATCGCTCAGTGCTGCATCTTACATCACTAAACTGTGCTTTCTTTTCATCTAAAGAAAATGTATGTGACACAAAGGTCTGTTTCCCCATGGTTAAAAAAGAAGACTAAAGACTTTAAAAGTTTTCCCGCAAATACTTGAATGACTGCATTTAGTTAATGCATCTATTTGAATATCATTGGCTCTTTTCTAAGAACAGATTTCCTTTTGGAACAGATACAAACGTTACTGAATTAATAAGCTACATCAATAACATTAGATTGGTACTATGTCTGCTACAACTCTGATAAACCACCACAATATGCAGATAATAATGTCCAACATAACACATGCAAAAAAATGAGTCTTACTCCCTACAGAGAACACAAATGTAGAACCTACAGGCTTCTCCCATCATTTCAGAGCACAGACATGCACTCTGACCTTCACCTATTTTCTCATTCATTTTTATGCAGACTATTTTAATGTCAAGATTTAGTATGCCCATGGTACTACAACATAACCCTATGCATTTGAGCTGTATTACATAGGCAATGTCTTGCTGACAGATTTATTACGCTCTGTCTACACATATATTAGCCACTTTAAAGAGCATGTGCTCTTTAAAGACTGGAAACACTGAACATTGAAATAGGCATCTGTGAACTGCTGACAATTCTTTCTCCTGTTCTATCTTGTGTCAAAACAAAACAGAATCTCCCCTCTCTGTTTTGCTAACACCATTCAGTTTCAGCAGAGAAATATTTTTAACATAATGGATAAAGTATCACCAATGTCAGAATGTCTTGGATTACAAGCAATAACCCTCTTAGGCAGTCACTGAAATATACTCATGCAACATTGAACAACATCTTTCCAGTGACCCATTAAAAGGATGTTCTAGACATGGTGTAGAAAAACAGTGTCACTGCCTTTGTTTAGGAAATCCACAACAACCTTCCATGAAACTGTGTGTGTCAGGACATGGTAAGCCAGAATAGGGCAGAAATAAAAGCAATATCTGTTGGTGTATAATTTGTTCTTTGATGATTCAGCTGAACTACTGAAAAACAAATAAACAAACAAGCATATACCTGCTAGACATAGTATCACAGATAAAACTAACTTCTACCACAAGGACAAGAAGCTGCGTTGCTAAGGGAAACAAATGAGAGGCTAAAATCAGCACAGATTTTAGCCTCTGTAACAATTCATAGAATCATAGAATGGTCTAGGTTGGAAGGGACCTCAAAGATCATCCAGTTCCTACCCCCTGCCATAGGACACCTCGCACTAGATCCGTTCACTCAAGATCTTATCCAGCCTGGCCTTGAACACATCCAGGGAGGGAGCAGCCACAACCTCCCTGGGCAACCCGTTCCAGTGCCTCACCACCCTCACTGTAAAGAACTTCCTCCTAACATCCCGTTTAAATTTCCCTTCTGCCAGTTTAAACTCATTCCCCCTCGTCCTGTCATTAAAAGACTTTATGAATAGTCCCTCCCCAGCCTTCCTATAGGCCCCCTTCAGATACTGGAAGGTTACTATAAGGTCTCATTGAAGCCTTCTCACAAAGAAAGCGTGATTCCTTGCAAATCCACAGGTTTCACAGATTTTTATGCCTGTAGCCCTATTTCTCTTAGGGGTAAAGTTCCACCAGGATAGAAGGGTTAAGAACCTTCCTGTTCTGCCCATAAAAGGTAATGACTTTTCTGGCATTATTTGCTACTTAATTTCCTACCACTTTCAGACTCTGCAACTACTGAGATGAACATTTGTTAACTAAGTGAATTAACTGGTTGCAAGAATCAATTCCTCTTCCCATATGATAACAAATTCCTTTTTTGTCTTGGTTTTTATGGTTCACAACGTAAGTGATGAAAAACCAGAGAATTAAATTTAATTGACATTTCTGATATACAAATTCACAGTTCATCTGAAGGCTACTAAATTGCCTGCAAGGAATGAAGCTTGCTTTGTGGCTTCAAATCTACAAAAATAAATTGAAGTATTAGTTCTACTATTCTGACTATTTTGTACACTGATGTTTAAGTAAGCAAAGTGCAGGTAAAACACTGACAGTAGTATCACTATAAATGTTTTATTAATGACACGATGGAGTGTGGTCAATCAGTACAAATAATTACCAGTTCATCTGGCATGTTTCTGCAATGCAATGCTTAGATTAAGATAATACAGTTAGCTAATTTAATAATGAAGTCTTTGACCTCTTGCCCTATCCTAGATGATTCAGGATGTCTCATGCTACAAGCAGATGGGAAAAAACAAGAATGTTTAGCTCAACAAGAAGAAATCAGCAATTTTATTAATATATTAATTTCTCTTTTGTAAAATTTTTAAGATTAGCAATGGCAAACAGACATTTTATAGCAGCACTGACTGTAATACAATCAGCTTACAGGACTGCTTGAAAGCCAGCTGAATTATCCAGAATATCAAATCTGAGCACAGTGATTTTTGGCTAACACTTTACAAACTTGCAGGCCAGCAGGCTATTAATCCCAGTGAAGCTATGCACAGACTACTTTTGAGCCTATTTCCAAATTATTTGATTTTCCCTTTAGGATGAGCTCTGATGAGTCAAGATGAATCTGTGCAAACTATCCATGTTCCTTTCCATACCAATGGAGAGACTGACATCTTGGAAGGCTTTCTGACAATGGTTAAGACATGCTAAATGAGGAAGAGACTTTCTACATCGATTATGTAGTGAGCTCAGAGCTCCTCTAATGCAATTTCATATGCTGTATGCTGAATTGTGAGTTATCTACAGCTGCCAGTAGGAAGTGGTAGGCAATGGGTTGTGTCTGAGCAGATGCCTGACTCACAGCACTACCATAAGGTATCATCATTGCTGTAAGACTGAAAACGCTGTGTTTTTAAAAAAGGGATGCCTATGTAACAACAGTACTAAACCACTACACAGGGATCATTCATCAACTGCACAAGCAAGATTGTGTTTTCATGGACTGATACTTCTCTTCATAATGAAAACTATGAGCAGAAAATATGTTTTCCAGCATGGCAATCTAAGCATTAGTACTTGATTAAAATTATATAACAACTTTCACTACATTGCAAACTAAATTTCACAACACTGAAACCTTTGATACAGAAGTAAAATCTCAGAAGTCAAGAAAAAAAATCCCACTCTGCATATAATTCCAGCACACAGAGATAAAATATTTTATACAGCATTTGCTTAATGTCTTCATGCATGTCACCTTGCCACTGTCTCAGCAGTTACTAATTTCATGACACCCCTCACCTTGAGTTATACTCTTCCTCAGCTTTGGTGATTTAACTTCCAGGAAATGCTTTAAGGCCTGACCTTGAGCATAATTTATACATGTAATGAAAACCACACAAGAAATGATTTCTCAATATGCCCACCGCAGTATCAATAAAACAGATCACTGCAGAACTGACCAAGACTCTAAACCCTATTTTTAAATACACCATTACAAAATACACACACACACTGACAGCTACTTAGAACCATTTAAAGTCCTATTTTAAAAGTTAACTATGCAATGTGCATCTAAAGTTATACGGGATTTGGGAGGAGCAATTCCTGCACTGTCCTGTGATCTATGAAACACTGAACTTGTCAACACTGGCCTTTGGTTTACTTATTCATACCCTTAGACCCTAGACACACAATACACCAAGCAGAAATGCATTTAGCAAGTAAAAAAATCTAGCTGTCACAGAGCAACACGATATATTGCCAGAGCAACACCTACAACAACAAACCTGGACTCAATTTTCCTAGGAATATTTCATGAAATTCTGAGTCTGTATCCTTAGGACTTGACGGTCTAAGGCAATTAATCAAATATAAAGTAACTACACCTTTGGACAATCAACCACTACAGCCTGCAATAAGGAGAAAACCCACCTGAATTAAGACGGAACTGTCTTAAAGCTGGTCTTTGCCTGAGGAATTAACTGTCTGGGAATTACAATCCATCCAAGACTTCATGATCCCACTGCTTTCCATTCTCAGCAAAAGGTGTTTTTGGTGGTGGTTTTTTTTTTTTTTTTCCCCTTCCCACTTCACAGACAAGCATTCAGAACCATGTGCATATTAAATAAAAACCATCCCAAGCCAGAAGGAACTCCTCCAGAAGACGGTTTTTGCCAACTTTCTGAAACGGGACAGTGAATCCCTGTGTGAGATAAGTGAATTACGTTCCTCCGTGCACTTCAAGGGGGCACCTAGACGTCAGAATGAGATGGATACAAAATGAGGTACATGAGCTGAAATGGCTGAAGAGTTACAAATTCCCAGTGAAGACCATTTATTATTTTTTAAGGATTTTTTTTTCCGTTTCAATTATAATCTGTCACGTATATATAATATTGCGATTGATTTCTTTCTGAAACACCGTAACGTTCTCAGCTCTGCTCTCCACCACAGTTTAATCACCTATTTTTGCAGACGCAGTGAAATCAACAGCTTTACCCAGCCCAGGCTGGCTGCTCCCCGCGCACCAGCGGCAAGCCGATGCCCACGTTGCACCCACGCACCAAGAGCCGTTGCCTCTCTCCTCCTTGCACCAAGGCGCAGCGTGCCTGGGGCTGTTCATACGTCAAGTTCCGCCGTGCCTGGAAGAAGGCGATTTCCGACAGGCCTCCTGGGACCGCGGCACCTGACACCCGGGACGGGGACTGCCCGGACCCATCACGCTCCCGGGATATTCGCCAGGGCAACGGAGCTGATGGAGCTCGTACCGGCCTCAGCTCCCACCGCTCCCCGGCCCCATAAAGGGCAGCGCAGCGCACAGCATAGCACCGCGCAGTGCCGGCCCCTTCTCCCTCTGCCCGCAGGGACCATTGGCGCAAAGCAGCGGGATGGAGGCGTAGAAGCAGCGCCTCGCCAGCACCCGACCCCACGCTCCCAGACCGGAGACGGCAAAGGCTCCTTACCAGATCTCGCATCCGTACGAGCGGCCCAGGGGCCAGTGCTCCTGGAGACAAAGCGAGAGACGTCCGCTCTGCCGCGGGGACGGGCGAGGCAAGAGCAATCGGGGCGGCCTGGCCCTCAACCGCCTAGCCTCGCCCCGCCGGGATTCAATGCCCCAGGCGCCCCGCGCTGGAGCGCGGGCGTGGCAAGTGGCAGGTGCCGGTAGCACCGCGGTGAGGTGAGGCGCGGCGCTGAGCCGAGCGCCTTACACGGCCGCAGCCGGCCCAGGTTACGGTGCGGGGCGAAGGGAGGAGCCTGCGCACGCCGGGGAGAGTGGCGTGGCCGCGGCCCTGGCCCCAACCCTCTCTCTGCGTGCGCCGTGGGGTCCGCCGCCGTTGCAGCCTGACGGCCGCGGGCGCCGCCGCGCGCTCGGGGCCGCCGTTGCAACCCAAGCGCTGCACGGGAGCACTAGAGGAGGCGGTGGTGTGACAGCCTCGGCGGAGGGGGGCGAGGGGTCTCTGCGGCGTGCCCGCTTTCCTCCGGCTTCTGCCCCTCCTCGTGTCACCTGTTCCGGGTGCCAGTCCGGCCATCGCTTAAGGCCATACCTGCTTGGATAGCGGCGGGCAAGCGCGCCTCAACTTGGTGCGGCGGAGGGGAAACGCAGCGCTGCCGCTGGAAAAGGTGCCAGTGGGTAAGAAGGAAGGTTTAAATAAAGAAGCGGTGGTCAGCGTGGCAGTGTGGTACCTGGGAAGAGGGACTGCTGGAGAGGAGGAGACTTTCTCCTCTGAGGCAGAGAAGGTCGGGGGTTGCAGTGGGAAGAGAGGCTGCTGGTCGGCGCCAAGGAAGGTGTGCTGTGCAGCCCTGGGCGCTGCTGTGCGCTGGCCCTGGTCTCTGTTGGCAACGTCCAGCCAACAGCAGTTGCTCCGTTATGAGTTTGGATGACCTTCATGGTGGCCTTCTGACACAGATCTAGAAGTGGCCCAAGATACTTGAATTTAGCTTATCCTGCACCCGCAGGCATGGAAAGCGCCATTCTCCCAGTGTGTGCCATTCAGGCAGGTTAGCACCCCAGACTTGAAGTACCACTCTTGGTGATGGTGGCAGTAGTGTGAGGCAACAGGTTCTGGTCTTGGTTTTAAGATCAGGAAGGACTTAATATGAGCAAGTAGGAAAAAAACCCAAACCAATGCGTTTCTTCAAACACATACTTTATTATCTTGGAGTTTTTGTGTCACTGAGTTTGTCTGAAAATGTTATATAATACAGGCTCTTGTATATACTATGGAAGGTTTTCTCTGTGCTCAGGAGGGTGCAGAGTTAATCTCATCCTGAAGCAGAGGTGCAGGGAGCTCTTACAGTGCTGTAAAGCTGTTGTCTGAGTAGCTAACAATTTTCCAAGAGGAAGTGTAGGGTATTCCTGTTGTCCAGCACTGCATTCCCGGTGGATGACAATGAGAAGATAATGTTTGGTTGCAGGAAACTGGCAAGTGGAGAGCCTACTTGATGTTCATTTGGAAATTGTTGTCTTCCATTAAGACAACTTGGCAATAATTTATAAGACTCTGTTCAGAGGTGTGCATTAGGCTGATTGAGGAATAGAAGACACTGCACGTTGTATACTTTTGCAAGCAGTGTTGACTTAAATACTTACCTAGCCTCTTCCTAAGCTGGAATTGTTGGTCTTGCTCCCCTTCCCTTGAGACCTAGAGCTCATGTTTGTATTGAGTGTTATGTTTGATATGCCTATGCCAGCTCTGCCCAGCTACATTGTAGAGGTGGGCTGGATTTGTTCTGAGTTCTCTAGGGCAGTTAGGACACTGGTGTTTATAACTACTGTGATGTAAGAGTAGCCACTTTACAATCTGTGTGTCTTGGATGGCAAAGCTCTCCAGAAGTTGGGAGCAGGACCACAGGCTGCTAGAGAAGGTGTGTCATTTCCTTAGCATGTGTTTTCTATTCCTCATGAGACAAACATATTTTCATGTTCATACCAATATCTCACAAACAGAAACACCCACACTGCCTGAGGTACCTGTCCTGGCCTGTAGTAATGAACCCTTTAAGGTGAACTGAATTTCACCTTCTGGAATAATCTTGTAGGTGAGTGAGTAGAGTGCATCTGCACAGTGAACTGAGAAGCTAGAGAACGTGCAACATCTTCTTTACTGACAGTGCCAGAAATACTTCTTGAGATGGGTGCTGTTGTCCTTTGTGTGAAGGCTGCTTCTATGTCTGCATCTCCATAATCTTCAGTTGCCAGGTTATCAGCATGAAGACCATTGTGCTCTTTGTAGTGAGGGGTTTAACAAGCCATTAATTAGTGTAAGGGTTAAGGGTAAGGGAGTATCTTCATCTGTGAAACAATCAAAGGATTTCTCACTGACATAAATTTTCTGATGTTGGATATCTTGGCATTTGGACATTAAAGCCCAGGTCTGCTTAGATGCCAGGATATTCATACAAGTAAAGGTATTTTGGGTCTGTCTGGCTTGTGTTGGTAATGCAAGGAAAATAGTCAAAACACTCTGTCAAGAGCATGGATTATTTAAATTAAACAAAGATCGGTAATACCTCCTATATTGTGGTTTTCAGGAGATAATACATCTATCTCAGATGGAATATATGGTAATGATCTACAAGGGAAGGGAAAAGGCAATCTTAGTTGTACCAAAATCAGTCCTATGAAACCTAAAATATTCCAAAATTCCAACCAATATATTTGTATTACTAACAGTCACTTGCATGTACCTCCACTTCGCCAGAGAGACTCCAGACACCATAAGAGTATAGCATCATGGAAAACAATGGTATAGAAGCATTCCTAACTGATCAACGATGACTTGTAAGCTCCTGTACCAATCTCTGTACTTGTGTTCTACTGGTAAACAGAAATCTTTGGAAGTTTTACTGGATGAATGAATGAATCCCCTATGTAAAGCTTTAAGGGTGTTTTGCTATTAGTTCGACGATTTTCCTATACATTTTCTCAGCTGCATCAAGGCCCCAGACAAAATCAAGATGTCCCCATGCAGGAAAATGCTCATGGTATATAAGATTAGTAATCCTGGGAAGTAGCTTTGCAATGTCTTTTGGATCTGCAAATTTGTCAAGTCCAGCACTCCAAACAGCAGTTGGTATGCTTATCTTCTCTATCTTGTACTCAGGAGGAGTAGACTGTAAGAAAAGAAGAACCAAGTGAATGCTGTTGTCTCAGAAGCTGTACACAAAGAAAGGATTCTGTGCAAGCACCTCTGATTCCCCTCTTCACTCATTACAGTAAAATAGTAGGGATGAAGGTCACCCTCTTAGTGTCTATTTCCTTAACACTGTTGATGAAAGGGAAGGATCCATCTGTTATTTTGTCTTTTTATAATGGTGATCTAAGACTTGTCCTACAAATTGGCACCTGCTCATGCTCTTTGGAAGTTCGTATATGGAAAGGGAAAGAGCAGTGCCTGTTCTTCTCAAGCAAGAACTGTGAAGTTGCACTTAAGGTGTGTTCCATTTTTTGCTTATATAGGGTCCTCTTCATGCTTTTATGGGGCATGGAGTGGAAGACTTTTAATTATATTGTTCCAAACTTCACTTGATACTCTCCTCAAATCACAGTGTTGCTATGCCTATGAGCGTACTTGCTTTGCCTATCATCACAGAGGAAATCCGAAGAAGAGTAGAATGAGGATCTTCTGAGACCAGAGCCAAATATAAGTCATTTGGATGGCTGTTTGTTTACAGGGTGGTAAGGGGCCATGCACAAGAAGCATTTAAATTAACCTCTATTCTCTAAGGCTGGTTCTGGTATTCCACATGTTGACTCGTCTTTTTTTTTTTNACTTCAAAAATATTGAAAATAGCACATCACTTATTCCAAAATTTAAACTTCGGTACTTAAAGACTGTATGTGTGGATGGAAGTTGTCAGAGAAGTCGATGGAATCTTTCTCCACCTGTGAGCTGATGTACCACACATAAAACAACCACTATGACTCAGAAAAGCTCACTGCAAGTCAAATGATCTGATTAAATGTAAAAAAAAGAAAAATCAGGGAAGTTAGTGTGTTGCAGGAGGAGCGCAGCATTTCAGAGAGTTGACTAGGCAGTAACCAAAGCTCTTACTGACCAAGCTTTGCATTTCGTTTTTTTCTGTATAGGCTACATTAGTTCAGCACAGAAGTCTCCACTGAGTTCTACTGAATCATCCCTTCTGTTTAATTTTTGTGGTGAGCAGCTTCTCAAAACCAGTGTATCTATTTCCAATTATTTTCTAGTGTTTAACTAGTCAGATATTGAGGATTTTTGAGGAAATTAAGAGCTCCATAATAATTCACTCCGAACTGCAAGGAACTGTCTATGTCTCGCCTGTGAATGGAGTTTACATGTATAAATATTGGATTAATTAATGAAACATTATCTCAGACCATTCTCCTCCTCTTTAGCACTCACATGTGATAACATCTGAAATTTTCTATTCTTATTTTTGCCAGGATCCCAGAATGTGTTCTTTGGGAAAGCATATTGCCTTACCTGGTTGTATTTCTTCATGTTCTCCTTACAGCCATAGTCGTAAGCTTGAAATTTGTCTGCATGTGCTAGCTATTGATATTGTAACAAGGACAGATAAAATGGAAGTGTTAAGAGACAAAGTACATTTTAGGTGTTTTGGTTATGATTGAAGCCCAGGCTCAGACAGTGGACAGGCTTCCAGGGTTACTGAAGATGGATCACAGGGTGTGTGACTTTGTCATCTTTCCCTTTGCTCACGTTCTGTCCTGATCCTCAGCCACCACGGTTGGTATGTTTTGGCACTAAAGTTTTGCTTTACTGTTTTAGCTGAAGTTGGGATCACTCTTTGTGACATGGGGGGGTGTCAGGGCTATTACTAGCCTAGTTAATGTATGACATTGCAACTCCTGTGTGTTAGTTTTTTCTACTTATATTATTGGCAACATTTCCAGAGACTACATACTTCTTTGAAGAGTTTGGCTACTGGGAGCAGAGTGTGATTAGCTTAACCCTATACCATTGTCTTTTTGAATGTGCTTTGTCTAAAAGGAAAAAAAAAAAAAAAGAGTAACAATAAAAGATTAACCTGTCTTGCCAAAAAACATGTGCATTGTTTTGTACAGACTTTAACTGACGATATGCTACATATCTTCTAGCTTGTCTCTGTTTTCTGGCTCTGCATACTGTGGATCTGGATCCTGGGAATTTTAGTCACAGCTGTGTGCAGAAGCATGTGTATATTTAAATCTTAACAGGAATTGCCACAATTCTGTGAATATGCAGTGATGTGTTTCTGAGAGGTGCTCTCTTGCCCTGGTCTGATTTGGAGCATAGTTAAAACAAGCTTAGGTCTGACAATGACCTAAGATGCCAGCAAAAGAGACAGGTCCCCACTTTGCCACTCTGCCAGCAGAAGCGTTTATGTGGTTAACTGGCTTTGGGAGATGATCCAGGATGCAATTAACCCTCTGAGAGAAAAGCTTTAACCTGCATCATTTCTTGTCTGTTCCATCTCCTGGCTGCTCAGGTTTCCACTGTTCTACTCACTGCCAAGTGTCTAGGTGCTGCTTGTGTTCCCTCTGGCAGCTTTCAAGGTAGATGCCTTAAAACAAAGGCTGGAAGCCATTAGAGCCCTATGCCCAGGTAGGCCTGATGTGTCCTGGGGAAACCTCAGCATCTGATACCAAAGGCGCAATTCAGGTAATGGTGCGATGAGCCAGAGGAAGCAGTGCTCTCTCAGTGGCAGTGCTCACAGCAGCCTGGCATAGATGTGATGGGCAGTTTCCTAGATTCTCTGCCTCTGGATTTCCCTGCAGGCTGATAGTTGCATGAAAAGCAGCAGTAAACACTGTACATCAGTGGGCATTTGTACCTGATTCCAATGAATAACATTCTGTACTGATGTTCCAGCAGGGGCATGTGCTATGTATGTATCTATTCGACTCTGGAGAGAAAGCAGAAGTGTTAAGATGGCAGTGATCCAGTGCTGTGACAGCATGAAGTTGTGAAGGACCTAAACAACATACTGCTGTGAAAAAATTCCATTTTAATAGAACGGTTTTCAAATATCAGAAAGATGAGGAAGAGACTTGCAAATATGTGACTTTACAGTAGGAACGTTATCCAGTTGGGAGAGTCTTTCCTTGGTTAGTGCCAATTCACATGGAAAACATGATTTGGGGGAGTGTGTCCATTCTTGGTTGGTTTGGGGTTTTTTTCAGTTTCTTAAGTTTGTTTGTTTAAATAGTGCTGTGCTTAAGAAATAGAGGAGGATTATTAATAGACTCTCAACTTCAGCATAATGCAGCTGTGTGTGTGTGAGGGTTTTATAGGAACGCTTGTTGCATAGTTTGAGTACAAGACATTGAAGGCCACTAGAGAACAAATGTGGAAGGTCCACATGAATAAAAGGCAGCAGCCAGAGAAAAGAAATTAGGTCCTGCCATTGAGAAAGCATGAAGAATCAGCCTTGAAGTTTGGGAAATATTCTGATGTGTAGGGAACAAAAAGAAACAATCTCTTATGTTCAGATGATCCGTATGGCTTCCTGTCTAGGAAGGAAAATATGAACTGTGCAACAGAAAAAAGGGCCTTTATCTGTCCATCTTAAAAAAGAGTTAGTATCTGTCCAACTTTTCTTTGGCTTAGCTCTAGAAGAAGGGGCACTGAGGGACACCATTGCAAGATGGGACCATTTTGAATTCAGCCTTTCTTCCTTCTGCAATTTGAATGTGTCAGGTGTCACATCTCAACATTAGCTGCGGTCCTAGTTTGTGTTACTTGAAAACCCCAACACATTTTTCTATGTCCCTGCAACTGTATGTAGACATAAGGAAGAAATTGTATTTTTTTCCTTCAAAATTACTTTAACTTTACTAATATTAAGGAGTTCTCGAACATGCTTACCGTGTTCAGAGTTTGTACCCTGTCCCCAGTTACGATACTGAAGACACTGGCACAAAATTTTCCCAGAGATCTGCATATCCATGTTAGGGGTCCTTTCATCAGTTCATTATGTTGAAGAACTCCTTTACAGCCAAGTAGTAACTGAATGGAGAAAAAGTGCAAAATTTGGGGATTTTCCCTTGTTGCAGGATTATTTCATGCAGAAAACTCACTATCTCTTACGTAAGCCTTACCTTTTAATTGCTGAAACCTCTTCCCACCCCAGTACCCTTTAAAGTATGTTCTTTTAAAATGTGAGTCCATTAAATGCAATTTCATTAAATCTGATTATCGTTTCAACCTGCAAGTCACCTCTCCTTTCCCTGGTCTCCCTTCTTTGCTTGTGGGGTGTCATCAGGTGATAGAGCAACTGCTGTAGGTCAGCCTCTAATTCAGGCTAAACCTAGGCAATGTCTAATAAAATTAGCATATGAAATATCTTGCTTGTAGTTTTCTACTACTTCTTAAGGCTAAATGTAGTAGAGTGTGTTAGACTTCTTTTATTCTGATGTTTGTGAATTTGACTCAAATATATCTTTTAAACAAATTTATGGTGAAAATACGCCTGTTATCTTAAAGAAATGACAAAATGGATACTGCATCAAGCCTTGGAGCTTAGCTCTGTGGAAAGTCCTAAGTCTAGCAGTGCAGTCAACAGTCTGATACACAATTAATTCTTAACTCATCACACCCTTAACACCAGTTCCAGGTTAAATGTGTCTAGTAGAGACAATGCAGACAATGATGTCCTCTACAAAGAGAAATGACATACCCTGATCAGTGGCTGGGGAAGACGTGCAAATGTTACCAGAGGACTGGTAGCATATGTGATTGTGGCAACTGGTCCCAAGGCAAAGAACACTTTAACCCTTTGAGCCAGCTCTGGATAAGTAGAAAATGCGATGAAGCCTGCAAGCACACAAGATACAGGTCAAATTAGTGACTTTCACAGACCAAATAAATTTAAAAAGCAGTAGGCAGCAAAGAAGTGAGACTAAATCTGCATCCTGTTGCCTGGTGTGTGTTTTTGTGCTGCAGACCTAAGAAAAGTATTTAATTCTTGAAGCTTTTATTTGGGAGACAAAATTCATTCTAAGGACACAGGTTCATTAAAGAACATTGAACTACTGGTTTTCTCAGAAGTGACAATTTTGTGTTAAGACCATTTTTTGGCCATCTACTCATGGATTTTATACATAACTCATAAACAGTAACACTAACTGTTTTGTACACGAGCAGTCTTAACATTACCTGCAGCTGAAGCCTCTGAGTGACCAACATAGTATACATCCTTCTGCCCAGTTTTATTCATGATGAAGTATAGCTCTGCAGGGACATCGTATTTGCCTATCTCATCGAAGCTATAGGGGAGAAACACAAAACACTAGCAAAACTGGCTGTTATGGTGTGAGTTACTCACTGTCAGTTTTGTTCATTGCATCAAGCAGGCCCCATTGAAAGACAAGCTTGAAAACTTTTTCTGCATTCTTGCTCGAGTCGGGGAAGTGGATAGAGTGATGCAGCTGTACTGCCAGTCTGCTGGATGCCTTGGGCTCTGCAAAGGAGGCGCCAGTGTTGTGCATTAGCTGAGGTTCTCACGCAAGTCATCTCAATCATTGCTCTCTCCAGCATGGGGCAAAACGTATATTTCTCTCACAGTTAATATCACTTGTGATAGATCAGATTTCTACACTGAGATGATCAGTTTTCACTCCTTTCTCACTTGAAATGCAGTATCTGGTGGGAGATTTCAAAGTTGCAGATGCCTCCCAGTTTTGGAAGTCTTTTCCTCAGAGAAATCAGCACTGTGTATGGGCAGAGGTGACCTGTTTATTTTCAGTCTTGTTTCTGTATGTGCTGATTTCAGTAGGGCCTGTTTAGGTCACATAGCTAAGCCCTTCTTATGACCCACCATTGACAGGACCAGAAATGGCTGCATTTGAGGAAGAGAGTTGGCTAGTCTCCTTAGGTGTTGGATGTCCCACTTGAAGTAAGATATGTGAAAACCAGTAGGGCTTTCATATATCCCAGAAGGAGATATTTTCATATGACCAGAAGGGGAAAGTTTCTGCCTCCCATTATTAACTGCCCGATCTAGCTAGACCCCTTAAAGTTACTTTCTTTGGTAATTCTTTCTCCATGGAGTACCTGAACTGCCAGAACTCTTTCTGGCAGGGCTTAAGGGTCTTGTGTTTTAAAGACCAGGTGTCTCCTCGGCTGTTTCCCATCCAGACGTCATAGCCAGCATCTGCGAGGATGAAGCCTAGGCTGTTGTTGGGCAGGTTAGAAATCCACTGAATAGAATCTCCTAAAGTACCATGATGTAGCAAGACTGCAGGCTTTTTCCCTGAAAAAGCAGAGTGTTTTCTTATGCTGCAGTAGTATGAAGTAATGTGTAGTTATAACTGGAGTGCAGAGTGTGGTTTTGCAGGAGTTTTTTTAATCTATGTACATGATACAGGACACATTCCTGACGAGCTGTTCTTGCTGAGGCAGAAAGACCTGGAACATGCCATTGCATGAATAAAGGGGAAAGACAGGGGACCTACACAGGAGTTGACTCTTAGAACTTCTTTATGTCCTATAACTGTTTCACACCTGTATTTTGGCTATTCCTTCCAGCAGGAATTCTGAAAACACCAAGAATGTATCCATCCTCTGTGATAACTCCATATTCCTCGCTGGGGTATCCGTGATATCTGATAATTTCACTCTGTACGAAAGGAGAAAAGAAGAGCTTGGTAACATATGTTTACAATGTAGAGATGGGGGGAGAAGGTGTCTAGAGGCTGCTTCTGTCCAGAAATGTGAAACTAACTGTAGACATGCTGCGAAGTATCATGGGTTAAGTTTAACTTGTTACAGAAGATGATTGTAGTAACATATAAAAAATTCTCCACTGTTCTGTGTTGTACTGGTAGGAAAGGACCTAATAGAGATTCCTGCAGGACAACGAAACCCATGCCCTCTTTTGGAGATGGATAGATGTATGTTATAACATAGTCATGGAGGCTGGAGTGTGTAAACAGTAGTGAGAATAGCTGAGCTGTGTTTGTGTGAGGTGGTTTGTGTATGCCTTTTAATGCTGTATCTCTCAAATTGAAATACCAAAAGTTGCATTTGCTCAGGTTGGAAGCACCTAGTTGTATTTGGAGCTTTCCTGACATACCCCACATTGCCTAAGTTTTGACTAGGTAGTAATTGCTGTAGCAGTGGTACTTAAGGGCTGCATGGGCTTACAAGAGTGGCAAGATGACAGAGTTCACCTGTGCAGTAAATTACGATATATGATAAATGATGCATAGAATCATAGAATGGTTTAAGTGGGAAGAGACCTCAAAGATCATCTAGTTCCAACTCCCCACCATAGCAGGGACACCTCCCACTAGAAGAGGTCGCTCAAGGCCGCATCCAGCCTGGCCTTGAACACCTCCAGGGAGGGAGCAGCCACAACCTCCCTGGGCAACCTGTTCCAGTGTCTCACCAAACTCACTGTAAAGAACTTCCTCTTAACATCCCATTTAAATCTCGCCTCGACCAGTTTAAACCGATTACCCCTCATCCTGTCATTACAAGACCTTGTAAATAGTCCCTCCCCAGCCCTCCTGTAGGCCCCCTTCAGATATTGGAAGGCTACTATAAGGTTTCCTCGAAGCCTTCTCTTCTCCAGGCTGAAAAGCCTCAACTCTCTCAGCCTGTCCTCATAGCAGAGGTGCTCCACCCCTCTGATCATCTTCGTGGCCCTCCTCTGGACCCTCTCCAGCAGTTCCACATCCTTCTTGTGCTGAGGGCTCCAGAACTGCACACAGTACTCCAGGTGGGGTCTGATGAGAGCAGAGCAAAGGGGGAGAATCACCTCCCTTGCCCTGCTGGCCACATTACTCTTGATGCAGTCCAGGACACAGTTGCTGTCTGGGCTGCGTGTGCACACTGCTGGCTCATGTTGAGCTTTTCATCAACCCAGACCCCCAGGTCCTTTTCCTCAGAGCTGCTCTTCAGCCATTTGCCACCCAGCCTGGATTTGTGCTTGGGATTGCACCCACCCAGATGCAGGACCTTACACTTGGCCTTGAATTTCTTGAGGTTGGTCTGGGCCCACCTCTCCAGCCTGTCCAGGTCCCTCTGGATGGATCCCTGCCCTCTAGCAAGTCGACTGTGCCACACAACTTGGTGTCGTCCACAAACTTGTTAAGGGTGCACTCGATTCTTCTGTCCATGTCACTGACAAAGATGTTAAACAGCACTGGTCCCAGCACTGACCCCTGAGGGACACCACTTGTCACTGGTCTCCAGGTGGACATTGTGCCCTTGATCACCACTCTCTGTGTGTGACCACCCAGCCAATTCCTTATCCAGCAGTGCTCCACCCATCAAGTCTGTGTTTTTCCAGTTTGGTGACCAGGATGTCATGTGGGACAGAGTGAAATGCCTGGCCCCTGTTAGACCTGTAAATTAGTAAATTAGACTGAGCCCTGCAGTTTGGCTGTATGGGTTGCCACATGTTAGGACTGTCCTGGAAGTGGCTTTTCCCTGAGCATACCTGTACTCTCCACCACTTTTCCTAGATATATCTTTATTCTTTTAGGCTTTTAAAGACTATTAAACAGCTCAGATAAAGCCATCCTACATTGGAGAGTAACAAAGCTGAGCAGTGTGGATGTGGGCTGTTCTGTGATTGTAGTGCAAGCCTCCTGGCCACAGGGGTCATGGCTGAGAATAAATACTAGAGGTCTTGTAAAAAGGTGCACCAAAGCCTTCTTCAGAAATGCTCAGATGGTAGTTACCTGGTGTTTTCCTCTATATTATGGGACAAAGAAGAATCATACTGAGTGACTAACCTTTTGAGAGATCATTTGTCATGTTTTGCAAGGCCAACAGAGATCATACCTTTATAGAGAGTAAACGTTCAGCAGTAAACATGCAATGGTGCCAGAAGATGTGGGTTTGGGGCCATAATGAACCCATTCTTGCCAAAGTGTGGTTAGGCAAGCCAGGTAGGGTGGATCTCCTATTACAGACTCCCTCACAGCACCACCTATTACACTGTTGTGGAGAAATCTTTGGTGATTCAGAGTAAGGGGGCTTGGAGTACTTTGTGTTGTGAGAATCTGAAGTTTGAAGAAAAGATTCAACCCCTTTGCACTGTACAGAGCAAAGAGTTTGTTACAGAAGCGGAGGACTTTGTTTCCTTTGAGACTAGAAACGAGGACTTACCTCCACTGTGGAGGAAGTAATTCTCTCTGGCAGCGCAGACTTTTTGGATAAAAATGTCAAGTTTTCTTCTGGGCTGATGCTCCCTTTTGCTGGAGGGACCCTACTTTTAGCCTCCTGACAGTAACTGTTAGTGATGGGATAGTGGTAGTGGTACTGTGCGAGAATTTACAAAGAAAAGTAGAGAAGGTGACCCAACTTACAACATTCATAAAGCATTCGGGGTTGCGAGTCTTCCTGCAGTGTCTTGTGTCTGAATTCAGAGTGGAGGGTGTAGTGAATCCTGCTGAAAAGGCAATTCCTTGGAAGCAGAGCAGCACGAGGAGGCACCACATCTTTGGGCTGTGTGAAAGAGCACGCACATGGCTGTTTGTGTTGGGAGAGAGAGGCATGGAACTCCACAGGAAGACCCAAGTGGGGAGTCTTCTAAAGGCTGCCCAAGGTCTGCCAGAATAAGTACCTGTGGGACTGTTTATAGTTCATGCTGTTTAACAGGGGCCAGGAGTCAAAAGCTCCAGGAGAATGTGAAGCCAGCCTAGGAGGAATGTGCCTTTATGATACTGGTGCTAGTTTGTGCCCTGAGTTCTTTCCTTTGTCTCTCGTATGGTGCTGCCTATTGTAAATCTGTTCCTTGGCCACCTGAGGAAAGACACTCTTTGCAGTGTTTTTAGGGACTGACTGATCGTCACAGGGAAGCTTTTCTGAGTAGAGATTGTAGAGTACAGTCTATCTAGTTAGTGCTCTATGCTCTGGCTGTAGCTACCTTAGTAATAATGAGAGAGGAAACTGACAGGTGATAAAAGTACAGTGTATTATCTGACATACCATGGGGAAGACATTGAGAGCCTGGAAAAGCTAGCTGAATTATTTATATTTTTTTCTCCCTGAACTCCCTAATGAAGGAGGAGGTTCTCAATTATTTAAACTTTTTTTGTTAAAGCTATCATAGCCCTTGAGACACTGGAATATCCAGATTCAGTCAAAACTGGGATACCATTAATTTTTACATCCAGACGCATTGCTTTCCACCCACTTTGTATGAGAATGCTTCCATTCTTCCAACAGCATGGAAATCCTCCTACCTGTGCACTTTGGAAGCACAGCTTCATAGTAGGTATGCTTTCAGCCGGTTTGCTCAGTTCAGACAAATAAAACCTGTTCCTCTGTTTCTTCATGTGGAATGTTATTTGAGAATGAAACTGAGAACTTCAGCCTAAGTCGTAGTTTGGTTTTGTAGTAAAGGTGAAACAATAGGGTAGCTGAATTGTTGCACTTTTTGGGGTTATCTTTTTTCTATATACTCTATTGTCACCTGGCTTAGCTGCTAAGTTTTAAGGCACTTGCAGATGAATGCATTTAGATCATATGGAGCAGTTAACTTCAAGGCTTGGCATGCACTGTCTCATTAATTTCAGTGGGAAAGCCTTGACTGTAGGAACCTTGAACACCAAGCTACTCTTTTCATGTAATGAAACAATACCAAAGAGTGGCATTTACTGTGGCAAACTGGAATTAACTGAAGTAGTTAATAGTAAAAAAAAAACAAAACCAAAAAACACAAAAGCCAAAAATGAAGAAGTAGAGGAAGAGTTCTGAAAAATATATCCAAAAGGCCATTTCTGGAGGTTTTTGATACTTAATGAAAATAAACTTTAAATTTTCTCAAGATTCATCATGAGTATACTCTTGAAAGAGTCGCAATATTTTTTTCACATATTCTGTAAATGAAATATAAAGGCACCAGGGCAGTTAATATGGTTAGTGAAAGTTGGAATGTCCTGGTTAACTAACAAGGAAAGTTTAAAATTATGAAAGCAAAATGTCCCATTTAAGCACACACTTTCAGTACTGAGATTTTCATGCATCCAGAAAGACATCCTTAGAAAAAACACCCCAACACTGAGAGCAAAATGGAACCATAAGTTACTCCTTTTCCCCATTTGTGCAGGTTGAATGCTTCTTCCTCTCCTCATCTTCAGCAAGTGTGCACTTTGCTGCGTAGCATAAGGCTCTGGTGAGCAAGTGCACAAAAGCAGACTGCACATCTCTATGGGGACAGGCAACAGAGAAAGAGACCACAAGCACATAATGTGTAGGAAACTCACCTCTGCTTTGTAACTGACTGCCTCGTCTTCTGCTGCTGTTCTAGTCTGTCTCCACTAGCAGACTGCTTCCCTGGCAGAAACCTTAGCCAATAAAAGGAGCAGCAGTAGAGAGCTGTGTGGTATCTACATATATAGGAGGATATGTTTAAGTGCTGATTTAGCAGTATTTAAGAAGTGGAATTATTTTATGATAAACAGCACCGTTGCATAAGGTTCTGAAAGACCAAATTGCACCATGGGGCAGAGAAGGTAACAAGGTGTCTGACCTGTGGATAGGCTATTTAGCAGGGACCTGGAGGATTTTTGTCTCCTGATTCTGTGGCAGATCTTGATCAGTAATGCTAGCTGTCTCTGTAGGAGTTCTGCGTCTAAGTGAAGATTTGCCAAGTGCTTTTTACATACGAATGTGGTCTTTGCTGTGGTGGTTTGTACAGAAGCTGCTATGGTCACTGGCTTCACACCTGTCACCTGTTTTCTGAACTCCTCTTTGCAGAGTGGTTTGGAAAATTCTTCTTTGCTAGATAACCTTTGAATAAAATACAAGTGATTTAAAGGGCATGTGCTTAACATCACACACACATTCCCAAATCTGTTGTTGAGTGAATACTGCAAGAAAAGACAAATTTGCCAGTCAGCCAGCTTCTGTAGGGATCCTCATGTATTGAATTAAGTTTGAAAATACTGTGTAAACTTTGACAGAGAGAGGATGCTAACAAAGATTTCTGCTTCTTCCAAGCCATTTCCACGATCCCTGTGAAAACATGGTAGGTTTGCAGAGCTTTGCCTAACCACCAAATTAATTGTAGCTGGCACGAGTGCTCAGTCCTCACTGAAACTGGCCTGGTGCCCTGGTGCAGCAAATTCTCTGGAAAGTAGGTGTTATTCATCTTCTGTCTTGAGTGGGAAAACAGTGAAATAAGTCTGCAAGTAAACAATCTAGTGAGAGTCACTACAAAACCAATTCTGCTTTATGAAGTAGAGTGCAATTTGGAAAAGCCAAGAAAGAGATTTCTCAATGAAAGACATTATAGCTCAGCAGGTGTGATATCCCTGATTTGTGAAAGATATAGAAGCCTTTTCTCCGCTGTATTTCCAGCTAACACCATACTGCTTTTTTGTTTGTTTGTTTGTTTTGTTTCATAGAGTTGTCAGACTGGAATGATCTGCAGTATTTTACCTGGTTTCACATCATGCTGGCATGTGGGATGTACAATATTGTTTCTGATATTATCCGAAGGAATAGAGTGAGTTGCAAAAGACTTGGGTAAACCCATCTCAACAGGTGAAAGAGACAATGAAAGTAATGCTTATAGAAAGAGCACAGGAGACACAAACCCTGAAAGGTACATAAACTTCTTAGAATGTGCTGTTCTTACATAGAGAACACTGCCAGCTAAAATGGTAAGTATTCTGTTTTGTAAATGATGGAGTTAAAACTTCAATGCCCAAGTGGTCTGTCCTATAACTATACATGGCTTGAGGTGCCCAAGTATGTCTTGAGGCATTCAAGATCAGACTTGATATAGCCCTGGGCAGCTTGTTCTTGTTGGAGGTGTTCCTGCTCACTGTAGGAGGGTTGGACAAGATGACCTTTGAGGGTCCCTCTCAATCCTATGAATCTGTCTTAACTCCCAGAGTCTGTCATCTCTCTCTCTTAGAGGCATCTTATACCTCTAAACATATCCCTGATGATCTGCAGGCTTGGAGGAAAAGGACAAAGGGGAATGTGTGTGTTCCTTTCTCCTTTACAAGCCCTGTAAAATACAAAAGTAACATTTATTTAATGAAATTCTCTTCCTTCTGTCTTGGAAGCTAATTTCTCTTCCCAGGTATTTTTGACGTTCTCATCAATTTTCTCCCCATGTATTTGCCAGATGATTACTTGTTGTTTGAGCAGGCATATGTGGGAAAGAAGAAAGATGTTTATCAAATGCTTCAATACTCTGCGATATAGCTATGCTAGTTGGACAATTTTACATTGCATTATTCTATATGATAGCACTGATTGTGAAAACACATACATGTGTCAGCAGATTTGTACAGCCTACTGGCTTTTATAGGACTGCTGTGTTCCATCTTGTGTGGTACTACCTCTGAGCAGATTATGGGGAACAGAACCCTGGGCAGGCCAGAATAAGTCTGTATGAATAACGAGCTGATGGATCTTAGCCACAGGATGAGCTCTAACAGAAGTAACCCAGTAATGATCTTACAAGCATCAGAAGGCAAGAGGAGAGCTAGGAAGTCCTGTGTTGTTATGTGACTCCAGCAGCTCTGGTCTGTGCCGTGGAGGGGCTTTATGCTCAGTAAGACTGTTGAGTTAATCCAGTCCTGAAGCAGATGTAAGGGACCCTAACAGTTTTCTGAGGAGAAGTGTAAGAGATGGGTGTTCTTGTCCAGACATTGGCCATTCCAGGAGAGTGTTTCTTAGAATACACCTTTCTGAGGAGTGTTCTGTGAACACAACTCCTGCAGGCCAGAGATTTCTTTCCACAGTAGTGTAACTCATGCCATTTGGAGCAATATCTTTTACAGTGCTTGGAATTAGAGACAAGTTACCTTCTGTGTCTTCTATTGAATGTGCTGTTCTGAAGTTTAATTGATATTGAGTTTAAAAACTGTGTCACCTCTATTGTTTTCCTTTGGTGAAGGCCCTTCTGACAAACCTTAGTTCATTTTTAACAACTTAGGAAAGTAAGGCTCATGATTCCTACACAGACGGAGTAGGGTGCAGTTCACACATTTATCAAGCCCTGGTACTTTTTGGAAATAAAAGATTTGTTTTTTAAAAAATCTCAAATATACCAGGATTCAGATCCTCACAAAAGAGATTATGTGAAGCATAATTGAATCTGTGACTGAGATAAATGTGCATACTTCACCATGGCTGAGCTGCTTATCTGTTCTCACGTTGAAGCTCTGACCAAAGTAGTCATATCAGTGATTTTTAAGAGAGCCTGAGATGTGATGCAAGATTAAAAGTTAATTTATATGATCTTTAGAAATGCATTGCCTGAAGCTATTGCTGTGCTTTGGGGAGGAGGGTTGGTTTGTTTTTCTGGGGTTTGTTTGTTTTGGTTTTTGTTTGTTTTGGGGTTTTTGTTTGTGTATTTTATATGTTACTGTGCATTTATGCATTGATGTTAGGAGACAATTATGTAAGCTACTAAATTGTTGTATGTTTATAATGGAGTGCTTTGAGGTTTCATTCAACAAGTTGTAGTTTATAATTCCAACAATCTGGCCAGTTGCTGTGGGAGGATGTTCATTCCTTAGCATCTGGATATGAAGAAATACTGGCAGGGAACACCTTTTCGTTTCTGAGATGTTACTCACACTCCTTGTCTTTAGGCCAACAGAATATTCACTGCAAGCTGAATAATCTGTTGGGAGGATCCTTGTGAGGTCTATCACAAGTAGGTGTTGTGTATTTTTCTATTACCCTTCAACCTAATTTTCTTCTGATAAACAACTACTGACAGAGTTAGAATTAGTTTTTAAATAGGCTTGAAATACAGGAAAGGTGAATTTAAACTATAAAGGGAAAAGATATTTTGGGGTGTATGCAGACACTTGAAATAAACACACCCTACTCAAAAAGGCTGAGTTTAGTACAGAAGTACTCATATCCTGAGAGACATCAACAGTAATTCTCTTCACAAGAGCTCTAATGCAATTAACATACAAAATTGGCAGGGTAAACGTGAATCATACTCACTTTGGGGGAGTGGGGGGGCTAAGGTGGAGGAGAGCAGGGGCTGGTCTAGGAAGATTGCTTCCGCTTTCCTAGTAGGTGCCTTGAGGTGTTCTTTCAGAAAGTTCGGAAAATCTTTTAGTCAGAAGTATCCTGGTGCCAAGCTAGCTACCACTCAGTTGTTTTAAGTTTCCTGCCTTTTTTTTTTTTTTTTNCTTCAATTGTGAAACCTTCTCTCCTGTTTCCTCCTCCCCTCCTCAGCCTGTTTTGCTACTTTCCTTTTTAGGCAACCGGAGGCTGTTACTGCAAAAGTGACAAAGGAAAATGCTTCTTTGTTGTAACTTGTTCTGTCAGTCTCCCATAACCTGCCGTTCTCACATTTGCCTTTCTGGGTTGGGTTTCCAAAGACAATTGTTTCGTGCTACCACGTAGAAAGCGCTTAAAAGAAATGTAGCTTAAGAAGGAGAGATATTTTTAAGTTAAATATTAATCAGAATCAAACAAGCTCAAGAACATTTAAAGTGAGGCTAACTTGTTGGGCTGGTGAACAAGAAGGAACTCAAGCAGTGAAGAATAGGCATGGGGATACTTTATTCAGAGGTATGTGACCATTTTCTGCACAGTAACCGAAGCTATTGAAGATAGGGATCTTCACTGGGTTTGGTTTTCCACTGCAGCCTCCCATACACAGGCTTGTGCAGATTCGTGGTGGGTTTTTTGGTGGCTTTTTGTTTGTTTTCCGTTGGAATTGTGTCCTTTGGATGTTACAATTTGATAGAAGTACTGTTTGTAGGAGCAGAATAATGCATGATGGTGACTTCACAGAAAGAAGGTGTTCAACATTTTTTTGATGTTCTGCATTGAGATCAGAATGATTCTGAGCATGATACAAACAATGGAGAACTTTGCAAACTGCAGACAACTCTTTGTCTTATGCTGGATGCAGATAATAAAGCTAGTGCCTAAAGAAACATTCCCCTTGTGCCCAGTCCCTAATTATTTTAAGAATGTGATCACTTACTGGCTCATAACTTTATTTGGATTTATTCCCAAACCATTTTCCATTTTGCATACCCCTGGACTTTATCATAAGCGGTCCCTAAACTTATTCATTATTTTATAAAATTTCCATTTGCACACTGAGTCCTTTTTGACTGTGAATACAGTTCACTGCACTGCTGTTTCTCTCTTCTGGAGACAGCATTACATAGCCGTTCCTTTAAAAGTTTACTTTTCTACGTGCTGAAAGCCATCCTTCATTTCTGAAAGGCTGTTCAATAAAATCAACTGTCTTCTCTGCTTTCAGTATGATAGAGAGCTTGAGCCTTCGTAAGAGAGCTTGAGCCTTCATAAGATGATGCGCCAAGTAGACTGCAGTCTTTTATTCTGAAAGGATTTGAATCCTTTACTCTGAAAGGATTTGTTGCCTCTCTCCAGATCTACTACTCTGAGATATTATTGTCCAATGAAACAGTGTCATCTAACTTAATCAAAGTGGTGTTTAGATAATGATCAAATGCTGTCCATACCTTCTGCACTATTTAGCTAGTATTTTCATGTATGTTAGCTTTAAAATTTTGGAGTGAGATATATTGGTGGTTTTTTTGTTTTGTTTTTGTTAAATATAGTTTATATATACAGGACAGAAACCTAGAGAAGTGAAAATAAGAAAGTGCAGACTGCCTTTTTCTCTGGAGAATGGATTGGATACTAGCATATTCCTCATCATCACAAATATGATTTGGACTTTCTCGTTCAGACGGTAGCATACTTTTGGATTAATTTGAGTACACAAGAAGAGACTATGGATTGGTTCAGAATACCTGGACCCAATGAAATCACTCCTTTTTGACTAAACAGCTGCAGAGCATTGATGTAATTTAGACAATACGCCGTAGTACTCAAAGGAGGAAGCAATTATAATTTAGAATTGCTCTCCCAGTTGCAAGACCAGCTTTATCTTAGCCTTCTCTCTGCTGGCTGAATGCTTTGTCCTTAGTGCTGTGCCTTCAACCTTTATTTCACAACTGGTAGAACTTGCTATATAGTTTGTGGTTTATCACTGCGGAGGGAGGTGCCCTGAAAACAAGTAGACCCAGTCAGATGTGGCAGGTCATCTATGTCTGAGGTCTTGATTTCAGTCACATGGGCCACCACTGCTTAAAAAAAACACAACCAGTTGTGTAGAAGTATTGTCCTTTCTGACAGTGCAAGATTTTTACTTTTCTTCCACCCTTTATCTGGTAGTCTTGTACTGAGTAATTTCAACCATGAAAACCCTTGCTTGTCCTATGACTACTTCTCACCTTTCCTGAAGCCTCAGATGCTGAACAATGAAATCTTCTGAAAGTCTTGAAGTATTGTAGAAAGAGACATTCTAATCTAACTATAAAGGTTTTGTTTTAAAACTGCATATTAAATTTTCTGTTGAACACCTGGATTGTAAGATCATTAGTGGGTTATCTAATCTTGAAACTCTCATTGCCAGTCTCCAGTGTACCAGGTCTGCCTTGATATATTATGGTGGTGGACTGGATCTGTTCTGATTTCTCTGGGACAGCTGGGACACTGGGGTTTATAAATAAAGTGTGTGTAGGTGAGAGTAGCCACTTCGTGTTCTGGATTGCCATCACCCTCAGAAATATAAGGTGCTTTCTTCAGTGTTTTCTGTTGTGGGTGCACTGGCCTTTGTCTCTTACACATGCCTAAAAGAGAGACCATAGGTTTTATGTCTGTAGTCCAGTTGCCAGTGCATCTTTAAAACAGTAAACTGTAATATTTCTCCTGGCTGTCCTACACTGCCAGGAGAATTTGGCACAGTCAGAAGAAATGGAAGAAACCTATTCTTGTTTTGACTGGAGAACTTACAATGGTACCAGTCTGCAGTGTTCTTTTCTGCCTGTATTAGACCATTAGAAATGTACAGTACTCCTGTAATTCTCAGCCTCTCCTTAGTCTGAGTTCTTTCTGGAGAGAGAAGGACATGCGGATTAGGTCAAGAGTGTGTGGAAATACTGAGGAGGACTGCAATAGCAAGCAGTTCTCAAAAGCCAAGTAGGATCTGAGCTGTATTTTTCAGGTATTCATTATCTTTCAGATATGAAGTTAAACTTCAAGCCCTAAAGAAGAGACATTGTGGGGGGTTTCTTTTTTCAATTTTCTCCTGAAGTATGTTTCTGCTCTGGGAACTAATGAGTCAGATGTGGTACTTCTTATTCAGCAGTGCTCAGCCAAAGGTAGAGCCTGTTGTAAACTTAGAGAGGCATGGGCTTGTCAGCACTTGCTGCTTCACACAGCTCCTATGAGATCAGAAGCCAGTTTTGAATGGCTGCAGATGAAACATTTATTTCTTGGATTATAGATGCATCATCTAAAATTCACAGAAAGTTCATTCCATTATGCAAGAGTTGTGACTTAATCAGGCTGATAGCTTCTGCGTGGCCGCTGCAAGAGTATCTCCTACCACCACCCTCTGGAAGTCACCAAGAACTGCAACGTCTGTCAGAAGTGCTTGGTAGCATCTTTAGGGTGTGCAAGTAGTGAGTCCAAATGGGAAGTACGGATGTCTTAGTGACATATGTGCTGATAAATTTTATCTTCTCCCACCAGCCCATTTGTCAGGCGGCTTATAATAACGATTTCAATGAAGTTCACATGCTTTTGGAGGGCAACAGCAACTATCTGAACATCCAGGACAGCTTTGGTGGAGACACCCCCTTGATTTGTGCATGTAGACAGGGAAACAACAGGATAGTTAGCTATCTTCTAAAAAGAAATGCCGATGTCAACCTCAGAAACAAGGTAAGTGGCTACCAACTCCTCCTTTGCAACAACCTGTGTTGGATTCTTTCAGGTTCTTGGAATGTTTGTATAGGGACACTGTAAACCACAGATAAACCTGGTGTTTGTCTCCAGCTGCGGCGTAAGTGTAAACTCCCAATCATAATTCAGTATGTGTACATGTTTCTGATCTCCTCATTTATTTTCCTAACTTGCCAATACCCACAAGATAATTTCTGAATTTCTCTCTGTTCATGTGGCCCATTAAGTAGTACTGCAGTGTCATCCCTTGGCCCCTGCTGGGTTCTGCCTGCTTACCAATGCACCACACTGCATTTGCCTTTCTCTCCAGCCTCTATCTGTCCTTTCTCTAACCTTTCTTTCACTTTGCCTTTTTCTTCACCTCAGGTGAAAGGAAGGTCTTAAGGAGAGCCTGTCTAGCTCTAACAAGTGCATCCCTGAGGGCATACAGACTCTGAAAACTTGCCTGATTTCCTCTGCAGACCTGTTTTTGTCATGCTACGGAACAGTGTCATGACAAATAATAGCAAAACAAGTGGCAAGAGGGAAAATTTTTCATTTGTTCTTCCTCAGTTCTCTATTTTAAAAAACTACCTCCCTTGCACAATAGGATGCTTCCCTGAGGTAATGAGGAAGTGTGGTTTTGAGTTAGATTTTCATGCCTGGCTTTCTTAAATGCCTCTCTGCTTCACCTTTGCAGGTGGAATCATGGTTTTGCATGCAGAGCTCGACTGTGGTGCTAAGGAGTGAGAACAGGGAGCAGAGGATGGCACAGAGAGGCTTTTTTGCATACTTTGGGCTCCAGTGTAATACTGTAACCTAGATTGTCAAACTCCAATTTGACAATCTGTAGGAGGTTTAGCACAAGTGTTATTTAGCACGTAGGAGTACACCTCTGCCCTGTAGTTGCTTTGGTACACTCAGTATTCAAGGACTTTAAAAAACTTTCTCCTCACTTGGAATCTGCTGTCAGTGTTGCTAATTCCTATGTTTCTCAGATGTACCAGAGGAGGTGCCATAAACTCTTGTATGTCTTTGCCCCAGTAACCAGCACATCTATAAGAAGAGGAGCTGCGGGATTCTACCTGCTGATTTAACATGCTGGGCAGCAGTAGTAGCCACATGTGATGTCCACTATGCCCTCTTATTCTCTGTAGCTGTGTCCAAGTTTGCAGGCAGACACATGGAATCCTTTGAATCCCACATCCTTCTTGCATATGTAGCCCAATTTCCATGAGTGTGTGTTAAATATGCTCCTACTTGAAGGAAGTAAAATGTGTGGGTCTGTTTCTGCTTGAAAATCAGAGAAATATTTCTAGTAGATAAAAGAAAGCTTGTGAAATAGAAAATGGTCTCTGTGGTGTCAATATTAACCAAATGCAGTTAGGTCACTCAATGTGTTACTGAGCAGAGTTTTGTGTTTAGAAGGACCGCACCTGTCTGCACTATGCTGTAAGAAAACGGTTTACCTTCCTTGACTATGTGCTCATCATAATCCTCATGCCAGTTATGCTTATTGGATATCTTCTCATGGTGAGTCTGGATGAAAACTGGAAAGACCCTGCACTTTCCGTTTCCCCTTACCACCTTTCTTGTGGCAGTATTTCAGGCCATGAGCCTGTACAGAATATGGACTGCTTTTTGTTTGAAGCAAGGAGTGTTGGAGAACAGGGGAAACAGGCATTTCCACTGTGACTGTAGCTAGTGAAGGAGCAGAATTGTATTACTGCATCAGCCTGGCATTTACAGAAGCCAGACACTCTTCCTTTTAGGAAAAAAAACCAACCCAGTATTTAGCCAAAATCTACTTAGTACCATATACAAATGTACTGTCTTACTCTGTTACTCTTTCCCATGCACCAAACAGGTCTCAAAGACTAAACAGAATGAAAATCTGATCAAGATGTTGCTTAGAGCTGGAGTGGATGTTAATGCTGCAGACTTTGTAAGTGGGTTTATACCAATGCCACTGTGGTTCGCATGTATGCAACTGTGCTAAAACCAGACTTTGAAACCTCTTGCAAGCAACATAGTCCTGCTTTCAGAGCAGGATCAAATACTGAAGTCCACTGTGATATACCTGGAGGATTCAGTGTTTCCCTTGATGCTTAGGTAATAGTTTTGTGACTAATGAGTGGAAATACAATTCTCCACTCATCAGCTAATTGTCCCTTTCTAACTGGTGCCCATTAAGAAACATCAGGCAAGCTGGGCTGGGATACTTTTGTATTAAATACCTGATCCTATAAAGAGTCTAGTGATATATAATGTCTGAATTTATAATAATTTATGAGTTCTTGGACTTGAGCAGATTTGTGGGCAAAAAAGGGTGCTACACCCTATGTCTTCTCTTGGTCTTCAGAATGTGCTGATCTGTAGAGCTCTCTATCTGCTAGGGAGGGGGTACCAATAAGGCTGTAGTTGTACTTGCCTGAGGTCTACTAAAGAAGTAATAGAGCTAAACCTTGCTTGTCTTTCTCCTCAGTCTGGTAGCACAGCCCTTCACTATGCCTGTGAAATGAAAAACCAGACAATCATTCCTCTACTACTTGAAGCTCATGCAGACTCCTCTGTAAAGAATCAGGTAAGAGGCTGAAGTGGATAACTGTATTTCCTTACCATGATGGTGAACCAGAATATTGTGTGTGCAACAGGTAGCTGGTGTGCAGCAGTTTAGCAAAAATAAAGTTGCATCGCTTCCTGGCAGCAGTCTTGTGTGCTGCGGGGTATGAAGCAACTTCTGCTTTATCGTCTTTTTTGGCAAGAGTAACTTCAAGGTACTTCACTGCCAAATATCTACCAGTGTCCACTGCATTGATAGATCTCTTAGCTATCTTTATGGAACCTCTTCTTAGTTCATATCTGTATCACAGTTGTTTCCAAGATGCAGCTTGCAGGGGTGCTGGGGTCAGATAGCGAGGAAGTCTGAGCTTGGCTCTCATGGGTTGAGGAAGGTGGCCTGGTACAGGTCTCTGGTTTCCCATGACGTGGCAGTTACCTCCCACAGGAGTAGGAGATAGAGAAACATCTGGGTTAGGAATAGCAAGTTGTCATGAATATTAATAAATGGGATTGTGCTTAATTATACCAACCAATTAGTATGCTTCTGGTTAGGATGGACAGCGTCCTGCAGAACTTATGTTGCCGAACTAGAATTGGATGCGTTTGCCTTTGCCGATAAGCTTACCAGTGTAAGAGTATGATCCTGTCTCTAATAAAGTGTTCGACCTATTATTCACCACATTGGTGTTGTCTGCATCGTTCCGGGCCCTGCATGAGATAAGATGAACCTGACACGGGGGAGTGACAAGAGCCTTTCTTGGCGTTTTTCTCATGCTCTTCTTCTGAGAGATGCTAAGTCTGTCATCAGAAAAGCTCAAAATGCTGTCCAGATAAATATTGACTCATGAATATCTGCATTACTGAGTTGAGATGAATGATGTATGCCTATGTTGCTCTTGAAATCATCTCATAGCTTACGTCTGCACTGACTTTGGATCTTAGCCCTGGGAAACAGTAGAATGGTTGTCAATTCTGGAGGGTAGGACTCTACTCCTGGCTTCAGAGAAAGTAGTATTAGAGCAAGGCTGTGACAGCAAAGTACTGCATCTGTATGGCAAATTCGGAAAGGTTTTTGTGCTTGACCCATGTCTATCATATTGTAATATATTTCATCTGTTTCTTTCAGGATGGGGAGACTCCTCTAGATATAGCAAGAAGACTGCAGTTCCATAACATTGAAAGCATGCTAAGGAAAAATTCCTAGTCATCAAGGATTCTTGGACATGTGAAAAATAAACTCACCAGACGATCCATCGTACACAACAGCAGGAGTCTTGCAGAAGGTTGAGGACTGTGATTTGATAAACACTTGGTCTAAATCCAGCCATTCCATGCTGCAGACCTTGACTACTTTTTGTGAGACTTGTCAGTACCCCCAGGGCCATGAGGCCTGAAAGGAGTTTGTCTGGTTTTGCTAAGCCATGACTGATTACAATAGCATTCAAAGTATTGCCCTTCTCATCTGCTTCCCCAGTTTTATTGCTTGACTTGCACAGACAGTGGGTTTTGAAAGCTAGCTAGGATGTTTCTGGAAGTCTAAACGATTCCTGTGATGATTGGCAGCCAATGCAGAAATAAAATATCCTTTAGAGTGTGTGTTACTTGTCCTGTACAGGGTACACTTGACAGTTGCACAATATGCCACAGCACTTTATGCAAAGTTTGGTAATCTTCCTCTGAGTACTTCTCTTCCTACAGTGGGAGTGACTGGAAAAATAGGTCTCTCAGTTGAGCATTTCCTCCTTCCATCCATGCCACAGGTTTCACACATCTTAACTCTCACTGTGTGACTACAAGTAAAAGATTATCTTCATATAAGAAACAGCAAAAAGAGATTCCTTGAGTTATAGAATCATAGAATGGTTTAGATCAGAAGGGACCTCAAAGATCACCCAATTCCAATCCTCCACCATAGGCAGGGACACCTTCCTGTAGAACAAGTTGCTCAAGGCCTCATCCAAACTAGCCTTGAACACCTCCAGGGAGTTGCTAGAGACCACCAAAAAAACAGTTCCTGTGTTGCTTTAATGCATGAAGAAATAATAATGAAAGTCTTTTGGGCAATGTAGAGAAAAAAAGTCTCTTGACTACCTTTCCAATATAAACAATGTAGTAAAAGAAAAAAAAAATCATTATATGAAATGCTGTTGATGGGAACCAGATGTATCCTTTCCATGGGACTGCAGTGGATGCCATGCTTTTCAAAGTGGTGCATGCAACAGAGGATTCACATACCAAAATTGAAATAAATTTGTGAGTCTTCTCTCGCATGAGTGAAGGCAGAAGAAAACATGCATTGGTAAGCAGTGTACTAATGTGGCCTGACACTTTGTTACTTAATAATGCTTCAATAAAGAGCGATCTCCTTTCAAATGCTGCATCTTGCTTTCTTGTTCTAATGGGTCTTTGTTGACAGTTTTGGCTATATCATGTAAGCTAAATTCAAAAGCTAGATACTGTGATCAGCACTGCCAGTAGCTGCTAGACAGGTGCATGGACAGGCCACTGTGTTTTTCCAGAGTTGCAGAATACAGATATATTTTTCAGTATAACTGTTCTGCTGTATGTTCACTCTAACTACAAAGGGTCTTAGATGGTCAGAATGAGCTGAGGCTCCACACAGAAACAAAGCTACTCTGAGTTTGTAACAAAGAACATTTTGGGTGCAACTTGTGGACAGACACTTACCTAGCATATCAGGTGGTAGGTGAGATGTCAGACACTTGCATGGACAATGAACATGCTATCTCTTTGGGCTAATGGCCAGAAAGAGAAAACAGCTGACTGCTTTCCCATGCTTTAGAAATTGCATAAACATCAAGTTTATGATTTATGACATCTCAAGGTGCTTGCAACAACTTCATTGCCAATCTCAAGAATAATTCACAGGGTGGAATCTGTATTGCTTAGCTTGCCTGATGGATCTACATTTCCTCACTCCTCAGCTGCCATCTACTTTCTTTTATGCTGGGCATTTTAGAGTGCATCGACAAATCTCTGGCTGATGTGTAGACATGGTGGGGCAGGAGAATATTTCTGTGGGCTTTTCTGAAGTTGGATTCTTTGATGTTTGGAAGTCATCTATTGCCTATTTAGTTTCTTGTGTCTAAAGATCTCTTGACGGTGTTGACAGAGTTGGTAAATGTGAGTGAAAAAGGAAAAAAACCCCAAAGCCAAGTAATCTGTCAAGTGTATAAATGGTTTAATTTAAACAAAGGTTGGTTTTACTTCAACAGAGAAATGAGCAAATCCCACTCTTGAGCCTTCATGTGAGGATGGAAATTTGGCATAGGAATGCCTCTGTGGGGTGTGTGAGACAAACATGGGAATAGAGTTGCTACACACCTCAAATTTCTCAGGAAGAGAGCAGTCACAGTAACACAATGGAAAACCTCAAACTATGAGGAAACCAAGAAACAAGTGCAGATAAGTACCTATACTGCTACCCACTATGTGTATTTGTGTGTTTGCCTCCCCCCACTTATTGCCAAACAGAAATTTTGGAAGTTTTTACCAAATGGTTTACCACTTTGCATGTGGTTTCATGAGTATTTTTTCATTAGTTCAATGATTTTCCTATACATTTTCTCAGTTGCATCAAGGCCCCAGATGAAATCAAGATGTCCCCATGCAGGAAAATGCTCATGGTAAATAAGATTAGTAATCCTGGGAAGTAGCTTTGCAATGTCTTTTGGATCTGCAAATTTGTCAAGTCCAGCACTCCAAACAGCAGTTGGTATGCTTATCTTCTCTATCTGGTACTCAGGAGGAGTAGACTGTAAGAAGAGGAGGAGAGCTGAGTGAATGCTGTTGTCTCAGAAGTTGTGTTTAGAGAAAGGATTCTGTGCAAGCACCTCTCATTCCCCTTTGCACAGTAATATAGTAAGTACTGAGCTCACCGTTTTAGGGTCTGTTTCCTCAACTCAGTTCTCTGTTGATGATAAAAGGGAAGGATCTATCCTGTTCCTGTGTCTTTCTATAATGCCAGCTTAAGAGTTGTGCTGCAGTTTGGCACTTGCATGTGCCCTTTGGAGGGTGGTATATGGAAAGAGCAGTCTGCACTTATCACACAAGGACTGTGGAGCTTATTAATGTGTAGTTTAAGATAGAAAGATCTTTACATTTTCTTGCAGCACAGAGTGAAACTTTTGGTCTGAGTTATTAAGAGGACTTAAGTTGTAAGAAACGATTGTGACCCTTTATAATTTCACTCCAGAAAATTCCTGAAACAGTGTTCATGGGTAGAAATGAATGATTATATTTCTGGAGCTTTGCTGTCTCAAGAATAAACAACCAAAAAAACAAAAAACCAAAACCAACCAACCAACCACACAAACAAAAAAAAAAAACCCACAAGACACTGTAACTCAAATGTGCTGGTTAAAAATGAAATGATTGTCAGCCAGTTGGAGATATCACTGTAGTTGTGAAATATGTTTCTTCCCTTCACTGCTAAGCAGACTATAGGGATTTTGGGGAAACTGAAGAGCTCCATAATCATCCAGCCCTAAAATCTGGATGTGATTCTTAGCCTTTAGGGAATGGTAGGTAAACTGGCATGTCTTTGGACAGACCCCTGCACCAGTAAGGGAAGCGAACCAGAATTCTATTAGCTGTCTGCAAGGAATCTGTCTATGTCTTGTCTGTGATGGATTTTATACATATGAGCATTAGACTCAGGTGAAACATTATCTCAGATCACTGCATCCCTCCTTCTCTAGCTTTCAAGTCTATTTTTTACTGTTCTTAGTTTTGCCAGAACACAAGCATGGGGAAATCTTATTTACTTACCTGGTTGTATTTCTTCATATTTTCCTTAGAGCCATAGTCATAAGCACAAAATCGGGCTGAGTATAAAAGCTGTTAAAAGAACAGATAGAATGTAGGAATTGAGAGACCAAGAAGATGGCCTTTTCCTGCCTGCAGTTGAAGCAAAGGTGGACTGTGAGTAACTCCTGCCCCATCCTCAGGGCTACTGAGGATGGATCATAAGCGGGAGTGTGTGTGTGCATGTATATTCTTCACCTTTCCTCTTGCTAACTTTCCTGATCCTCAGCCACCATGCTTGGTATGTTTTGCTATTAAAATTTTGTTTGACTATCTGAGTTAGCTGAATTTGGCATTCCCTCTTCATGAGAGAGAGCTGAGTTCATCTGCCACATGGGAAGATGACCTGAATGTCTGTAACGTCAGCTATTACTTGTCTAATGTAATACAAGATCTCTCCTTACACATCTTGGGTTTTGTGTGTCATTTTTGTTTGGTCTGCTTACAGTAGTGCTGATATTTCCAGATGCTCTGTATTTGAAAGTGTTTGGCTATACATAAATTGTGCTATGACAGTAGTTTTTGGGTAGAACATTAGACATGAGGCATTAACCTTCTTGAATCTGTTGTCTAAAATAAAAGGTGTATGCCCTGCAGGACTGGTCAATACACATTTGGATTTTTTTTTTTTTTGTTTGATTTGGGTTTTTTTGCTATTTTATTTTTATTTTAGTTTTTGCACAAGCCTGACAAGTGATTTCACTTGTGAGTGGTTGTATGTAATATGGAGTTGTTAGTTTAGAAAACCTTGGATGGAAGTCTTCTGGCATCTGGGAATATACTAGACAGCTCCTTACTGTGTTGCCTTTGCTGTTTTCTTCTGTCCTGCTTGTCTTGTAGCCATCTGAATTTGTTAGAGGCTGACAAAACAGGCTGTAAAGCCACTGGCTGTGAATGGTTTGTCCCCATTTCTAGGCTGTAGGAAGGTGCATCCAGTGGGAATGACTGCAGGGATTTACTGTCAGGGGTGTCCATAGGGACACACCTACATTCCAGACCATATTAACTGTTTGCAGAAATTGAGGCTCTGCCTCTAGGATGTATGTAGATCAGCAGGTGTGCCTGGGCAGTGATGTATTTCTTGGCTGGAGCTGTCTTGCTCTTTAGACCATAGGCAAAACAAGCTCAGATTTGCCAGACTGCCAGTAGAAATCCACCTTCAGAGAACAGGAATCCAGGATCTGGACAGTGGCAAAAGGAGTTTGGGAAAGAATGGCTATTGGGAACGTCCCTGTACATCAGTGTTGCTTGTCTTATACTGTAATAGTATAAGGCAGTTCCCCACTTTGCTGTTGTGCCAGCAGAAGCGTCTGTGTGGTTAACTTGCTTTGGGAGATGATCCAGGATGCAATTAACCCTCTGAGAGAAAAGCTTTAACCTGCATCATTTCTTGTCTGTTCCATCTCCTGGCTGCTCAGGTTTCCACTGTTCTACTCACTGCCAAGTGTCTAGGTGCTGCTTGTGTTCCCTCTGGCAGCTTTCAAGGTAGATGCCTTAAAAAACAAAGGCTGGAAGCCATTAGAGCCCAACACCCAGGGAGGCCTGATGTGTCCTGGGGAAAACTCAGCATCTGATACCAAAGGGGCAATTCAGCAGCCTGGCATAGATGTGATGGGCAGTTTCCCAGATTCTCTGCCTCTGGATTTCCCTGTAGGCTGTTAGTTGCATGAAAAGCAGCAGTAAACACTGTACATCAGTGGGCATTTGTACCTGATGCCAATGAATAACGTTCTGTACTGATGTTCCAGCAGGGGAATGTCCTACGTATGTATCTATTCGACTCTGGAGAGAAAGCAGAAGTGTTATGACGGCAGTGATCCAGTGCTGTGACAGCATGAAGTTGTGAAGAACCTAAACAACATACTGCTGTAATAAACCCCTATTTTAATAGGATGAACATCAGAAGAAAAGTGAGAAGCAAAGTTAGAAATAGCTCATTAATATTAAGCATACTGCTGCAGCATCCTGTTGTTCAGCAACTCCAGGGAACAACCTTCCTGTCATTTGAAAGCAGATTCTTCACCTCCTACCAAACCTGCAGGCATGCATAAGTCTTTTGAATGTTTGTTTTTCACTTCACTTTACTCCTGGATCTAAAGATGCTAGCTTACAGAGTGGGTGGGATTTTCTGCTGTTTGCATTTTTATAGTTCTGTTAAGATGTTCTGATTCCATCTCCCAAAATTGCTCCTCAGACTTGTTATCTTGTCCTGAGAACCACATAACTAGCTTAACCCAAGTCAGGAGAGATCCTTAATGGATTAGCTTTTCAATCCAGAAAGAAAGCAATGCTTTTCTATAGCTCTGTGTGTTTTGTTTTTTTTCTGTTGATCCCAGTTCTAAGGACAAGAAATATGGGAAAATGCCTCTTACAGTAGTTCTTTGGAACTGAGTTCTGGTGCAAGTAGTCTGAAAAGGGGGAAGATGAAAGGTTATTCCATTGTTCAGAGAACCCCAAAGACTGCTAAGGAACGAAATTGGGAACTGTATTGCCAAGAAGTCTGACTCCCAACATCCACTGGCTTTTTCTAAACAACGTCTGTCCCTAACCAAAATCTTGTCACATCCACTGACTTGTGCAACATAGCTTAAGACAGAATTCAATCGGTTCTTTCTAGATTTTTGCCTTGTTGTTGGTCCCATCCACCATTAGCTCTAGCCCTGTTTGATACTGTTCAGAACACACAGTGTCCTGGCATCCCCTTGGTCTGCTGAGAATGACGTTGTGGCTTTTGTACACTTAAAGGCATGACAATTTCTAGGTGAGTGTAGAATGCACAAGTATAACTCCCCCAGTCCCTTCAGTTTTACTTTGAGCAGCCATTCTTGCGTATACTTACTGTATTCAGATTTTTTATGTTGCCTCCAGTTATGTAAGTGAGAATATGGCCACAAAACTTATCCAGGCTTGTACATAACTGTGTTACAGGTCCTTTCAGAAATCCAATCTGGTGAAAGGCTCCTTTGCAGCCAAGTGCTAACTGAGAGAAGGGAAAAGGGTAATACTTTTTTTTTTTTTTTTCTTGTCACAGGAGCACTATATGCAAGGAACTGTTACTGACAGCCTAGCCTCCTAACTCAGCATTCAGAGATGGCTGAAATAGCTTGCCTTCCCAGTACATCCCTTAAAACACCTTCCCCATAATGCATCTCATACCCTTCCTTATTACTGCCATCAATTCTGGAGGAAGTCATCCATCCATTTCTAGTGTAGTGACCTCAGTGCTCATTCATTTCTGAAGTCTCAGAGATTGTCATGGCTGTTATCTCAGCTATGGTTTAATTCCTACTACATGAGGTCAGCAAAATGCTAGTCAACAGCAAAGTGAAACTGAGTTTCACAAGTCTCCTGCTTCACTTGGACCTGCTGCTACAGGTCTTATAACTCCAGTGTTTTCCTCGCAGAATTTGGGAACAGATTTTTCAAGAGTAGTTGATTCATTTCCAGCTCTGTATCAGTATATCACCTGTTCAGAAACATTTAATCTCAGATTGAGGGTACTCTATAAAATCAAGGATTGGGCCTCTTAGAGGGAAAATTGACATACCCTAATCAGTGATTCAGGAACTTTTACTATCTTAACCAAGGGGCTTGTAGCATGTGAGCATGTGGTTACTGGACCCAGAGCAAGGAACAGTTTCACTCGTTTACTTAACTCAGGGTAAGTAGAAAATGCTATGAAGCCTGCAAACACAGAAGAGACATCATGAGTTAGCAAGGAAATCTTCCACCAAATAAACAAATACATAAACAAGCAAACAAGAAGTGAGGCTAGCTTTGCACCCCATTGTCTGTTGTCCATGTTTGTCTGTGTGCAACATTTTTACCTAAGTAAAATGTTGAAGAACATTTTGGAAATAAAATTTATTTGGGAGGAAAAGTTCATTCTGAGATCATCTGGATCAGAACAGTTTTAGTAGGCAACATGTCAAAGAAGTTTTTGTGATAAAATTAATTCTGTCTAAAGATAAGAGACCTCTCATAAAAAATGAGTTTTTCAGTCTTTAAATGTCTGTGTATGTTTATGCTTCCATGAAACTGTAGAATAATTTCCTGGATATTGGGAGCTTTGAATATTTTCAAGTGATTGTTTGCATCAAAGGCAGCTGAAGAAAACTTAGATGGTTAATTTGCTTTGCCATGTGGTTCTTTAAATGCTCTTTTGAGAGGAAAATAAAGAAAAGGTCTGGAGCTGTGACAACCCAGGATTTTTGCACCTCTCCTCTTTTCTTTTTCAGTTGTTTACATTAATGAGCTGGTGGTTGTTCATTTCTAATCAATGTGCATTCACAGACCTTACACATGAACTGTAAACATCAGGAACTTGCAGCTGATGCTAAAACCCCCCAGTTAGTTGCATTTAAAGGCCATTAAATGAATTAATGCTAAGTGCTAGCACTCAGAGAAAATAAATTATTAATATTTTTTTTCTATCCTGATTTTCTGTCTCTGGCAGTAAACTTTTAAACAATAATGTGGCTGTTGTAACTATTTATGGACTATGCTTTAAATCGTAAGATTGTTGTTAAGTCACTTAGTAACATTGAAATTATTTTTCCTTCTGTTATTTGCAATAATGTATTACATGTGCTGGTTTACCTTTTTAGTTTTTCTTTCCTGTTCAACAGGAAAGTAATTGTATGTCTCAGTACAAAAGATGAGCTTGATTAAAATTCCTGTTGCTGAGACTTTAAGCACCACCAGGTACTGGTACTTGAAGTACCCAGTAATAATCACTTCCATGTTCAAGCGTATCTGCTATTACGTTTCTTTGCTTATTAAGATAATCAAAGCTGTTTTTAGAATACTTTTGCATGTTCCTCAAATCTCAACTCAAGAGGCACTTCTGTGTTTTCTGGCTCTCCACAAAGAAGAAAAAGAACTGATTCAATGGGGAGACCGAGTTATTGACCAGGGAAGCGCATGAATGGTTGTGAACTGTGAGTGTCTTGGCATTACCTGATGTTGTGCCTTCTGAGTGACCAACATAGTATACATCCTTTTGTCCAGTTTTATTCATGATGAAATACAGCTCTGCTGGGATATCGTATTTACCCATTTCATCAAAGCTATAGAGGAGAAACACAAAGAGCTAAAAGCAGATAATTCGGCTTTCACAATTTGAGTTATTGAATGTCAGCTTTGTTTGTCACATCAGGCAGGACCCATTGCACACTTTGATTGCAAGACAAGATTGCACACTTTGTCAGTGCTCTTGCTTGTGTTGAGGAAAGGGGTAGAGGGACACAGCTGTACTGTCAGGCTGCCAGGTGCCTTGGGCTGCTTGTGGAGGAGGTGCCAGTTTCACCTGTTAGCTGCAGCCTTTGCGAATCTGAATTTAATCAGTGCTTTCAGTAGCCCAGATTACAAAACACATTTCTCTCTTGGTTGAACTCAACTGTGAGACATCATAGATTCCTAGATAAGGCTGCTCAGCCTGTTCCAGCTGAATTTCTTGCTCTCCCTCTCACAGTATTATCTCCCTTTTCCTCAGCATCCCATTTCATTCCCAGTATCTTAAATCTCTTCCCCAGTCAATGTTCATAACTCTGAGTAGTAGTGAGATCCTTCTTTGTCTAGTTCTTTACTCCCTTGGTTAGCGTAGACAAGTTATGATGCTGGTTTAGGTAAAAACCATCAGGCTGAAGCTATCTAGTACCATCGGAGTTTCTGTCTTGAGTAATTCTTCCTCTACACAGAGTACCTGAATTGCCAGAACTCTTTCTGGCAGGGTTTCAGGGTCTTGTGTTTTATAGACCAAGTGCTCCCTCGGCTATTTCCCATCCAGACGTCATAACCAGCATCTGCAAGGAGGAAGCCCAAGCTGTTGTTGGGCAAGTTAGAAATCCAGTGGGTAGCATCTCCAAGAAAAGCATGCTGTAGGAAGACTACAGGCTTTTGACCTGGAAAAGATGAAAATATTCTTATATTGGAGCAGTAGTTAATGTGTATTTAAGAATGGAATGCAGAGTTCCAATTGTGAGAGGTTTTAAAATCTTTCATTCTTCAAGAACTTCTCTGTAGAATGTAGAATATATTCTAAATATATAGATGTTAGTCTGAGGAACCTGAAGAATTTTCTTCTGTGCAATCAGGAACCAATTCCTGAAGTTTAAAAGACTTTTCATGACAGGACTGACAAATCAAGAATTTAATGAGGAGGCCTCTCCCTACCTTCTTTTGCACTAGGAACCTAAGACACAGATCCCTATATTGAAACCATCTACCCACAGCTGAAAACTACTGAAGGCATAAATTTGTATGGAAAACAAAGGATAATTAATCCAAATAGGCATATCTACCCTTAGGTCTATTCACTAAAGAACTGAATAGGGCTGAGAGGCTTATTTTGGTCTGGATGATCTCCAAAGGAGAAGATCCAAATAGAAAGAGGCATCCAAAATAAGTTATTCTGTAATTCTAACAAGAAATAATAAACAAGGTAGCAGCATCTAGAGTACCTTGAATTCCAGGTAGAAATTTTTATTCTCTTCAGAAAATGCAATGAAACAGAAGAAATTAATTTGCTTTTCACTGATGACCTGATTACCTGTCACCTTTCTTAAGAATATCTCTGTCCTTCGTAAGTCTGGGAATTAATACGCCCAACCTGAGAAGCTTTGTTGTCAAGCTTCTATTTCAAATGTATATTACTTATGGTGTAAATGCCACACACACTCCTACACCCTCACATCTAGTCTACCAAACCCTCCCCCAGCCCACACAAGGGAAAAAAACTTGAGATATGACACATTTTTAAGGAACATGCCAAAATAAGGACAGACACACTGAAAAGTGTGGACTTTGGATGGATTCAGAATTCAGACCAAATTCTTGACTAGGAGTTCTTGCTGAGTTGAAAAGGTGTGCAACATCCCATTGCACATGGAACATCCCATTGCACATGTAAAGTGAAAAGGTAAGAGATCCATGTAAGAGTTAAACCTCAGTGCTTTTTTATGCTCTATAACTGTGTCACACCTGTATTTTGACTGTTTCTCCCAGCAGGAATTCTGAAAACACTAAGAATGTATCCATCCTCCGTGGTAACTTTGTATTCCTCGCTGGGGAATCCATGATATCTGATAATTTCACTCTGTGGGAAAGCAGAAAAGCAGAGCTTGTTAATATCAAGTCCTATTTTGAAGGGTAACCGAACTAAGCAGTGTGGATGTGAGCTGTTCTGTGATGGTAGTGTAAAGACTCTTGCCCCAGGGTTTATGCCCAGGAATAAATATTACAGGTCTTGTGAAAAGTAGTATAAGAAGTCTTCATACCTATTTAGGTAGTGGTTGTCTGGTATGTGAGCCCCATATTATGGAACAAAGTAGAACTTTACAGAGTGAGTAACCGTTTGGGAGATCATTGTCATGCACACAGAGAGTGGTGATCAAGGGCACAATGTCCACCTGGAGACCAGTGACAAGTGGAGTCCCTCAGGGGTCAGTGCTGGGACCAGTGCTCTTTAACATCTTTGTCAGTAACGTGGAGAGAGAAATTGAGTACAGCCTCAACAGGTTTGCAGATGACACGAAGTTGTGTGGCACAGTCGACTTGCTAGAGGGCAGGGATGACATCCATAGGGTCCCACACAAGCTGGAGAGGTGGGTCCAGGCCAACCTCATGAAATTCAACAAGGCCAAGTGTAAGGTCCTGCATCTGGGTCAGCACAATCCCAAGCACAACTCCAGGCTGGGTGGCAAACGGCTGGAGAGCAGCTCTGAGGAAAAGGACCTGGGGGTCTGGGTTGATGAAAAGCTCAACATGAGCCATCAGTGTGCACACACAGCCCAGACAGCAACTGTGTGCTGGGCTGCATTAAGAGCAGTGTGGCCAGCAGGGCAAGGGAGGTGATTCTCCCCCTTTCCTCTGCTCTGGTCAGACCCCACCTAGAGTACTGTGTGCAGTTCTGGAGCCCCCAGCACAAGAAGGACATGGAACTGCTGGAGAGGGTCCAGAGGAGGGCCACGAAGATGATCAGAGGGGTGGAGCACCTCTGCTATGAGGACAGGCTGAGAGAGTTGGGGCTTTTCAGCCTGGAGAAGAGAAGGCTTTGATGAAACCTTGTAGTAGCCTTCCAGTATCTGAAGGATGTCTACAGGAAGGCTGGGGAGGGACCGTTCACAAGGTCTTGTAATGACAGGATGAGGGGGAATGGGTTCAAACTGGCAGAGGGGAGATTTAAATGAGATGTTAAGAGGAAGTTCTTTCCAGTGAGGGTGGTGACACACTGCACAGGTTGCCCAGGGAGGTTTTGGCTGCTCCCTCCCTGGAGGTGTTCAAGGCCAGGCTGGATGAGGCCTTGAGCGACCTGTTCTGGTGGGAGGTGTCCCTGTCTATGGCAGGCAGTTGGAACTGGGTGATCTTTGAGGTCTCTTCCAACCTAAACCATTCTATGATTCTATGGTTTTGCAAGGGCAGTAGAGATCATACCTTTCTACAGATTAAATGAGCAGCATTATCAGTATAAGACAATGGAGAATGGCCCGTTGGGAGGTAGGGAATGGGAAAAGGATCTGGGGGTCCTAGTTGATGGGAGGTTGACCATGAGCCAACAGTGTGCTCTTGTTGCCAGAAGGGCCAATGCCATTCTGGGGTGTATTAAAAAGAATGTTGCTAGTAGGTCAAGAGAGGCCACATCTGGAGTACTGTGTTCAGTTCTGGGTCCCCAAACTCAAGAGGCATATAGAACTGCTTGAGAGAGTCCAGTGCAGAGCCACAAAGATGATTAAGAGAATAGAACATCTTTCTTACCAGGAGAGACTGAGGGAGCTGGAGCTCTTTAGCTTGGAGGAGACTGAGACATGACCTCATCAATGTTTATAAATATCTAAAGGATGAGTGCCAGGAGGATGGAGCCAGGCTTTGCTCGGTGATGCCCGATGACAGGACTAGGGGCAGTGGGTGGAAGCTGAGGCATAGGAGGTTTCATGGAAACAAGAAGAGAATTTTTTTCACCGTGAGGGTGACAGAACACTGGAACAGGCTTCCCAGGGGGTTGTGGAGTCTCCTTCTCTGGAGATATTCAGAAGCTGCCTGAACGCACTCCTCTGTGATCTGGTACAGGTGATCCTGCTCTGGCAGGGAAGTTGGACTGGATGATCCTTTGAGGTCCCTTCCAGCTCCTGACGCTCTGTGATTCTGTGAAAAGCTGTGTTTTGTACTGTAATGAATCCTTCCTTGCCAAAGCATGATTAGGCAAGCCAGGTAGGCAAGGCAAACACGGGTGGAGCTCTTGTGACTGAGGAACTCAGAAGACCACCTACACCTAATTCTGCATGTACTGTGAGGAAATCCTTAGTGATTCAATCCAAGTTTGGATTACTTTGCATTGTGAAAATCTGCATTTTGAAGAAGGTATTCATCCTCCCCTGCTACTGTACTGAGCAAACAGGTTTTTACAGAGGGGGAGGACTTTGCTTCTGTTGAGATTAGAAACCAGCCTTTGTCTCCACTGCAAAGGAATTCTTCCCTCTGGATAGAAATATTAAGATTTCTTCTAGGCTGGTTCTCCCATAGTGCTGGAGTGATCTCTGTCCTCTCACCAGGTTCACACTGTTTCCTTCTTTGTTCAGTAGCCTGAAATACCAACATGTTTTAAGAAAGCTGATGCTTGCAAACAACATCATGAGGCATGGCCCAACCTCATGTTATCATTTATCTATTGGAATTCACTCTAAATGCAGGCAGCAAAGGGTTTTTCTTCAGTTTGGTGTAGTCTGGAGCATATATTCTGTGCTCTGACCACAGTCCAGGTCTGAGCAGTGTTGCTGGGGTCAAAATTCAGTAGCCTGGATCTACAGTGCCCCTCAGGAGGTTCTAGGGAGTTGCCTTGCTTTGGAGCCAAAAGTAGCAGCCAGCACTCTCCTTTGCAGTGTTAAGTGTCTGTCCTTATGCAATGTGACTTGTATGAGTCTTGTCTGTCCCTGACAGTGACAATTGGCCTTTTTTGCAGTGGTGACTCTAGTGTAAGTAGAACAGACAAGTAGGGGAAATGGGGAATGCAGAAGGAACCTTTCTTAGTCCCAAGAGTGACTGTTAGTGATGGTGGAGTGGTACTGTGAGAGACAATTTACAAAGGAAAGTAGAGAAGGTGACACTACTTACAACATTCATAAAGCATTCGGGGTTGCGAGTCTTCCTGCAGTGTCTTGTGTCTGAATTCAGAGTGGAGGGTGTAGTGAATCCTGCTGAAAAGGCAATTCCTTGGAAGCAGAGCAGCACGAGGAGGCACCACATCTTTGGGCTGTGTGAAGGAGCACATACATGGGTGTTGGTGTTGGGAAGAGAGAGGCATGGAACTCCACAGGAAGACCCAAGTGGGGAGTCTTCTGAAGGCTGCCCAAGGTCTGTTTCCCAGGGAGCTGGCTGTGTGAGAAGGGGCTGTCCACAGCTCATGCTGCATAAAAGGAAGGGTTGCAGAACTAGTGAGGAGAACATTTGAGGATGACCTGTGTCATTATGCCTGAGCACTCTGCAAATGATGAGGGAGATATGGTTGGTAGATAGGGCCAGCTCTTGGCATGAAGCAGAAGCAGAAGCTTGACAAAAAAGCATGAATATTTGAGGTGACCACCCCTCAGACTGTCTGCCTTTATTTGCCTCCACTTGTCTGTGAGCAGGAGAGGTGAAAGGAGGAGAAAGTATATTTTGTTTCCTGCCTCCTCAATAATGAGGTGAAAGAAATTTGGAATAGTCACTTTTTCCCTCTGCCCTCTCCACCTTTAGGATCAAATGCCAATACTGGTGCTGACCAGTGCTGTGTTGGGATGGGGATCAGTTGATTAGGCTTGTGAAGGGTTGTGCAGGGGTCAGGAGTGATTCAAGAACTCTGGAAGGAGATGTAGTAGGCTCAGGGAAACATACTTGCACTAGACCAGTGCCAATTTGTGCTTTCACCATGAGGTGATGTCTCTTAAATGAGATTCAAGTTTGGTTTGAAATTAATTTCTCTAAGGCTAAGGTGACAATGTATGGCTTCCCTGAAGTCACATGAGTTGATTCCCAGTTAGTCTTGCCTTTCAGACTGAAACCATTATCTAGGTTTCCATTTAGCCCCTTGCAGATCACTTCAAACAACCTGCTTTGCTATCCCTAAATAATTGTTTTTTTCGTGCTGCTGCTTCTGAACCCACAGTTTCTGTCTCTCAAAATGGATGGCTGCCACCAGCCAAAAAAACATGGAATGATTTGGGTTTAGAGTAATGAACAATAGATCCTGAGACTGCCTTCATATTGTTAAGGATCTGCCTCCTTTTCCTCTTAGTAATATTTGTCCATATTGCAAATCTTGTATTGGCCATCAAGATAAGAGGTCTTGCCCTTTCCTGGGTTGACTGAAGGAGCAGATTAGTTTCTCTGAATAGAAATTGCAGAGTACAGTCTATGTAGCACCAGTTTGTGTCAACTCCACCTGCAGAAGCTATACATCTATGCTTCTATGTTTTAGACTGTTTTTCCTAGAACCCACCCAGTGAGTGCAGGAGCACTGCTCCCTGTGAGCTTCTCAAACCTTTCCTCCAACTTGCACATTTTCACTCAAGCACTCTAGAAAAGGGAAGAGCCATTTCTGTTTAACAAAATGTTGTTGGGTTAGGACTATGAGTTAAAATTGTTATGGAGAGCGAGTACTGACATGTTCAGTACTCTCTTCCTATAAGACAGCTGCAGGTAGGTAGGACAGGATATTTCTTTCCAGTGTGAAGAACTGCAAAAAAAAGGATCCACCTATGACACTCAGGACTGTGCTGGAAAAGTCTTTATACATCTTGTGTGCTGTGCTTGTACATATGGGGAAACAATGTGGGCTGTGAAAAGTACCAAGCATTCTGCATGTGACCATAAAGATTAAGCAAGCTACCTAAATATTAAACAATAGAATCCATTACCAAAAGGGGCACGTAATACAGTGTGAGGAATCAGCTCATCGGGGTATCTTGCAAGATTGCTTCACCAGTAATGACTTTGGAGACATTGCTGTTCCTGTAGGCTTGGTTTCTATGGGCAAGTATTTATGACTGTGGTCTATTTAAGTTAGTTCACATTTCTGTTCATCCTCTAATTAATTTTTGGTGTAATTGATATGTATTTGCCAAGTTCATCGCTGAGATGCAAGTCTGTAAGGTGATGGAGATTGAAGATGCTGCTGAGGGCTCTTTGATGAGTGGAGCACTATTCAGCAGGGTTAGTGCCTTGCTCGGGGGAAGGCAGGCCAAAGGTAGCTGTTGTATGTTCTGTGACTGGCTGAGCACTCAACAAGAGTGGACCAGCCAACTAGTCAGTGCCCATGTAGATTCAAAGTAGCCACAGCATGCCTGGCTGAGCCTCAGGGTTTGTGATTTCACAGGCCTGCCTGTATTACAGTTTGTATTAGGAAGTTAAGCAGATATGGGAAACAAACCTTTCTGAAACCAGGCATTGGTAGGTCTACTAGACATGGAAAATGCAATAGGTTCTCATGCAGCCACATGTTTTTGGAGGCTGTTTCTTGCATGAGACATCTACTATGATGAGGCATTCTGCTCTATGAAGATTGTTTGGACTTGGAAGTTGAGCTACAGGTCAAGAGAAAAGAGTATTCTTTGGTAACTAATAGGGAAGACAAACAGGATTTGTGGGAGTGAGGGAGAGATAGCGAAGAGATTTTTGCACTCTCTAAATATCCTTGTAGGAGAAAGAGTCTTGACCTTTTCTGATCTTCAATTTAACCTTCAAATTTGACTGAAGAAATTTAAAGTCAAGCCTCCTGAGTCATCAGACTGTTGGAATGCAGCAGTATTTGGAAACACCCAAAGCTTTAAACTTGGCATCAAAACACTCCATTTGATTCCCTTTGTGTATTAAGTACTTGTCAAAACAGGAAGCTTCACAACTGCACACTCAGTCAGCACAACATTGTTTTGTTTTGTTGGTTTTTGGGTGTTTTTTTTCCTTTCTGCTGTTTTACTCTGTTCCAATGGGAATAAAATATGTCTCTCTCTCTTTCTGCATGGGGAATCTTATTAATGAAGAAAAAGTTCTACTAATGTCTCAGCTCATTTTCAAGTTACTACCAAGACTAGTTGAGGTAATATAGAGGCTAAATTATTCCTCTTATAAAGAGCAACTTTTTCTCAATGCATTCTATGATACCTTGGCTTATTTGGCATAGCTCATGGATTTCCAGGTATTTGCCTTTTGAATCAGTTACAGCAGGCAAAGTACTATCAATCTTGGCAGGCTGCTGCTCCTTTAAGCTCCAGGAATACAGTTAAGAGACATGAACAGCTGTTTTTATCTAGTGAGATGAAGTCATACGGAAATGTTGCTGTCTGTCATAAAAGGACAAGATACAATCCCTTCATGAATTCATTCACCTACCCTTGTGTCTTGAGCAGTCTAAAATTCATTTCACACAGGCTGTAAGGTGTACCCACACCAATCGGAGAAGCAGCTGTGACTAAATGCATATGGTAATCTGCTGCCTTACTCACTAACAAAACATACATATGCATTCCACTGCAAGGGCAGGAGATCCAGTTTACACTGTCAGTGTTGGTGCAGTACTGAGACTTTCATTCTCTTGTTCTCAGGCTGAGGTAAACAAGCAGAGGAAAAGAAAATAGTTACTCTTTTTCTTCCTTTAATACAAGTCTAAATTCTTTGTTTTCTAACCTGAGCAAACAAGCGCTTCTGTACATAGCAGTAGGCTTACAGATCAGAGAGGCAAAAAGCTATCTAGTCATACAAACAACTGCATAAAGCCAAGCTGAAACATCTTTATGAAAGCCAGCAACAGAGAAAGAGACCATGAACATGTATGAGCAAGCAACTTACCTCTGCTTTGACTGCCTTGCTTGTGTCTTGTGCCACAGCTCCTGGTCTGTCTCCACTAGCAGACTGATTCACTGGCAGAAACCTGCGCAGATAAAAGGAAGTCAAAACACCATGAGCACTTCAGGGTAGCAGCCGTGACTGTCATGAGTTGGCAGCATGTATTGTAGAGCATGTTTTAGTGCTGATTTGGCAATGCTTCAGAAGTGGGGAAATCGTTGTGATGAAAAGGATCTTCTGGTTAAATTCACAAACCCAACACACACCATGGAGCAAGAGAGTTTAAGAAGTACCTCTAAATCAGTGGTTAGAATGTTTAGCTCACACCTGGGTGTTCCAGTTCCCTGAGGCTGTGGTAGACCTTGACCTGTACTGTTGCTCAACTGAGGGTCTGCTCCAAACGTAATCTTTTAGGATGAAGAGGAGAAAGTGTCCAGCTTCTCTTGGCTTACTCTCTAAACAGCATTGCCTCTGCTAATTTTTTAAATTTTGTTTATGTTAACATAAAGTTTAACATTACAGATAGTTCTGTTTTTCAGTGAGCAGCACACCTCATGAAAACCATCTTGTTCTACATTAGTCACTTAGTGCTGATGTGGCTTCTGTAGGGACCTTTTGGTGCCAAAGAAGGCTTGGGTACACCGTATTACCTTTGTCACAATGAGGGAACAAACAATGGTTCTTGTTTCTCCAAACCGTTTTCATCAGCTCTGAAAAGATACTGTCTTTGAAGATCTTTAACTGCTGAATTAATTACAGTCAGCCTGGAGGCTCAATCCTCACTGAAACTGGCTTGATGACCATGAGCAGAAAGACACGTTCTGTGTCCTTAGGCAACTGGGCTACAAAAAAGTAGAACCTTCCTACATGAGGACCAGCCTTTTCAGCCAATTAAGTGTCTTCAGAAGAGCTTCTGTTTCATGGCCTGATGAATGTTTAGAAGAACATCAGATGAAAAGTAAGTGATCCTGGAAACACAGTTGTAAATAAAATGCTTCCTTTGGATGGTGGGGGAAGGAAAGGAGTGAAATAAGAACGGGATGGCAGTGATACTGTAACATAGTTCTACTTTGCATACAAACGGAGATTGGTAATTTCTTAGTGCAAAGCATTGTGACTTGGCTCTTTAGATGTCTCTAAGTGACAATAACTTTCATCAAACCAAAACTGAATTACTCAGAAGACCTTCTGCAACATGTGTAGTCCCTCCTCATGTCCCAGTGACATTTCCAATTCAGTTTGTCCAACTCATTTTTACTGATTTTCCAAAAAATTCAACATCCTATTTCCTCTACATCCTCCCATGTTGCAAGGCAGCTGCACATCTCAGTCTGTATCTTTCAGCTATATTCTTACTGATTTTCCCATTTTAAGTATTGAAAACTCATGATGTCTTAAGTCCATATGTGAGTTCCTTGCAAACTGTGAGTTGGTTGACAGGATGACTCTCTGGAGGGTGTTTGCCCCAGGAATTCATGTTGGGTGTAAGGAATATCTTTGTCTGGAGGGGAGCTCTTCTTTTTCAGTCAAGCTCTACTTTCATGAAGCACAAGGAAAGAAGGACAGGCTTTAGCTGTGAGCTTAGGAGGAAAAACAGGCCTGTTGTTTGTCTTGGAAGGTAAAGAGACAGAAATTGCATGAGCCATCCAGTGAAGGCTTATTTGTTTGTCTAATGAACCATTTCACAGTGAGACCCATATAATGACACCAGTGAACTGTCTCAGCTGTACCTGCCCTGGTTAGCATCTCAGATTTGGCCCACGGAAATGTTTGGTTCAAATTGAGAATGAAGGTGTCACACTGAAAGGAAACCCCTAAATACACTGTGTTTCTTACTACAGTGAGGCTAATGGCATTTCATTGTGGAGGGAGTGACTCGTAATGCTGTAACCTAAGAACCATGGAGGCTATCCTTCAAGTAAGTGTCTTTGTGCATAACTACCTTTTTGAAACAAGACTGATAGAGCCAGAGCTCCCTTGAGAGATTAGATAGGATGATAGTTTCTTCAGAACAATTTTCAAAGTAACCCTTTCGACTAATGGGCATAATGCTCCAAAAACCCACGGGATGGAGATATAACAGTTTCTTTCTAGCAATGTATGGGAACTTTTCATCTTAGTGTTTAAACCCCAAAGAGGCGTCTCAGAGCCATGATAAAGGTCAGAGAAGCTTTGCTCTGTGGTAGCCACCAGCTTTCATGTGAAATAGCAGATGTGAGATAGTTGCTGGCTTCAGAGAATGAAGAATAAGAATTAGTAATATTGAGTGAGAATGTCTCATTGAAGCACTGTCATTTCCAAGATGAAATCAGCTTTACATACACAGATCCTCCACGAAGTGTTAACAGCAGAAACTGAGTCTGCCGATATTCTTCTATCCTTGAGGGTGGGAAGGTTGAACCTAATTTTCTCATCTTCAGATGTGTGCTTGAACCACAAGACTGGCTACTGTTTTCTGCTATGTCTACCCTCCCTGTGTTACTTGACCCTTGTCCCTTTTCCCTCATGAAATAAGTGAGCAGCCCTATTTCAAATAAAGTCAAACCATCTTCTTTCTTATGTGAACTCAGATTTTATTTTCCAGTCCTCATCACATCCAATAATAAAAAGAATCAATACCGTAACTGCTAGAATTAGTTTTGGCTAACACTATACTATGCCTTTCAATAACTGGCAGCTCAATAAACTGAGAAATAATATGATTAATTGAAAGCATCTTGGGATCATTTACTGTGTTCAGAGAAAATCAATGCTTGCATTACTGTTAGTCTCTAAAGAAGAGAGCAGGCTGCATGAAAGCCCTGTCTTCTGTTAGCCAGGTATGGTTATTTCAGAATCTGGGCTGTATCAATTAAAAAGTGGTTTCTGACCCACAAGGATGCCAGAAAATAAAAAAGTGTGCCATCAGGATGCAAAACACATTGCAGTGGTATATGCTAGGAAAAAACACGTCAAGAGAAAGCCTTTCTCTGACTCCAGCAGCTACCATCTGGTGCAAAAGAAGGTTTTGTTTATATCATGTGAAAGCAAATGTCGTTGAACGAGTTGGGTATAACTGCTCATCATGGGTTAAGGATACCTTTGCATGAGCTCAGAGGATACCTTTGCATGAGCTCAATAATCTCATTGTACACATGCAAAGGTGCATCCAACCCCCAGATGAAATCCAGGTGTGCCCATTCAGGAATCCTCTTGTGATAAATGAGCCTCTTAATTTGAGACAGTAAAATAGCTGCATCCTTGGGATCTGCAAGCAGGTCTTGCCCCCCAGTCCATACTGCAGTTGGTACAGTCATCTCTTCTACGTAATAGTGAGGAGGAGTAGCCTGCAAAACATGAAGCAGTTGATAAATGAATGTCCAGGAAAGCAAAGCAAACTTTAAACATGCATTTGGAGCTTTCCTCTGTCACTGTTCAAAGTAGAGATACCTAAGCCAAACTGGAAGGAACTGCCCTTTCTTCCTTTTCTTACTATGCTGTCAGGGATGGTAGCACATGTGAAAGAAAAATGCCTTCTGAGATGTTCTCTTAGCTAGGAATTCACAGGGCAAGAACCTGTAACAAGATAGAAAATCATAGAATGCTAGTGCCAGGATGCTTCTGGATAAATTGCTGTCTTGGTCCCTTTGGAGTCCTGGTCAGTTGCAGAAGACATGCATGGCTTAGAAAACACAACACGTGACAAGGATGATGAGGAGCATCGAGTGACGATACAAAGAAAAAGCATGGGAAGTAATTATCCCATTACTTCGCATAACACAAAACCTAGAAGGCATCCAGTGACTTTTCAGGGGTAGGCAAATTCAAGACAAACCAAAGGAAGATACACATCATGCAAGTCATCATTAAAACATGGAACTCTTAATGACAGGCTTTTGTGGAGACCTAAAGGGTACGAGAGATGAGGATGGGATTAGAGCCGTGAATGGAGAAGTTCCTCAGAGACTGCTTGAAGAAAAGGTCCTTTTGTCTGTCACTGCCAGAATCTAGGGTTAGCTAATAACTCTCCAGTTGTCCTCTTCTAATATTATTTCCCTGAACTCACACACAGTGGTAACTGTTTCAGTTGCAGTAGCAGGCAAGACACTCCTTAGGTCTTATTCATGAGATGCACTTTTTTTCACAACTCATTTTCTATGTTTCTCGCCCATACTTCCTCTTATTCCTATTGATCATTTAATTGAATTTTTTTTCTTTCCCTCTCTCTCTCCTTTCTTTTTAAAATGTATTACTTCCATTAATGCTTGCATGCTTTGTCCATTGACTTCCAAACTGAAAAGTAGTAATACTTTCATCTACCTGTATTCTAAAAATGTGTCTCAAACTATATCCTTGCTCTCCTCCTGTGTGCTTGCGTGTTGTTGAAGGGTGGTAATACTGTTTCACCAAGACATACCTGTTGGTATTTTCTCATGTTCTTCTCTGAACTGCCCCAATCATAAGCTTGGAACTTCCCTGAGCGGGCCTCCTAAGAGGATGAACAAGAGAAGACTAGTTACAAAGCCATTGCGCAGCAAGCTTGTGGGTTTTTTTCCCTGTTGAGCCTCTGATTCCAATCTAAAGCCTCAACAGCAGTTCTTCTAAGAACTAGGAAAGAGCCAAGAGTGATTTAATTAAGTGTCTCAATTAGTGAAAAAGACTCAGATGTTTTTGCCAAGACCAAAAAAACCCAAAAAATAAATCACAGCTTCCACAGACAGGCTTAGGGTTGCTCTCACAAGAGATTTGTTCTGGTTTGTGACATTGCTATTAAGAACTGCCTACAGCAAGTTCTCCTCACTACTGCTGCTGTGTCCTCTTCTGACAGTCATGTTGCCATCACTCAGCACTATGAGTGGCTCCTTTTTCTATTTTGTTTCCCCTCTCTGGTTTGAAGACAGAAGTCACCATTTCCAGTTCTTCTCCTGTGCTCCTTGGCTTTTTCTACAGCACAGGTTGTCACTACTATGAAGAACATAAATTGATACCTTAATATGGAAGGTAAGATGCCTGCTAACTTTAATACTAATAGCAGCAAAACAAATGAAGGATTAGAAGCATTACTGACTCATGTTTGTACCTGCCAGTCCGTGGGTAGATCCTGAATTAAACCTGAGCCAATTTTCAGAGCTCCCCCATTGTGCCTGTGTAACTCTTCTTTACAGGCCTATGCCATGGTTACAAAAGAACTTAAATAAGTCTAATATTTTGTGTAAATTCACAGCCAAAAGTTTAGATTTTGAGTACAAGATATCACTGTAACATGTCCATGTGTTTGCTGTCTTGAAAAGTGCATTAACATTTTTGCAGGCTCACTGTACTCTTGCTCCCATTCTGCTCCAGAGCTTGCAATGCTGCCAGGAAGCCTGTACTGCATGCAGCAGCTTCTCTGAATGGAGCCCAGACTTACTGAATCCTGGGTGTGAGCCAACAGGCAGAAAGGCAGCTTCCTTCATCTCTGCATGATATAGAACTGTGAACATTGTTTGTAAAAGATATTGGATGTACAAAGAGAAGAGTGATATATACATCTGCACACATGTTTTTACACAAATCCAAATGTACCTCTACCACACAGGGTATTACCACCCCGCTGGCAAAAGAAGTAGCCATGAAAAACAATGTTTTGAATTGAGGTATCAGAATTAAACCACAAATTTCATGTGTTTCCAAGAAGTTAGCAATGGCTTCACAGCAAGATATCAATTGTACCCATGCGAGTATCTACTTTGTTTTCCAGGAGTTTGCTAGTACCTGTCTCCAATGGAGTATGTTCTGCACAGAAGTTCCACCGGAGGTTTGTGCAATGTACACATCGATTAGGTTCTGAAAGAAAATATTTAGTAAGTATTCTCATGTGGTGATGTGTGAGGCACCAAAAGAACGACCTTCAGCCAGAATATTTTTCAGGATGACTAAGAATCTAAAAGAATTTACAGGTGGAAAGGACAGATTAGAAAGTCATCAATTTATACCTCGAACTATATGGTGTTTTTTCAGGAGCCTGTAACAGGTCCTGTTTGAGGAGGAGTAGTTGTTGGACAGAACAGCAAAAGCAGCTACAATTGCCTGAGGAACGAATGCGTAGCTGCTTGAAATAAAGCACATCGGAGTCCTGCAGGGCTTTCTTAACTGTCTGCTATGTGAACCTTCACCAGAGAACATACTCTGAGGTATTTTTTGGAAAATGCTGGAACAAAATGCTGGAGAACAGGTCTTATGAGGAGTGGCTGAGGGAACTGAGGTTGCTTAGCCTGGAGAAAAGGAGTCTGAGAGGAAACTGTGTTGTTCTCTACAACTGCCTGAAAGGAGGTTGTGGCAAGGTGGGTGTTGGTGTCTTCTCCCAGGTAACAAATGATAGGATGAGAGGAAATGAACTCTAATTACACTGGAGGAGGTTTTGATTTGATATTAGAAGAAATTACTTCACTGGAACAGATTTGCCAGAGAGGTGGTTGAATCACCAACCATCCTTGGAGATGTTTAAAAGACACAGTTTAGAGGCAGACTTGGTAGAGCTAGATAATGGTTGGACTTAATGATCACAAAGGTCTTTTCCAACTGAAATAATGTTATGATTCTAAATTTTTCATACCCAGGTGGTCTGGCCTACAGCTGTACATAGCATGAACTTCCCAAGTATGCCTTAACTCTCAGTGTCTGATAACTCTTTCTTAGGTATCCCCTAGATATCCTGTGTCTCTGAGCACATCCCTGATGGTCTAAGACTTGGAGGAGGCAGACAAAGTAGAATACATATGTTCCTCTCCCCATTGCAAAGAGCTCACTAAATCACAAAATCACAAAATGGTAGAGGTTGGAAGAGATCAATAAGCCCAACACCTTTTCCAAGACAGGTTCACCTAGAGAAGGTCACACAGGAAAACATCCAGGTGGATTTTGACTGTCTCCAGAGATGTGGATGCCACCATCTCTCTGGGCAGCCTGTACCAGCGTTCCATCACCGTTAAATTAACAAAGTTCTTCCACGTGTTTATATGGAACTCCTTATGTTCAAGTTGGTGCCTGTTACCCCGTGTCCTGTCATTGCGTATAACTGACAAAAGACTGGTCCCATCTTCCTGACACCCACCCTTTAAGTATTTTTAAGCATTTATGAGATCCCCCCTGAGTTTTCTCTTTTCCAGACTAAAAAGGCCAAATTATCTCAGTCTTTCCCCACAAGAGAGATCTTCTAGAGCCCTCATCACCTTTGTAGCCCTTTTCTGTACTGTCTCTGGAAGTTCCTGTCTGTCTTGAACCAGAGAGCCCGTAACTGGACACAGTATTCCAGATGTGGCCCCATCAGTGCAGAGCAGAGAGGGAGGAGAACCTCCTCTGATCTGCTTGCCACACTCTTCTTGATGCACCCCAGGATGCCATTTGTGTTGGAAACATGAAGCAGATAGGAGTTTTATTTCTTCTTCCCTAGTGTGTCAGCACACAGAATATCTGCAGTGAGGCCAGTAGTCACAGTATGAACCAAGAACAGTACTCTTGATAAGATGTGGCAGAAAGCTGACTGCAGTTTTGGGAAGCTTTGATGAGCTGTTGATTGCAAGGATTATGCCAAGTGCTGTTCTGAGAAGTAGGCAGTGATGGGGCACCCAGCTGTCCAGTAGTGAACTGTTCCCAGTAATGTGACACTGAACAGTAGAAATTCAAAGTATAGAAGGTAAATTTTGAGAGTAGATGCTTAAACAGTAGAGCTGGTAAGAACTACATATACCTTGTCAATGTTTTTCAGGTTACAGCCACCCAGACTGAAGAAGACACTTCTACACAGCCTGGCAAAAGCTCGGTGGCTACAAACAGGGGCTATTATCTTTGTTAGACGTTCAGTCTGGTGAAGGAATTCTCTTTTGCCAAGCAAAATCTGTGAAATGCAGAGGTGACATCCATTAAAAAAATGTACATTTGTACATTGTGCTGTTGTTTTTTTCAAAGGTGTTTGTGTCCTGTTTCTCTTCCCCAGCACTTTCAGTGGTTCTCAGTTGCCTTATCTTTTTTTTCTCATTTACCAGAGGATCCCCTTGCATCAGTCTGCTCAGGCTGATGTGCCACACGACTTTTAACAAACAGATATGCTAGATATTAACTCAAATTCATATTTTATCTCTAACCTTGCACATTGCATGTGGTTTTGTCTATAGAAATTTTGGAACCCTTTCAGGACCCGCATCTCTGTATCTCTCTAGGTGATCTACCCCAGTGTTGCACTATTGCCTTAGATAAAGATTTTTCTTAATGTCCATCCTGAACTTCCAAAGGCTTCAATCATAGGGTAAACCTACCCACATGCAAATGAATAGATTTTATAAAGCTGTCTACTTTCTGCTTATCTATTTCAAGAGCTGAACAAACAAGCATATGGCTAAACAGTTGAAACCAAGATATCACATACCCTCAGCAACTTTTCCGGAAGGTGAAGGAGTTTTGTTGCTGGGCTGCTGATATACTTAATAGCAGTGACAGGTGCCAATGCAAAATAGAGCTTGATTTTTTTAGCCAGGTCTGGCATTGTTGAAAATGCAATGAAAGCTGGGAAAATAAAACAAGATTTCCAAAAGCCATCACGTGTACATTAGATTCTTTTCAGTATCTATAAATGTTACCCTGCAATTTCAAAACTACAAGCAATCTCGTTAGTTGTTCAGAGACTATGGCTCAGCTTAGATTTGTGTGAAATCCCTCCTTTCCATGTGTTACCAGCTTGTATTTCCCTCTTCAGAAAGGAATTTCTTTCTATGTTATGTCTTTGCAGCTTTCTCCCAAACCCACTTAAATGTAAAAACACACTTTTGCCATACATTCATGCATTGCATATGCTATTGGGAGCAGCAGTTGTTTTTTGTTCTGGTCAACTGAGTTTCTTGTGTGTACGTCCAAACTGACCAACTTATCTTTCTCTACTCCAGCTTCCTCTTTTGTTTGTTTTGATCAACTGACCATCTGACACACATACCTCTTCAAACAAAACTATTTGCATGACCCGTGATAATTTCTATTCAACAGATTTACAGTAGCAGTGCATTTGGCTCTTTGTGTTTTATTGTCTTTATAATAAATTAAGAATGCCTGCATTCTGAAAACAGCTTACCCTGTGTTTTTCAGACCTGAAAAGAGTTAGTGGCTACCCCAGGCACATTCATTATCTCAAATCACATTTTATCCCTCTTTTCCTGAAACAGTCGGTTCTGTGTAACTTACCAATGGTTGTACCTTGAGAGTAACCAACGTAGTACAGCTTTTCCTGTCCTGTTTTCTCCAAAATGAAATTTATTACTGCTGGAAGATCATACTTTGCCATCTCATCAAAACTGTTGACAGAAGATTGAAAGAGATGCATGCATATATTCAAAATCCATTTGAGTTTACATTTTTATTACAGACTTTTCAGCAAAGAAACAACATGAACCATTTAGTGAATCATTCCAGCATTCTGGGATCTGTGTCTTTCTGGCACTGGATGTGGAATATACTACTCAAGATATTCTGGACTGTTTTTTCCCTTGATATCAACAGGAGGACTATAACTGCAAGAAGTATCAGGTTGAATTGTAATGTTCTAGACAGAAGGAACAAGTGGTGATACAGTAACAGAGCTCCTTCCATGGAATCAAGCCTTTTATACAATTAAGCTCTAAACAAAGGACCAATTTTGAAATGTTAATTAAAATCAGTGGAAAAAAAAAAAAATGTTATCTCCTTTTAGTGTTACTGTAATATGCAGACTAGTGCCTCTAAGTAGCCTATAAAACTGCCTCCAGAGCTGAGAAGCAGCTTGGATGTGACCTGTTCAGGTTCCTATGAGTTAATTTGCTTGTATGTCTCTAATTTGAAGAAACCTTCCTAGCACTAATTAGAGGAAAGTAGTTTCCCTCCCTTTTAAAGTTCACATGCATGTTTAGGGGTACCACAGCAAAAGTGGATGTGAAGAATGCTTTTTAAAAGGTAGCATATGTAAATCCCAGCCATCTTAAACAAATATGTAAGGATGAAAAATGAAGATACCCTCCAATGGTTCAATCTACCTGAAAGCCCAGAATTCATCTTGGTCAATGGAATAACTTTGATGTTTTCTGGACCAGCGATTCCCTCTGCTATTTCCCATCCAAACATCAAAGCCAGCATCAGCTAGAAGGAAGCCCAAGCTGTTGTTGGGTCGGTTTGTGACCCAGTTACTTGCGTCTCCGAATAATCCATGTTGGAGAAATACAGCAGGTCTCAGAGCTGAAAGGCAAATCAGAAACAAATTTAAAAAAAAAATTTATAACATTTCTTGATTTTCTGGTAGTTCAGGGACTTTTCTGTCCCATGTGTTGTTCCTTCACCAACTTACAGGAAGACAATCAGTCACAAAAACAAAACATTCCTTTCCATAAAGAGAGAACTTCACCTAAGCTCCTGTAAGGATTTGTGGAAAGATCTGTCTGAGACTAGCAAAAACCACCTTGGCACCCTCTGGTCATTATTCATATAGCTCTACCACTTTAGCCTGAGATTCTCGACACTGATATTTAGAATGAAAGTCTGGGATTGTTTGCAGAGGTTTCCTTTACTCAAAGTGTGAATCACTCCCTGATATTAACAAAGTGTCAGCAAAAGGAGAAGCTTGAACATCTTTCTCCTAAGAGGATAATTGGGAAGTTTACAACCTTGACTTAAAAAAAACAAAAATAAATTAAAAAACAACATATTCATTCATCTGCTCTTTTTATGAGTATTGCATTCTTTATGAGACCAGATTATAACAGATTTTTATTATAAATAGGTTTACTTGACAAAAATCTTGTGGATCTTGCAGGCTGTTTATGGCAGATGGAATTCTCTACTGACATTTTGCTCATCTATACAAGCTTAGATGGACATTTTACAAAGATAAGGTATCTCTTCCCAGAAAGTGGACTATCCAGACAGAGTTAATGTCATATTAAAGAAGCGTACCTGCATTTCCCTGGTTCTGTGTACCATAAGGGATTCTGTTAATGGTAATGATATAACCATCCTCTGTCACCACTTCATACTCCTCACTAGGATACCCTTTGTAAGCAATGAGATCATTCTAGAAGAGAAAGTGCAAAAGCATTTGCTTGCAGAAGTGGATTTCATATACTATATCTGTAAGTTATTCACAGTGAAGAAATGTCAGAGCAGATACAACCAGTTATTTAGTCTACGTATACTGAGCAGCCAGATTGGATATGGTACAATGACAACAGATTTCCTTCATTCTTTGTGTACATCCAGCATTTGGCTATTCAGTTAAAATCTGTCATTAAAAAAGCCCTGTTATACTACTGTCACACAAGCACAAGTGCTTGCATTCTGATGGCAGAAGAATCATTGTAACGTGATAGCAGGAGCTTACAATGCCCATAGATGAGATGAGGAGCTTCCTGGGTGTGTGCTCCTAATCTGCTGTAATGCAGTGTGAAACCCATTTATTTAAACCACCTTCAGATAAATTCAGAGTTTCACAGTGAATGGTAGCTATGCCAATGTGTAACTACGCAACGTGACTATATTATGGAAAAAAACAGGGTCAGCCACTTGCATAGTCACAAGTAACATCACTAGCAGTCAGTTTAAGCTCTGAAATAAGTATTTCCTTTGACCTGCAATGTTCAACTGTTTTGTCAAAAAAGAGAGTTGTTTGTTTTTTATAACTTCTACCCAGGCAGTTATTCAATGTAATTTCTCATGCAGGACAGAAGAAACAAGATTTTAAGAGGTGACTAAAATCTAAGCTTGGATGGCAAGAGCTGGCTATATCTGATCTATGCTGGCCATTCAAAAAAGGATGAAGCAAGCCAATCATTTAGACTCCTTTTGGATGAAGAAATGATAACTTTCTGGATGGTTGTTCTTTTAGACCGGGGATGCTACCACCAGTAAGGAACTGGTAACTGACATTTAAAAGCATATTGACTCTGGAGATTTACTAAGGAAAAGTGTTTGCCTTCATTTCTGTTAAACATAAGGTGTATTATTGCACATGCAAAACAGAAGAGCAAGCAATATTATATAGATTGATTGGAGGGGGTGAGTAAAAGACAGCTTCTCACTTCTAATGCCTAGAAACTCCTCTTCTGTGAGACATGTACCAAGCAACTTACAATATTCATAAATGCTTCAGGGTTCACAGCTCTTTTCATTCTTCTAAGTTCTTCTGAATAAGGAATCCCCTGGAAAAAATATGTCACAGCAACAAACAGCCATATCTTCTCTCTGGATAAAACAGTACATTCTTCTGTTAGTGTTCTGTGCTTTTCTGATGAGGGAAGTACTGTCTCGTATTCAGTGGAACTAGCCCGGTGGTACTCCCCACTTGTTAATTCAGCACCTATCTGGGAGACCCTGGCAGGAATTTGGATTTTCTGCTGAGGTCCACACTAAGACATTGCTCTCAAAGTAAATAAAAATGAATCCAAGGAAAGGAGCTAAGGTTTGGGAGACATGGATTTTATTAATTCTTCTGTGATGCAAGTCACTTGCATTACCATGCTATGCATTTGTTCTGTAGATTAGTTAGGAAACATCTCAGTCTGACTCCAGGGAATACTGCAGTTACTGAGAATCTAAGAACTACCTCAGTCATTGACACAGTGGAGTTTTCAAAATGGAGACAAGCAAGTTGTTTGATAGTTAGCTGGAAAAAAAACTGGTAGCAAAGAATGTAAAATATTTATTATGTAAGAAGTTAGAAACCCAAACAAAACACTTATTTCTAGCTGCCTAACATAATTTATACAAACCCACCTAAAGGCAAAATGTATCCATTTCATAGGATGAAGATGCAGAAAGGAAAAGAAAGCTTTCCTAAATGCAGTGCTAGGTACGGGCTGAGTGCAGGAGCATCCAGTTTTATTCAGGAGATAAGGAATTAAACAAAAAAACAAACCCCAAAACTAAAAAAAACTGAGAAGAAACTAACCTGCTTAGAAGCACACATATCAACTTTGCAGTCTGCAGACACCTACATACTCTTACCTCAAAGAGAATGTTTGAATTATCATTCTCTGTTTATTCCACACAAACCCTTAGAGGCCATGTCTAAACCTCTGCTGTTCCAGTGATGGATCTCTAAGAAAGACTGAATCAGGCAAAAAAATCCATTGCATTTATTGTTTTACCAGTCAAGACAGAGCAGCAATTTATACTCTAATATTCTGGTATAGTTGTATCTTTTTAATACTTGTCTCCTACTGTAGAAAAAGAAACAGATAATTTCAAAACTTTCTTTTATGGAGCTATCCTCCTTTCCTTTGGTTGGAAGACTCTACTTTCTTACTGCCACACTTGCCCCTTTTTCATGCTTCTCCAGGTATCTCAAAGTTACCTAAATTCAGGCTGAGTCATGCTACTGCTCTTTAAATAAAAGGAACCTTTCAAGAAATAGCCATCCTTTCACCTATGTACTTGCTTAAAATATAACGCAATGAAATGTATTTGGTCTCAAGTAATAAAGCAACTCCTCAAGCCCAGTCTTGATATTTTCTTTTACAAACCCCACAGTCTTCATTAGTTTTGGGTCAGAAAAAGCTTAACTGACCTTATGCCAGAAATCATGTGTTCAGCTGAGCAACAGAGACGACAGAAGGATGGAAACTCAGTTCCTGGTTGCTTGGAAGCAGTGTTGGGTAAAGACAGCTCCAAAATAATGGTCATGCACTCCTTTTATCCTCAGTCCTCATGCTTGTCATCTCCTTAGCCACCACAGCTTTAACGAGGCTCTTCTTACTATCACATGTTGCTGGAGTTCTAAGGAAAATACCAGCCTCTGTAGAGTGGCAGAGTAGGATTAAGAATTTCTAAAACAAATATTTTCATAGATATACCTTATCGTACCTAATGAAATTGTCAATAAGCCTGCAACTATTTTCTCTTTTCCTAATAACCAGCTTGTTCTCACATTATGTATAAAGGATTCTGTTACTTCTATAGAAGCTATTGCATGTATTTATTTGGCTTTTTTTTTCTTCACAGAATCACAGAATGTTAGAGGTTGTGTGCTGGTTTGAACTAATTGGAGAATCTGAGTGAGAAATTAGACTATTGGCTGAGAGAGGTAAACACAGTGTGTCACTTCACCCAGGCCTTTACTGAGAAAGAAAAAAAAAAAGTTTTTAAAGTGTTGTACCCAAAACACTAGATATCAGACGGTTTCTGACCACTCTTGCTGCAGCTGCTTCTCTTTGCATGGTCTCCTTTCGTCCTTGCCTTGGTAGCTAATTCTCAGTAATCCTACTACCTACTTTCCTGCTGCTAACCCCCCTGGCCGATCTACCTGTGCTTATCTGCAGCATCAACAGGTGGTGAAATAAGACTGGGGAAGGGGGGAAAGGTGGTAGGGGGTGGTTGGTTACCCTCTCTTGGGGATTTTGGTCTCTGGGAAGGCTGTGGTGTTTCTGTATTACCTTTTCA